>JACEFZ010024622.1:10000-495898 GCA_014155875.1 Cepaea nemoralis | reverse complement strand
ACATAAAATATACAAATACAGACATAATATACATACAGAGATATAACAAGCGATGTTCGTCCATGATGAATGACGTTGACCATTCATTGACGATGACCATTTATTACACTACATCTTTTGATGAGGAACGAATGACTTGCGCTTTGGTTTTGTATAGCGAGGAAGTGGTCGCGCAACACCTTCGCCCCCGCTCCCTCGTCTGTGTCCGTCTGGCTCCAGTGGCGAGCCTGGCAAGACGACTGGAACACGGACACAGATGCAGTGGACGTTAGGCTGCCACGGGCCAGTTATCCTTGTATATATTGGCTCTCGAGAGCCTCGTGCAGACTTCCGCCAATTCCTTTAGTTTTCAGTTTTAAGACAAGCGTAGCGACAAGCAATGAGCGTATGATTACTTATAGAATCAACAAGATTTCCTTCGCCGAAGACGGACTGACCGCCAGAACGGACCACACATACGAGAGGCGAGAAGCTGCCCACAGAAGATACTGCTCGTCTAGGATGCGAGCAGATCTCCCGATTTACGGTTGAACCTCAGCAGCACACAAGTGCACATGATGACTGACGGACCAGACGTTCACGCACACCTTGTACCTTGATGGCAGGATCAACCAGGGGCAGTCATATGACTAAAGCATATGACTACTGGCAGGATCAACCAGATATCTATCGACAGACGGACTATTCACGCACAACGCAAGCCAAGAGTAGCATCGCTAAAGCGCGCCCATCCCGTACAAGGTGATACATGCAAAACTACTGGACGCCTACCGACGAGCTTTCAAGCTACGCCGGCAGGACTGACCGAAAAAAAAAGAAGCTATACCAGCTTACTGACTGCAGGCCCACTACTCATCGAGAGAGAGAGTGGGCGCTTATCGAGACTTTGTCGAACGGTCGTACAAATTTTGCTCTTTTGCCCGCTCAAACCACGACCCTGGCTGCACGATGCGGTTACATTCTTGAAACGCCTGCCTGGCTAACTTACGTTGGCTGGGAAGATCCCATTTTGGTGCAACTCACACAGCCATCCGAGACAACGAACGCTAGACGCGGAACTGATCTAGCGAACCAGACCAGCCCCACATATAACAGCACACAGTATACATACAGAGATATAACAAGCACAGACATAGTGTATATACAGAGATATAACAAACACAGACACGCTGTGCACACAGAGATATAACAAACACTGTGTACATATAGAGATATAACAATCACAATCCCAAACAGAACCCGGTTAACAGAAATCACAATGGGAATTTTTTTTTTTTAGCATATCCTTTATACAGGACTTAGCTGTCAACACCAGCATCTTTCAGCTGTATGTTGATCTCTTGGCAAGATTACGCTCAGTAGTTTACCATTGCTTTCTGAGCGGCCGGCTCACATACCCCGTAAGTTACCGATGCGATTCGAACCACTAATGGGAATATAACAATGATAATAACACTAAATTAACGTAAAGTAAAAAATAAGCTAAACCATAAAACAACGAAACCTACGTTTCGATCTTAGTGATTTTCTTCAGGGACAACACAAATAGATCTAAACGAAATAAAATTAGATAGTAAAGATACAACTAAAAATGTGAAGAATAACTGTTGGTATCGAATGTTAATATGCCCTTACGCACTCTCTATGCTTAGAAAGACCAGGAAGAAGTACCCGTGTTAAGGTACCACATAAGAAAATGTGAGGCTACAAATGTGGAAACATACGGATATATAGAGATGAGTTAGCAAGGTTAAATTGGGGTATCTACGATTAATTCCCGCTAGATGGATGCATCCCAATGAGTTAATTAAATGGCTCTCGATGTTAAGCTGGGGTGCTACAGTAACATAGCTTTAATGCTTTTACACACGCACGCCTACTTCACTGTCATCAGGTGAATTAAAATGGTGAGAGACAGGTTTGTCAGAATGTTGCACGGTTTATTTCCTGGCATATTTCGCTTTATCTCGTCAGATGTATACTGCAGTTATATTTCATATGAAGTGAATAAATGAATTGTACTGTGGCTTAAAATGCTTAAAACACATAGTCACTTGAAATGTTCGAATGTAGACCAATTAGTTATCCCCACGATAATCGGACATTTCGGCGTCAGGTCTTAGTCAGATATGACTGAGCTACCTTATGACAGTAGACGGTACTACCTGCTTCTGTTAGCGCCGAATGTTGGGCGGCGCTTACCAAACCGACATCCCCACAGTGTGCCAACAGCTTCGGGCGGGGAAGCGCAATTAGGAGGGTACAAGCCTTACCCTAGTGTGAGGAAATGCAACCTAAAAACTGAATGTCATGGCAGGGCAGACCAGGCCCTTAGCCTTGGTTGGCAGCTGGTCTAGGATCGAAGCTTCGATAGGCGGACAGTCAGAGTATTGCTTTGCTAATCCGGCAGCTTCTGATGCGTGTCTTGTTCCAGATGTATTGGTGTTACCTTAAAAAGTCGCTTAAAGGTCGTAAGTTTTTTTTAAAGCGACTTTAAGCATGGGCAACACGTGGTCTCTAAATTCAGCCCAGGCTTTGTGTTATGGAGAGGTATAACTCCATTTTGCAAACTAGCGTCTGTCAAGACGGAAAGGTGCCAGTCAGTCAGTCAGGCAATCGCAAATTTAAAAGGGAATTTTTTTTTTCTATTTGCACAAACACTTTTTGGAATCGCATAATTTCTAATACCACGATATATTTGATCAGTCGCTTATTGTTTGTTGAATGCAAAAGATTAAACGTCTTTGTTTTGATTGTTACCTATACAATCGCAAATTAGCCGGTGTTAAAAGATAGCAGAGTTCTGAGTTTAAATACATGTATTCACTTTATATGATATCTTCTTCTGCTGCGTTCATCCGGAGGTTTTTTTTTCGGATGTGATTGCGTTGTGCCTGTTTACAGCAGAGCTGCGTTCTTGCGCCGTTAGGCCGGACACATCCGACTTCTGCGGGCATTTGTTGACCGGGTTAACCTTCCCGGGGACTTCATATGATATAATAACGCTACAGTATGCTCCTAACAAGATACAGCTAAAAATGCCAGGCAATAAATCGTGCAACATGTTTTTAGCGGCTTCTGTGTTTATATTCACTCAAAGAATACATTGGTGTTAATTGGAGTTTTTATTATTTTATTAGCACCGGAATCGTGGAGGCATGCGTGGAAGCACACAAAGTCAGTAAGTTAGTCGCGGTTCCAATTTCACGGCAAAGGGTTGCCCCATTATGCTCCGTTCCTGTGCCGGTGAATATCACACAAAATGCTCCTCACTGCCTCATGTGAAAAGTTTAACAGACAGGAGTCTCGAAATACTAATGGCCCGCACAGGTATAATATGTGTAATGCGATGCCAGAATGCCAACGCAAAAGTTCCGACACGAAAATTACAGTTTATCGTCGATAGAAGCAGCAGTCACTAGAAACCCAGCAACCACACATTACTACATTAGGCAACCCAGTTACTTCAAAGACCGTCCGGTCGCAATTTTTCTGAACATGCAGTTCACGCTACAAACAACTGCGGACAGATATAAAAGCATTCCATATTTACAGCTCATAGTGTCGCTCCCCGCATTCAACTCAGTAGCTAGGCGACGGAACTATGCACTACCAGTCCAGCATGAGGAAAATGCGTAAGTAAATCGTAGCCACAAGCATACACACACCAGAAGCCTTAACAGCTCAATCGTCTGTCCTTCATGCTGGACCGGAAATTTATTTTTTTTTAAGTCTTAAAAGTCGAGAGGATCGACTTCATTGCAACGGGTTTCATCCCATATGGCTCGGTCTCTTTTCGCAGGGCAGCTTGCCGAAATCGTCGCACAAAGCACGAACTCCGTTGCTGCAGCGACGACCCCAAGAGTCATAAAAATCGGAAATTCGTGGAATTAAAACAAAACACACACAAAACTAGTGCCCGTTGTAGGCCTATTGATGTGTTATGACCATCCCATATAGTAGGCCTGAGTGAATGGGGCAATAGGTTATCAGTTTTTCCCTCCCGTAGCGAGCGGCGAGCTCAGGAATCGAACCCTCGTCCGAACCACGCTCATGCCATTGTCAACGCCACTTCCTGACCGTTACAGCAATGTGTCCGCTAGATATAAAACTTGCTGCTTTAAAATAGACCGAATATTAAAGTTACTGTTTCATAATCGACCAATATATGAAAGTTGCTGCTGTATAATCGACCGATACATTAAAGTTGCTGTTTCATAATCGACCGATATATGAAAGTTGCTGTTTCATAATCGACCGAGGCTGTTTAGTTCAAAAGGAATTGAAATGCTATTAACATCATCGCATGTTGCGAATATATCGTATATACATAGATTCGGGACACTGGGGAATCGAGGCTATTGTGCAATGCTGAAAAACATCAAGGAAATAAGCATGCGTGTATCCAAATGTATTCAATAGCACTTAGAAGAGAAGAGAACAAAGGGAAGCGGCTAGAAAAGAACATGAAGAGCCATAATGCGATATCTAGATATTTTGAAATGGGAGACGACACAAAGGACGTCTGTGACAGACCACACTAAGGGGCAGAACAACTGGGACGTAATCTAATAACGGACATGATTAATGAAAAACGAGACAGCGAGTGGCATGGAGAAAATATAACGGACAGTCTAGCATCATGGCCAGCAAAAGCATTGCAACACATTATCGATTCAGAAATGCAGGAATGGGAAAATTATATCGTTCTCGTTATATATCTTAATTTTATTGACGCTCTTCGATTATTTCTGAGAAGTGCATGGAATTGTTAGTACTGCTCCGCGTGAGTTAAAGCTAGCTGCATACCCTTTACATCACGTCGCAGTCAACCCGGCATGGTTGCGCGGTTTGTGATGTGCTGGCAAGATTATGTTCAGTAGTTTGCCATTGCTTCCTGAATCACCGGTACGCATACCTTTGTATGTGAAACCAACGCAAGGCGGTTGGCTGCCAAATCTCCCGCAACTGATTTTCGAAAGCTGTGTGCGGGGCTACAAATTGCGTCCGTGACTCCGTCGCAGAGCCGTAGGTACGCGGTGTTTACAAGCAACCCTTGTTTGTTTACAAGCAACCCTCGTTTGTTTACAAGCAACCCTCGTTTGTTTACAAGCAACTCTTGTTTGTTTACAAGCAACCCTTGTTTGTTTACAAGCAACCCTCGTTTGTTTACAAGCAACCCTCGTTTGTTTACAAGCAACTCTTGTTTGTTTACAAGCAACCCTTGTTTGTTTACAAGCAACTCTTGTTTGTTTAAAGCAACCCTTGTTTTTTTACAAGCAACTCTTGTTTGTTTAAAGCAACCCTTGTTTGTTTACAAGCAACCCTTGTTTGTTTACAAGCAACTCTTGTTTGTTTAAAGCAACCCTTGTTTGTTTACAAGCAACCCTCGTTTGTTTACAATCAACCCTTGTTTGTTTACAAGCAACCCTTGTTTGTTTACAAGCAACTCTTGTTTGTTTAAAGCAACCATTGTTTGTTTACAAGCAACCCTCGTTTGTTTACAAGCACCCCTTGTTTGTTTACAAGCAACTCTCGTTTGTTTACAAGCAACTCTTGTTTGTTTACAAGCAACCCTCGTTTGTTTACAAGCAACTCTTGTTTGTTTACAAGCAACCCTTGTTTGTTTACAAGCAACCCTCGTTTGTTTACAAGCAACTCTTGTTTGTTTACAAGCAACCCTCGTTTGTTTACAAGCAACTCTTGTTTGTTTACAAGCAACCCTTGTTTGTTTACAAGCAACCCTTGTTTGTTTACAAGCAACCCTTGTTTGTTTACAAGCAACCCTTGTTTGTTTACAAGCAACCCTCGTTTGTTTACAAGCAACTCTTGTTTGTTTACAAGCAACCCTTGTTTGTTTACAAGCAACCCTCGTTTGTTTACAAGCAACCCTTGTTTGTTTACAAGCAACCCTCGTTTGTTTACAAGCAACTCTTGTTTGTTTAAAGCAACCCTTGTTTGTTTACAAGCAACCCTCGTTTGTTTACAAGCAACCCTTGTTTGTTTACAAGCAACCCTCGTTTGTTTACAAGCAACTCTTGTTTGTTTACAAGCAACCCTCGTTTGTTTACAAGCAACCCTTGTTTGTTTACAAGCAACCCTTGTTTGTTTACAAGCAACCCTATTGTCTATATAAAAGACAGCCAGGCTATATGATCCCGTGTCCAGAATTGTTCTATTTGAACTCAAGCGTAGTCTATACATGTGCTACCGTCTCTAATGCACTGGGCTGATGTTTTGTCGGTGTGGACTAGCTTTCCCTTTACACAAAAAGTATTAAAAGTCGAGAGCAGTGGTTCTCAACCTTTTTTGGCACATGGGACCCCTTCACCATATGTTCAGAATGTCATCCCCCCCCCCCCTTTTCGTATTTCCTCCCTATAAATTCCCCGCTGCCCCTACACAGTATATGTAAAAATGGAAGCTAAATTTATTAACACATTCTAGAACAATTCTAGATGTCTACATAAAATGTGAAATGCGGGTCTACTTACGTTATCAAACGAATTTCAGAAGGGCGAAAAATACAGAACCGTAAAGTATGGAGGGAAAAACAATATCAAGTAATTGGTTCTTGCATTAACGCTATCTTGAAATATTCTTAATCCTCCCCCCTCCCTTGGAAACACTAAAATCCCCCGGGGGGGGGGGGGGGGGAATTATCCACCGGTTGAGAACCACTGATCTAGAGGATCGACTTCATTGCCCCGGGTTTTATATCATAATGGCCTTCCCTGTTGCTCTGACTTCTGAGGTACTTGTCATTTAAGTCCCCAAGCCAAGGACGAGAAGTCAACAGTTCTACTGACCGGTATAGGGATTGAACCCGCTACCTCGGCATCAACACACCGGATGTTAAAGAACGAGCGCTCGTTTTCATAAAGCTATGCTGACGTGAGGAGAGAGAAATAACAGCGTCAGCAGGATATAACAATAATAAATAACAACAGTTAGTTAGTGTAACAACTGCCAAAAAAGTGAGAGATACCAAACGCAGACACAGTGTACAACGAATTTCACTACGGCAAACGTAAATCACAGAGGGAAAATAACAATAAAAAAATGATAAAATAAAAATAGGTATACTACGGCACAGCGAATCAACGTTTCGATTATACTAATCCTCCTCGGGAATAACACAAACAGATCTAAAGAAAAACGTGAAATTAGAATATGCAATAACATTAAAACGCAAAGTCTAGGTGAAGCTCGTCGCTAGGTCATTACACATCCTTCGTTGACTTGAGACGATATGGCGCGATTTCTTCCTCGAATTCTTGGGTCTCGGATGGAGCTACCGAGGCTGGGTTTTATCTTCAGAAATCGCCCCCGTTCTGACCTCTGCATTCACAAACCTGCGATAGTTCTTGACATGTATCAACACGTTACTTCTTTTCGTTCACTCTCTTTCAAACCGAGCGTAGTCTACACTGGGCTGATTTTTGCGTATGGGTCATCTTTTCCTTTAACCAGAGGCCCCCGGCATCCGGCTAACTCATCCGACTTTTGAGGTGCTAGTAATTTACGTTATATCAGACAGACTGTGGGATCAACACCTTGTGCCACATTTATTGAAAGACAGAAGATCAAGTGGTTTGGCCATGTCGTTAGAATGCAACATCAGCAATTACCATCACTGGCCTTACATCAAAGATCATCTGCGACGAGACCACGAGGACGTCCAAGAAGAAAATTGATTGACGTCATCAGAGACACTGTACAACCACACGGAATGACACTATCCAGTGCCGCCCACCGGGCGCTGGAGCGCAAATTATTCCTCCCCACGCCGCTTGACGGCAGAAGTGGAAAATGATGATGATGATGATGATGATGATGATGATGATGATGATGGTGGTGGTGGTGGTGGTGGTGGTGGTGGTGGTGGTGGTGGTGGTGGTGATTATGTAATTTACGTTCAAAAGTCAAGGAACGATCCTTATTCCGCCATCAGCGCCTAGGAGGTTTTAAACCGAGCGCTTGTCACTTTTCGACCGCGCGACTTCCAACACCTCACTGATTCAATACTTGAGCAGCCGACTTATGACTCAGCTTCGCACGAACCGTAAAACTTGAATTCAACATCGATGATGTTTTGTGTTGCACCTTGACTGATGTTCAGAAAAGAGACTTTTAAATTTACAATCACTCTAAAACCTGAACACAACACTGATCATGTGTTGTGCTGTATCTTGACTGATGTTTAGGAATGAGAGTTTTCAATTTACAATCACTGTGAAAACTTAATTTGCAACATTGATAATGTGTTGTGCTGTTTCTTGACTGATTGTTTAGAAATTAGACTTTTCCATTTACAATCACTCTGAAACCTGAACAGCAACATTAATCATGTGTTCTGTTGCATCTTAGACTGATGCCCAGAAGTGTGACATTTCCATTTACAGTCACTGAATCAATTATCTCAACATCACGGTACGGTTGACTGCATGCCAGCGACACCGGGAATCAATACTCAGTTTTTGGCCCTGCAGTAAACAGTCCGTGACACAGTTTCACACATTGTCTGTAACGTTCCTACTTCTACTCCACAAGCAGCGTGACGATGGAGGTGATAGCAGTGACGAGAGCTTTCATATTACTGGAATCAAAGAATTATACCCACGTATGTGTCCTAAGTGATTCAATGAACGTGATCCAAATAGTGTTGTCCTATTCTTGTGATGTTCTGTGATTTTACAAATAATAATGAGCTAAGAATCTTTAAATAAGGTAATTTGCCGTTGCTTTCTTTCCTGGCAGTGACCATATTGGTCGGTTACCATAGCCACTAGGAGAAAGGAAATGAGTGACTGGCACCTTGCTGTTTTGACAGACGCTAGTTTGTAAAATGGAGTTATACCTCTCCATAACACAAAGCCTGGGCTGAATTTAGAGACCATGTGTTGCCCATGCAGCATAATCCCTCTCTCGGCCTGTCTAGTTTACTCCAGAGGAAAGATAACACAAATACGTCTGGAACAAGACAAGCCGCAGAAGCTGCCGGATCAGCAAAGCAATACTTTATCTCCGCTTATCGGAGCTTCGATCCTAGACCAGTTGCCAACCAAGGCTTAGAGTCTGGTCTGCCCTGCCATGACATTTAGTCTTTAGGTTGCATTTCCTCGCACCAGGGTAAGGCTTGGACCCTCCCAAATGCGATCCTCCGCCCAAAGCCGTTGGCACAATGTGGAGTGTCGGGTTTGGTCAGCGTCGCTAAACATTCGGCGCTAACAGAAGCAGGTATTACCGTCTACTGTCATACGGTAGCTCAGTCACATCTAACTAAGACCTGACTGCAAGGAGGAAGGAAATACCACGTTGTAATATACAAAGTTAATGTGAATATTTTTCAGCAAGTGAAGCGGTACAATTATCTCAGAACAGTAACAACATCTGATGGGAGATGCCTTGAAAAGATTAGAAAAGAATCGCCATTGTGAATGCAGCCTTTTGCAAGATGGAAAACATACTGACCAATGAAAAGATGTCATTGGCAGCGAGAAAAAGAGTGTTGATGTGCTACACAGAACCAATACTTTTGTATGGATGTGAAGCTTGGACAATGGGCAAACAAGCTGAAAAACATCTGATGGCCGTGGAAATGTGGTTTCTGAGGAGAATGCAAAGAATATCATACACAGACAGAAAAACCAATGACCAAGTTCTACAAGAAACAACTGAAAACCGTAAACTGATTAGAGAAATTAGACGTAGTCAGTCAACATTTTTTGGACATGTTATGAGAAGAAATAAATTGGAGAACTTGGTGACGACTGGCAAGATCGAGGGGAAGAGAATAAAGAGAAGGCCGAGAAGTAAATACCTGGATGGCTTGGCCACATGGTATGGTCGAGACAAGAACACTGAGCTGATCCATGACTCTGGTGATCGTGTGAGATGGCGAAATATGACTGCACACGCATATCGGCATGGAACATGATGATGACGATGATCGTTTTTTAGTACGGCTTACTGACTCTACTTCTGGTTTTTTTTTTTTTTTTTTTTGTGTCTGTGTTCGCGACAGACAGACAGACAGACAGACAGACAGACAGACAGACAGACAGACAGACAGGCAGGCAGGCAGGCAGGCAGGCAGGCAGGCAGACAGACAGGCAGGCAGGCAGGCAGGCAGACAGGCAGGCAGGCAGGCAGGCAGACAGGCAGGCAGGCAGGCAGGCAGGCAGACAGACAGACAGACAGACAGACAGAGATATGCATTCCTTGTTTTATGGAGAATGTTGAACAATTATAACCAGGTCGAAATGAAACGAACAGTTGGTCAAAGCTGCCAACCGCAAATGTTAAACTATCTCCATGAACGCTTGAAGAAATTGGTCTCAAATAGTGACATCTTGGCTTCAATACTTGGAAATAATTACATCTAGATGCGAATTCAGTGGTACCTCGAGTTATGAACTTAATTCGTTACAGAACTCGGTTCGTAACCCGAAACGTTCGTTACCCGAAACATTGAAATCAATGAAATGAAGACAATCCGTTTCAAGATGAAAGAATCGTTCTTATTTATTAACATCCGGTCGTTAACCTAACAAAACGCAAAGAATGTGTGCACGTCACGTATTAAATAAAGAGAAAGAAAACAACCAAATGAATTAAAAATAAAATAAAATAAAACATTTAGTGTCTAACGCCCGTCGCCAAGGTGACAAGAATCCGGCCGAGAGTATTACAGCCGACACGATGAAATTGTTAGGTAATGCTGCTTACGGCAAAACGTTAACTAATAAAGCCAAACATACCGACGTCTCCTACTGCCAGGGAAAAGACACTATCAAACTACTCAATAACCCCAGGTTCAAAAGCATGACTGGTATTACAGATGATCTCTTCGAAGTGGAAATTGTAAAAAAGAAAACTGTCTGGGATCTACCTCTACAGATTGGGTTCTTTGTCTACCTGTATGCCAAGTTACGCATGTTAGCTTTCTACTATGACTTTCTCGACAAATTTATCTCTAAAGACGACTATCAACTAACTGAAATGGACACTGATAGTTTGTACTTGGCCCTTAGCGCCGATTCACTCTCTGAAGTAGTTAGACCACACCTACGAGAAGAATATGACAGAGTCTACAATCAGTGGTTCCCGTCTGAAACCTGCCCTGTTCATAGAACTAGTACCACTAGCTGTCAGGACTGTGTGGATATCAAAGCCTATGAAAAGAGAACCCCTGGTCTTTTTAAACTAGAATACGAAGGGGAGGGGATGGTGTCACTGTGTAGTAAGACGTATATTTGTGTCGGAGATTATGATAAAATCAGTACTAAAGGTCTGACCAAAAATCACAACACTCATCTAAACAAGGAAACATTTTTTGGAAGTACTCAACACCCAAGAGGCGGGTGGGGGGGGGGGGGGGGACCAATATAGGATTCAAGACACAAGGCTCTGCAGTGTATACGTATCAGCAACATCGCGATTCGCTGTCATATCTCTATATAAAACGAAAGGTTCACAATGATAATATCTCGACTATGCCGCTACTTATTTAATATGCATTGTATTGTTTGTCTATACATGGTTTAATAAAAAAAAAACAACGTTATATACCTTACTTGAGTCGTTTGTTATTTTGAGTGTTTCATGTTGTATTTTTTTATGTTATACACTACACATACCTACTCTGATGAGTCACTAGACCAGACCCACTCTGATTAGTCAATTTGCAACACCTACTCTGACCACGCCCACTTTTTCAAAAAACCCTAAGAGTTATCGCCCTTTGTGGTGCAAAAGCGGTGTGCACCACAAAAAGACATCCTGGAGCCCGTCTTACACTACTTCCGTGTCTCACTACCAGCCCATTATGTGTAACATACACTAACCATCCCTGTCCCACTGCCAACCCATATATCTCTCACTAGATTAACACATTATTCCGTGATTCGATAACTGCATATAGCCTTCCTACGATGAATAAATGAAATCAACGGGACCGCAACGTTCTCCGTCATTTTGTTAAACGATAATGGAATCGATATGCTTCTAGGATTGACTGTCCCCACGAAAGAGATTACTCCGTTGACGAGACCCGAGTAAAAGCTAAAATTAATCACATGGAAAATACTGCAAGGGTTGTGAGGAAACCAGTTCCGTTCTCCCCGCTTTTTTTCCAAAAATGTATGTAGATGTTATCCATAGGGGCTTTCATAACGCTGGAGAAATGTATGGAAGTGAAACGAAATTAAACTTAGCACAAACTTAGAATATATAATTCTAATGGTAAGTCAGTAGTACTGTATGGATCAGAAACATGGAGAACAACAAAGACGATTACAAATAAACTACAGACATTTACTAATCGATGTCCGAATAGACTTCCGGTCCCCAACATGGCGGATAGACATTTGAACCGCTAAGCCTCTGGAATGTTTATGCATCTGGCTACGGTTTACAGTCGCATTTTCCTCATGTTGGACTGATAGTGCATGGTTCCGTCGCCCGGCTACTGAAGTTGAGTGCAGTGACGCGACACTGTGAGCTGTTAATTTCGTTTGCAATGTTTTTTTACATCTGTTCGCTGTTGTTGTAGCGTGAACTGCATGTTCGGAACGATGGCGGTCGGTCCTGTTCGCTTGGAATTGACTGGATTGCCTGTTCGGTTCATGGGTGCATTTTTCTCGGAGACTCCTGGGGGTCGTCACTGGAGCTACGGTGTTTGTGCTTTAGTGCGATGCTTTCAGCGCGTCCGCCTTTCCGAAAGGGACCAAGCCATATGGGATAAATCCCTGAGTAATGAAGTCGATCCTCGAATGTGTGGCTGCTGGTTTTCTAGTGACTGCCGCTTCCATCGACGATGAACTGTATTTTCCGTGGAGGGCTTTTATGTTAGCATTCTGACGGCGGCATTATGCACAGAGTACCTGTCCGGGCTGTTGGCTTGCTGATACTTCTGTCTATTCCATCTTTTCACATAGGGCAGTGAGGAGCATTTTGTGTGATATTCACTGGCACAGGAACGAAGCATAATGGGGACGACCCGTTGCTGTGAAGTTAGAACCGCGACTAACTAATTGACTAACCTATCTATTCGATGCCCACGCAAAATAGAAGTAATATAATATATGACAAATTCACCAATATGGAGCACACGGAGAAAACTAGACAAATACGAATGAACCAAGCGGAGAAGGAACGACGCTGCCGTGGGATAGGATATACATTTAGAAAACCTGAAAATAGCATAACTAGAAAAGACTTTGTTTGGATCCACAGGGATGAAGAAATACACAGAGACTTGAAATCTCACGGAGAAGAGAAGTAGGAATATAAATAAACAATATGGGGAGGACATAAGCAGAACTGCATGGGACAGCCGAAGATAGGAGGACCTGGGGTTAGTTGGTTGAGGACCTATATCACAGTGGCGGACAGAAGGACGAAAGCAGAAGAGATCTGCACCTACTTTTCGAGGTCGTGTTGAGTCACCAGAGGGGATTTCATCGGTGGCCATTATGAATGTCTACGTTCGCCTGCCGATGGTCAATGGGATCGAATCCTCATCGAGGCTGATATTTTTAAAATTTAACTGGGCTCCCAAGAAAAGCGAAACTGAAATGGGAACCAGGAAATATCTTGGGAGGAAGAGGCGTCCGGCATGTTATCAACCAGATCACCCACAGAGCGCCTAGACCACTATGCTTCTAGGACTATTTGCCCATTGGGCCTTACAGGCTTGTAAAAAGGGGCCTCTATTATTGTACTTTATTGCATTCAGTGAAAGTGATTTAGTACATCAAACATATTTCAACTTCTGAAATAATATTTTGCTTGGCCTGTTTGGAAGCAGACAGCGTGCGTTGATTTTCATAATGATATCAGCGTCGGTCGTTCAGAAATCAAGTGGCAAACTACGTCACGTAAAATTGCTTAGAAAATCACTAATAACCACAAATGATGAGGTTGAATGCGACGTCTTCTAAATTGGCGTGCAGCAAGCATGTACTAACACACGAACGTCTGTATAGAGAAAGTTTGATACGTCACAGACATCCTACATAGTCTGCAGTGCCCAACTCTTAGACGAAAGAGAATCAATTCCGTTTCCCTCTGGAATTAGCGGATTAAGCAATTCGCAACTCTGGGCATCTTTGTGACTACGTTACCTCGTTTAAAACCGGTCTCTGTAACCGTATCATCTCCACATTCTGCCTTTCTCATTTCAGCAGTTAAGACATCCAGGAGTCCAACTCTACAATGGAGCTGGGACTGGCCACACGGTTCGTTAATTTAATTTCAGCTTTGATTATTTTACTAGCGGGCGCACTGTGGGCAGTGACATGAGCCAGCTCGTTCAGCCCAAGAGGAGCTGGAATTGTGTAAATTAGATTTGGCGTAAAGAGACGGGAGTTTGTATAAACTGCTGGTTCTCAAACTAGACGGTGACAATCTATTATGGGGTAGCTAGATGTAAAAAGGGGGAAAGTTTTGAGATTACATTGGAGTTTCTTCTTCTTCTTCTTCTTCTTCTTCTTCTTCTTCTTCTTCTTCTTCTTCTTCTTCTTCTTCTTCTTCTTCTTCTTCTTCTTCTTCTTCTTCTTCTTCTTCATCTCCTCCTCCTCCTCCTCCTTCTCGTCCTCCTCCGTCGTCGTCGTCGTCGTCTTCTTCTTCTTCTTCTTCTTCTTCTTCTTCTTCTTCTTCGTCTTCTTCTTCTTCTTCTTCGTCTTCTTCTTCTTCTTCTTCTTCTTCTTCTTCTTCTTCTTCTTCTTCTTCTTCTTCTTCTTCTTCTTCTTCTTCTTCTTCTTCTTCTTCTTCATCTCCTTCTCCTCCTCCTTCTCGTCCTCCTCCGTCGTCGTCGTCGTCTTCTTCTTCTTCTTCTTCTTCTTCTTCTTCTTCTTCTTCTTCTTCTTCTTCTTCTTCTTCTTCTTCTTCTTCTTCTTCTTCTTCATCTTTGCCAGATAGCGATCACTGACGCGTAACGGCAGGGATCGAAAGAGCAGTGAAATGGAAACAGGCTGGGTGCTGAGGTGAAGGTTAGAGAAGGTGAGGGTTAGAGACATTGACCATGGCAATTCTAGGGCTCAAATAGATAGATGTTAGTCCTGTCGTAAGGGTACGCTATCGAGACAATGAATTGTATGAGCATGTGGATACACCCAATAAAACAGGTGCTGTGTTAACTTGTCACCGGAGCCGCGTCAGTAATTCGTTACCAAGTTGCTTTTGACTTTGAGCGTTTGACGTTCCTGGCGACGAGCCTAGTTGAATAATACCTCGTGTAGATTTTGTTAATACCTTGTATTACGGCATAGCTGAGAGGGATTTACATCGAGGCATTCTTCTTCTTCTTCCTCCTCCTCCTCCTCGTTACTCGTTCGAAGGAACGCGTCACATCAAGTTACGCATTTCAAAAGTCGGCGTGTCCGACCTCTGCATACACTTGTTGAAATGTGTTAGTCAATGGTCCCATAGACTACCCTTGAGCAAAGTGAAGTGTGGAGTACCTGTTTTGCCCCCCCCCCCCCCTTCCAATCTGGGTTACGTGAAGCCATGGAAGCTTGTGCTGGATATAGTGTGAGAGCAGCCGATAGATTGTTGTTGGTTCTGCGGCGATAGGCAGATGATCTCATCAATAGCGACAATGGCTGCAGCCACCGATTGGTACAGTCACTGCCCAGAAAGGAAGCAACGGCAAACTACCTTCTTGCAAAACTTGCTAAGAAACCTAACAACCATAAACGAAAACATAATAAGAGTTGAATCTGGTGGTGAGACCCCTAACCAGGCAGATCATATAACACTGGGAAAGAGTGCGACGCAGTAATCGTGATGACAGAGATAATCCACACGGTGTCACCAAGGAAATCCCACATGTCAGACTAAGAAGCGGGGCAAGACTAGGAACGTGGAATGTGAGAAGTCTGTAAGAGGAAAAATTGAAGGTAGTATGTGGTGAGATTGAGAGGTTACATATTCAAAGTTTAGGAATTAGTGAATATCGCTGGAGAGACAATTGAGATTTTAAAAACGAAAATGGGAGTCTTCATATATTCTGGTAGAGACGTCGGAGGCCAGAGCGAAGTGGCATTTTATTTAGATACAACAACCACAAAAGCTTTAATTGGATATAACCCGGATAATCATAGAAGAGGCTGGCCGAGTGGCTAGAACGCCGGGATTCTCCTTCAGGAGACTCGGGTTCGAATCCTCGGTAAGGTGTGGGATTTTTTTCTGTCGGGGGCAAAAAGAAAATCCTAACCTGCACAGTTTGCAGCGACTGAACTAGTCAGGCGGCCTTTATTCCTCAGGCTCAAAGACTCCCTTGCCATACACCGCAAGGTACTATATTGACAGTAAATGACAGACTGTTTTAATCATAGAATTCTCACTATCAGACTTAGAGGACATCACACACAAAAAAACTACTCTAATACAGATATATGCGCCTACATCAACAGCAGAGGACGAAATTTAAGATTTTCACAGCTCACTGCAAAACACGTAAGATAGGATTGGTCACAATGACATAACAATAATAATAGTAGATTTTAATGCAAAAGTAGGTACAGGAAAAACTGATAATTAGAGACACGTTTTACGAAAATTTGAATTAGGAAACAAAACTGATGCAGGTAACATATTAATTGAATTTTGCACAGACAATAAGATAACGATAGCCAACATACGTTTTAAACAATATCCAAGAATACTGTCCCCGGACAGTACTAAAAAAAAACAGATATATTATATTTTAATACAAAGAAGATGGACACACGCATAACATCGGCAAAAACCCTACGAAGTGCAGACTGTGATACAGATCATCAGTTATTAGAAGCAGATGTGAAAGTAAAACTCTAAAAGCTTTACCCGAGGACCAAGGCTACTTCGTTTTGATCTCACAAAAATACCAGATGCATACAGCTTTAGAAGTAAAGAATCGTTTTGGGGCCGTGATGCTTATGCAGGAGGAGATGACACCTGATGAATTGGCAATACACGTTAGAGATATCTTGATAACATATTTTACTCCAACCAAGAATAAGCAACATAAGCCATGGATTACATCAGACACGTTAGAATTAATAAAACAACGAATGGAACTGAAACAGACAGGAGGAGAAAACGATAAAACCAGGATGAAGTATAAATTTTTAACACGAGAAATAAGAAATACCAAAAGAAAGGACAAACATCAATATATGCAAGATTGTTGTACTAGAATAGACAATATCATAAGAATGGAAGATATTATGAAATATTCAGAGGAATGAAATTATTTACAAGAAATGTTCAACGTCAATGAAATGTGACAGGTTGGGAAATACCCTAACGGAATCTAGAAAACAATTATAGAAAGATGGCAGGAATACTGCAGTATAATCTATAAAGCACAAATATATGTCTTTCTGTTTCTCTATTGACCTTTCTATTAGTGTTCGTAATCTATATATTGCATTGTTTGTACCCTTTTCTTCCATAAAACCATATTGTTCTTCGCTAATTTCATTTTCATTGTTCTTTTTGTAGTACAACTCATAAAACTGCTCTATCTAGACCAGAAGCAGCGGTTAGAATCGATGGCGAGACATCAGATTGGTTTGACATCAAGCAAGGAGATCGCCATGGCTGTGTGCTGTCTCCCTATTTATTTAACCAGTACGCCGAAAATATAATGATAAATGTCAGCGGTTATATAGCCAAGGAGCAATATGATGCCATAATTATCAGTGGTCATGACATACCAGAGATTCAATATGCTGATGACGCAGTATTGGTAAGTAGTATATAATGATGCCTACACCCCCCCCCCCCCCCCTGGAGAAGGAGCGCTCCTCTTTTACTAAGAATAAAGAAGGAGGAGCGGTAGGAGCCGGGAGGAGCGGTCGTTTTTTAGTAAGCGCAAAGAAGCAAGTGCGGGACATAACTCATGAGTAAATAATAGTCTGTTTTTGTGATATTATCTCCCCTTTTTGAAGAATTTTATTTTTTTAAAATTAAAATTTAATGATTATTGTTATCATGGGTTGTAGTCGGCGGATCTTAGTGGCGTTAGTTGTTAAGGGATGGGTGAGTGGCGAGGTAGCTAGGTAAATGCTTCCGAGCACTATCATCATATCTTTTGAGAGCTTCAAATGAAAACCTTACAAATGTCAAATGGCCAGTAGTATTGATTTTAATGGGTATGGCTTAGCGAAAGTCGGTGTTAAGGAGTGGGTAGCGGTTACTAGTGAGCCGTAGACGGTCGTAGTGGTTTAAACACTATCATCATACAGATTAAAAATGAAAGCTTTAAAAAGTAAAGATGGTGGTTAGCACTGGATGTAGTGGATATGGCTTAGTGACATTCATTGTTAAGGGGTGGGGTGAGTGGATGAGTAATTAGAAAAACGCTTCTGAACACTATCATCGGGTTCGAATCCCAGTGGGGTTGTCTAGTGGTAGAATAATATTTGGTTACTTAGTTGTGATTTCGAGCTCTGGTGTTATTAACCCGGCTATATTTAGAATAGGAGAGGTGGTGTGCTGGTTGCGGAGTATGTTTAGATGGTACCCCAGACACTGTGGAAGTGACAGGTTCGAATCTCGGTACTTTGTCGTTGGTAAAATTGCCAGTCATCAACATGTGGGTGTCTAGGTGATCATAAGGTGTAGGGTCGCTTTATCCGCCCGTGTCGCCGCAGCCACAAGTCCCACCGGTGATGAAAAACACAGGCAGCAGATTTCACCCTTGTACCTACGAGTTACAAAATATAACCTAACTTAAAAATCAAAATATGATATACCCAATACCATAACAGGTGTTACAAAAAATCAATACGCATCTTCATAACGGCTAATCCATGGGATTATCATCCTCGTAATGACCAAGTCAGGTTAATAATATTCCTGATATCCCCGCCATTGCAAATAGTTCGCGTTATTAATAAAGGTTCATATAAAGGTTGGTAAGGGATTAAGAGATTAACACCTATTGTCGCGATATCCAACAAAAATCAATAGCACTACTCTCGATTTTTCTCATATGTGGCGGTTGGGAATTATGGGTTAGGTGTATGTGTCCTCATTCAGTTAAAACAGGTGGTATGAGTAGGAGATATCACAAACAGTATCAGCATATGCCACTCTGATCTTAAATATCAGTAGTTCGTTATTCTTGTGACATTGAAAACGATTGGGGTTTGAAGAAGGATGGTGTGCTATGTTATTGGGAGGTTTATATAGATTGATCAATATGCGAAGTTGATAAGGTTACCTCTGTCCGCGCATCGTAGCTGTGTTGTGAGTTGTCGCCTATTACATCCGGGTGCGAGAAATAACCAAAAATATTTCACATCAACTCAATATACATGCCTCTATATAGCTGCAATGCGAACTTGGCTAGAGTCTACTTTAGGAAAGTATGTATGTTTGTGTATGCGCATTTACCACTGGTTATAGACGTGTGTAGTATTATTGGAAAGCGGCCGTTATGTATACATTATCAGAGTATGCTTGCCTTACAGAGCTTGTATAGTATCTATGTGTCTGTTACGCAGTATGTTTTGTTCTGTTGCCTTGTAGTATTTGAATGGAGTTTCATGTGGTTGTCTAGTTAATTTTTCCCCAATCAGAATCCACACCCCCAGTGTCATTAGATGGTTTTTAACTTGTCTACCCATTGTCCTCGCTTCACATTCATACAATAGTATAGGTTCTATGTAGTGATTAAACACTCTTTTTCTCCTTGTAATTGCCGTCTTTATATTAGTCATTATGTTTTCCACCTTACCAAAGACTATCTTCAACATATCGAACCTTGGTCTATCCTCTTAAAGACAACTTCTTGTAGTCTCTTGGCTACATTTTTCCCGTGTCAAGCTTCATGTCTCTACTCGTCTGTATTAGTGTGTTAGAAGTAAACCAACATCACATAAGACAGCCATATATTACCACAATGTATACAAAAATGAAGCAATACACATTATCCCAGTATATAAATATAGTACTAAATAGGAAGTAGTTGAAAGCATTCAACTGCATTATTACAAGGTAAATTAAATATAGTGATATGTATAAAATATCACACACCCGTGTTACATTAGCAAATAAGTACAAAGCACAAGGGTATGAATACGTTGGTGTATTAGTTACATACAAATGGACCATACAATATACCGCCAAGTCCGCTACGGGACCTAGCTCGTGTGAAGTTATGTCTGTAACCAACAGAAATGTGTGTGTGGTAATAACTACGATGTCTGTCTTTCACCATGTATCTGACCTGTTTGCATACCACTACATTCCTTCGTTCACTTGTTGTATACAACCAATCAGGGTAATTGTCTTAGAATTGACCCACATTTTATGTTAGACAAGCATTGATTGGCTGTTCACTTGTGGTATACAACCAATCAGGTTAATTGTCTTAGAATTTACCCACATTTTATGTTAGACAAGTATTGATTGGCTGTCAACTATGCGGTGGGCGGGGCTTACTGTATGTAATATATATCCAACTCACCACATCTCACTCACTTTGTGATGTACGCAAGAACGACGAAAGATTGGGTCTTCAGTTTTGTGATTATTCAATGACAATTTGCCTTCAAGTTTAGAAAGTTTGCCATTTACCGTCTTGTCTCAGTATCCACGGACTATCAGCCATATACGGACCTACAGCTTTAGCGGCTATTTCTTCCAGTTTTTGGACATTCACAACTGCCTTGGAAGATTTATCAACCAGATTCTTACCCAGACGCATCCGAAGTGTAAGCAACCTCATTATTCTGCCATAGTTTACAACGTCATCTGCAAAGAAGTCATCGGCGTTTGAAACAAAGACAGAGAAAAAGTGTTCGGGATTGATACGGTTTACTAGACTAGTGAACATACATCTTGTTGTTTGAGTATTTGACTTACCTATCTAGCCAACATCGTGTCATCTACCTTTGGTGAAAGATAGAAACTAAATATATTCAACGCTATATTCATCGGCTCGCTGTGAACGTGTGTCAAGTCGACTGTTGCTTGTCTCAGTAGCAAGTCGCTAGTGAACACGCCTAAAAATACAAAGATGTCAACAAGGCAATCATCTGAGAACCATTTATGTGCAACCTGTGGGAAAGGTTTCTCTGAAAAGCGCAATCTGCTTCGCCATACTCGGACCAGTCACAATACCAAGGAGCAAGTGTATTCATGTCACACCTGTGGTCATATATTTAACAGGAAAGACAACCTACAACGTCACATTACAAAGGAACACACTACCCCAGGAGTATCACCCAGTGTAATACCAGCAGACGCTTCAACACCCGCTTCAGCAACACTACGTAAGAGACATGTGGCTACTAATAGTGATGTGGCAGTCAGCGAGAAGAAGACTAAACAAGACGAAAACTCCCAGCCAGTCAGTGACACACAACCCACGGATGAAGCGGCTTCTTTACACACTCTTCCAGATGATATTAGACAAGTATACACCGACAACTGGAGTAGTATCAAAACACATCACAAGATAAACAAATATATGTCTGTCTATACATTTTATATTAGCCCACACACAATCCACCCTAAAGACTGGGCATCTACCTTGAACAAGATCTTTACCATTCAAAAGAGCATATTCAAAATCAACTTTAGTTATCATATAGTCCTTAGGCACAGCGAAACAGACGCTCTTCGATTGTATCACGCATCTTCAAATAATGCTTCTGTCTTAGAACTTCCACAACTAATCAAAAATAGACAAGACTTTGACGATTTTATCAAAATAGTACACGAACATGACGTTCTTACCTACGCTATGCAACAACGTCCAAATACCAAATACACTACAGAGACGATTCCAGCTATATGTTTTTATGTCTATCATATCCCAGAATTCCGGCTTGTTTAATAAATAACGCCCCTTTTATGACCCACGTTAGGCACCACTGTGCATGATCATACTAGATATAACATTCCATATTTAACCATCCGTTTTGTATACTGGTATTACGCTTGTTCCTTTTTGTGTGTGTAAACTTTGCTGGAAATACTGTAAAATAAACAGTTTTATGTATTATAAGTGCGTTCACTTGTTGGTTTTTAGTGTTGACGGTACATATGAGTGTCATGTGGTGAGCGGGTGTTACATGTTGATGGCCAAGTCAAGAAATATCTCAGCCATTCTTATAAAAATTAGGAAAATATGTTAACCTAATGCGAAAAATATTGTCCAAGTAAAGAAAAAATTTACACAAAACTTATAAAACTTAGGAAAATGTGTTAACCTAAGGAGAAAAATATTGACCAAGTGAAGAAATATCTCAACCATACTTATAAACATTAGGAAAATGTGTTAACCTAATGAGAAAAATATCACCCAAGTGAAGAAAAATTTACACAAAACTTATAAAACTTAGGAAAATGTGTTAACCTAATGAGAAAAATATTGCCCAAGTAAAGAAAAAGTTTACACAAAACTTATAAAACTTAGGAAAATGTGTTAACCTAAGGAGAAAATATTGACCAAGTGAAGAAATATCTCAACCATACTTATAAACATTAGGAAAATGTGTTAACCTAATGAGAAAAATATCGCCCAAGTGAAGAAAAATTTACACAAAACTTATAAAACTTAGGAAAATGTGTTAACCTAATGAGAAAATATTGCCCAAGTGAAGAAAAAATTTACACAAAACTTATAAAACTTAGGAAAATTTGTTAACTAAATGTGAAAAAATATTGTCCAAGTAAAGACATGTTTCAACTAGTCTTATAAATATGTCGTCCCAACCTTATGAACATTAGGAATATGTGTTATCCAAAAGGGAAAAATATTGACCAAGTGAAGAAATATCTCAACCATACTTATAAACATTAGGAAAATGTGTTAACCTAACTGAGAAAACTATTGGCGAAGTGAAGAAAAATATCTACAGCAATCTTATAAAACTTAGGAAATATGTTAACCTAAGTGAGAAAAATATTGACCAAGTGAAGAAATATCTCAACCATACTTATAATCATTAGGAAAATGTGTTAACCTAACTGAGAAAACTATTGCCGAAGTGAAGAAATATCTACAGCCAATCTTATAAAACTTAGGAAAATAGTGTTAACCTAATGAGAAATATATTGCCCAAGTGAAGAAAAAGTTACACAAAACTTATAAAACTTAGGAAAATGTGTTAACCTAATGAGAAAAATATTGCCCATGTGAAGAAAAAATTTACACAAAACTTAGGAAAATTTGTTAACTAAATATGAAAAAATATTGTCCAAGTAAAGACATGTTTCAACTAGTCTTATAAACAGGTCGCCCAAACTTATGAACATTAGGAATATGTGTTAACCAAAAGGGAAAAATATTGACCAAGTGAAGAAATATCTCAATCATACTTATAAACATTAGGAAAATGTGTTAACCTAATGAGAAAAATATCACCCAAGTAAAGAATAATTTACACAAAACTTATAAAACTTAGGAAAATGTGTTAACCTAAGGAGAAAAATATTGACCAAGTAAAGACAAATTTAAACCAAACTTATGAAAACTAGGAAAACTTGTTAACCAAAGGGGAAAAAATATGGGCTAAACTATGAAATATGTTGACCCAAGTAAGAAAATATGTTAGCCAAAGGGGGGAAAAGGTTGGCCAAAACATGAAATATCTCAACCATACTTATAAATATCTCGTGTAAACTTTTAAATAAGTAGGAAAAAATATTGCTTCTGTAGTTATGTCAAAAGTATCTTGAACTTTTATCTGAACAGACATTTCACAAGACACAATCATCAACGACAGCACTTTCCCGTTTTTACATTACCGAAAGTTTCAACTTACCATTCCAACGTATCTGCTAAAGAAACACTTATACATAATAATCAACCATCTCTTCACACTCTTTGTTCTTTCTTTCTAACACAAAGTGTCTCTGTCTTTCATAGATAACTTCACAACTTTTCCATGTCACATCACCAAGATACTCCAAACCGCCATTGTACACGAGCTCCAATGAATCAGTCATAACATTTATGGCAATGCAATCTGTGGCTCCACCTAGGATAGTTTCGATATCAGCTAAGTAGTCATCAGCAAAGAGCCATTACCCATGGCTGACATCTTCAACTTTCTATACCACAATGTCTTCTACATTAACCTTCCATTGTTCCATCTTTCAACAATACAAAGGGTGGTCTCGAAGTTTAGCTAACATAACATTTCGTACTTTGTCCACCGCTTTCACACTTTGTCGTTTCACAGCTGCAATAGTGACAAGTCTGCAACCAACACTGTCTGTTATGAAATCAACCTTTCTTAAAACCACGTCTGCCTTAATGAACCCTTGAATACCCTCTACCACATCTTCTAACCGACTTTCAACGTTTCATACCAAATAATATTAACACTATCTTTTATTACAGAGCAGCCGATTTTCTGCTGACTGGGCAGATTTTCCAACCCAATGGAGATAAATCATGTGTCCCCCCTAACATACTAGGTGCTATTCTAGACAACGAATATGGTCATCAACCATCACCCCTAAGAAGAACTTGAAAACAACACAAGAGATTGTGTTCCTGAGACGAAATCCTTGGACTACCAGAGTACCTAACTCTGATCGCCTAAAAGAACCTAAGAAACATAGAGCATTATATACATCAAATACATCAAACACAACAAACTATTTCTTACTAACCCTAACCCTAACTATACATCAAACACAACAAACTCTTTATTAAGAGACATGGATGCAAACCAGTGTCAGAAATGGAAAAATTTTAATTTGTGTGATTAAATTTTAATTAACATTTAAAACTAATAAATCGCAATTTTATTGCGCGCTTCACTTAATATACAGATATAGCCTAAATATAGGTATAAGTTATGTATAGGACGTATATCGATCTTACCTCTTGCGCAATAAAATTGATAATCCCATGGATTAGCCGTTATGAAGATGCGTATTGATTTTTTGTAACACCTGTTATGGTATTGGGTATATCATATTTTGATTTTTAAGTTAGGTTATATTTTGTAACTCGTAGGTACAAAGGTGAAATCTGCTGCCTGTGTTTTTCATCACCGGTGGGACTTGTGGCTGCGGTGACACGGGCGGATAAAGCGACCCTACACCTTATGATCACCTAGACACCCACATGTTGATGACTGGCAATTTTACCAACGACAAAGTACCGAGATTCGAACCTGTCACTTCCACAGTGTCTGGGGTACCACCTAAACATACTCCGCAACCAGCACACCACCTCTCCTATTCTAAACATAGCCGGGTTAATAACACCAGAGCTCGAAATCACAACTAAGTAACCAAATATTATTCTACCACTAGACAACCCCACTGGGATTCGAACCCGATGATAGTGTTCAGAAGCGTTTTTCTAATTACTCATCCACTCACCCCACCCCTTAACAATGAATGTCACTAAGCCATATCCACTACATCCAGTGCTAACCACCATCTTTACTTTTTAAAGCTTTCATTTTAATCTGTATGATGATAGTGTTTAAACCACTACGACCGTCTACGGCTCACTAATAACCGCTACCCACTCCTTAACACCGACTTTCGCTAAGCCATACCCATTAAAATCAATACTACTGGCCATTTGACATTTGTAAGGTTTTCATTTGAAGCTCTAAAAAAATATGATGATAGTGCTCGGAAGCATTTACCTAGCTACCTCGCCACTCACCCATCCCTTAACAACTAACGCCACTAAGACCCGCCGACTACAACCCATGATAACAATAATCATTAAATTTTAATTTTAAAAAAATAAAATTCTTCAAAAAGGGGAGGTAATATCACAAAAACAGACTATTATTTACTCATGAGTTATGTCCCGCACTTGCTTCTTTGCGCTTACTAAAAAACGACCGCTCCTCCCGGCTCCTACCGCTCCTCCTTCTTTATTCTTAGTAAAAGAGGAGCGCTCCTTCTCCACGGGGGGGGGGGGGTGTAGGCATCATTATATACTACTTTGGTATCCACATCACATAATGGTTTAGAAAACCATTACTGCCGAGCTCAAATGAGAGCGAAACTAGAGTCTAGTGCTTCCACATTGACGTGGATAGGTCTTAGGTTCATACCAGAATACGATCAGCGTTGCCAGCAGTGGGTTGTGCTCAATATTTAAATCTCAAATCCCGAAACAACCAAATAAATCACCATAAATATTTATTTTTTTAATCCACACGCCAAGCTCAGCCCAGTGCACTTGGAGTAGTAATCTCATCAAGTTTTAGTTTATTTCTTCTCATGACGTGCCCAAAAAAATGTTGACTGTCTGGGTCAAATTTATCACATTAGTTTACGGTTTTCATCTGATTCTTGTAGGACTTACTAATTAGTCTTTTTCTGTCTGTCCATGATATTCTTTGCATTTTCCTCAGAAACCACATTTCCACAGCCATTAGATGTTTTTCAACTTGCCTACTCATTATCCACGCTTCATCCCAAAGTACGGGTTCTATGTAGCACTTCAACACTCTATTTCTCGTTGCAATTGACATCTTTTTATTGGTTAGTAAGTTTTCCATTTTGCAAAAGGCTGACTTTGCCATAGCGACTCTTGTTCTCATCTCTGTAAGGCGCCTCCCATCAGACTGTTCCGAGATTGTTGTGCCGATATTAATAATTCATTAAAACAATCACACACAAAAGCGAACGACCATGTTTGTGTGTATTGGGTATATGTTTGTGTGTATTGTGTATATGTTTGTGTGTATTGTGTATATGTGTGTGTGTAGTGTGTATATGTTTGTGTGTATTGTGTATATGTTTGTGTGTATTGTGTATATGTTTGTGTGTAGTGTGTGTATGCTTGTGAGTATTGGGTATATGTTTGTGTGTATTGGGTATTACCAGGTAATTTTACGTTCGGCATTTTGCCATTGCATTCTGAACGACAAGTCAACATTTAAGACCAAATGATCAGAGTGTAATAAAAAAGATGTCATTAGCAACGAGAAACAGAGTGTTAAAGTGCTACATAGAACCTGTGCTTTTGTATGGGTGTGAAGCGTGAGCAATGAACAAACAGGCTGAAAAACATCTGATGGCCGTAGAAATGTCGTTTCTGAGGGAAAATGCAAAGAATACCATGGACAGACAGAAAAACCAATGACCAAGTCATTAGAAGAAACAAATGAAAATCGTAAACTGATTAGAGAAATTAGACGTAGACAGTCAACATTTTTTGGTCACGATATGAGAAGAAATCAATTGGAGAACTTGGTAACAACTGGCAAGATTGAGGGGAAAAGAACAAGAGGAAGGCAGAGAAGTAAATACCTGGATGGTTTGACTACGTGCCATGGTCGAGAGAAGAACACAGAGCAGATCCACGACTCTGGTGATCGAGTGAGATGGCGAGACATGACCGCCCACGATTACCGGCATGGCACATGATGATGATGATGATGATGACTGGGGTGTGGAATACATTATAAAGTTTTTTTTAAAACTTAAGTTAATGACCCTTTAACACGCTTTGATGGTCTTTTGTTATATGGTGCTAGGCTCTACTTGTATAGACCAGTTCGTGGATGATGTGATCATTACTACACCGGCCATCTTTAGTTAGGCAGAGTATCCCTGCTGCACATGGAAGCACTCAGTACATAACTGCGCGGATCCCCTCTTCAGTACATCCCTCAGCGTGTAACGGCTGAATACACTGGTTCTGTGTTGCTTGACTATTTTTCTGTGCCCCCCCCCCCCTTCCCACCCTTTTTTTTCCAATATTGACAATCTTGTGATATGACCGAACCCTCCGACTTCGCGACTGTTTAATGTGATCCGACAATAGTGCTACAAGTGATCCTTTTTTCTGCTTACATCCGTTGTTTTAGATTTTGTCTCTTCCAGATAGCCTGAACATTCTGTGAGTGCTATTGTTATAATAGAGTGACAAACGCCAGAGACTGAAAGAGTAATGAGTTGAATAGCAGAACGGAGGGAATCACGTTATCGATCGGGGGCATAGGATTGTCCGGTCGCCATTGGTTTACAGTGTATGCTGGCAGCATGGATCTGTCTGCCACAGCTTTGGGTAAAAGGTAATTGATGTCTCTTAGGGGCTCTGTGTGGCGCCTCCTTGACAGCTGTAGGCTGGATAAGGCTCGAGTTGATGAAGTACGATCACAGAATCTTACAACCGCCACGAACATTGCTTGCTGAAATGGTTCTGATTCTGGATTTCGGAGACCATTACAAGCGTCTAGGAACTGAGAAACTGTTGTGTTTCTAATCAAATCTTCTTTACGGATTCAGGATAGTATATCGCCAATTGTGACTTCCCATTTAGACAGAAGGACGATATATCGCCATACTAGGGTTGCCGTGTTGTTTGTTTCGTTTCGCGGTAATTTCCGCAATTTGAATGCTCGGTGAATGAAAATGTACATTGTAATGCTTGTTAAATTGATTGTGTCCCGTGTTTGGTCCAAACCTACGTTGTCTGTATGAAGATTGAGCACAACCCACAACTGGCAACGCTGATCATATTCCGGTACGAACCTAAGGCCTTGTCCACGTCAATATGGAAGCACTAGACTCGAGTTTCGCTCTCTCTTGCTCACTCTTTACATCTCAAATCCCGAAACAAACAAATAAATCAGTTGTCTGGTCGAATCCCTGGTAAGGAGTAGATATGTTTTTTTTGTTTTTTCCCGGGACGAAACGAAAACCCTAACTTGCACAGTTCACCGCGACTGTACTAGCCAGGCTGCCTTAATAATACCTCAGGCTCAAAACAACCCCCCCCCCCCCTTCCTCCCTCCCCACCCTCAACCCTAGTCCTACACCGCAAGATATTATAGGCAGTAGATGATAGACAGCTTACGTTCAGTAGTTTGCCGTTGCTTTTTGAGCAGCCGGCACTCATACCTGTGTATGGGAAACCAACGCAAGGCGCTGTGCTTCCAAATCGTCAGCAGCTGTTTCGAACGCAGTATGTGGGATTACGAATCGCATTTGTAATCCCTTCGCTACAGAGCCCACTAACCATGTTTAACGAGCTATATTTTCATGGGCTATTTCCCTGTATGTATTGTTCCAGAATGTTGAATTCAGATATGTTTTCCGGGGCGCAGAGGTGTTTCCAAGGCACCAGAGCTGGCTAATATACTGGCCAGGACCTATTGACGCGTCCTCGCCGAGCGTCCTGGACAACAGGTCCCTTCGGGGTCCTGGCTAAAGTCAGTAGGATCGTTGATTCCTCCGAAATCGGAGAGTGTCTGCCTGCACGGCGAGGAACCACCAGTCTGCACACCAATAAGCCAGACATGGGACAACGGATACTCACGCAAACCTCAGGTCCTGTATGGCATCACACTGATGTTGGACAACAGGATGTCACCATCCGACATACAGGACTTCACACTGGAGATCACAGCCAGCGAACGCAAGCAAGCAAGCATATATGTTTTCCCATTGGTTAATTTTGTATAAGCAAACTATCGCTTCATTATTTATTTTTTTTTTCGTTCACTCGCTTTGAACTCAGAGTACCCAATTCACTTGTTACTACTCCTTTCATCTGCCACTAATGAGTGCACTGGGCTGCTTTTTGCGTTTGGATTATCTATCAGGAGAATCCACTCCGACTTCTGAGGTACTTGTAATGTATGTCCCCAAGTCAAGGACTAGAAGTCAATCCATAAGTCCGGTTGGTTGGTGTACGGGTGGGCAGTGGTATTATTAAAGCTAATCCATATGAAAATAATCAGCCCAGTGCACTGAAAGTGGTAGCACGTGGATGGACTACGCCTAAGTTCACAGCCAGCGTACGCCAAATATAATACAATGTGTTAATTATGTCTGTCAAGAGATACAGTAATATTCATAATCTTATTTTTTCTCCTCAGTTTAGTTTAGTCGATGGATCAACACCACGGCACACGGGTGTAACCCATAAGTGCTCCGTTCTCCTCCTAACTCACACCTGAGTCTGGAGAAACTCAGCTCAGTGCACGAACTCCGTAGCACCGGCGAGGATCCTGAAATACTTTGGGTAGATTTTTAACTCGAAATTTTGCCCGGGCAGCGCCGTTAGGCTACTCTTTTTCGATTTCCAACTGCCAAGGGATTTTTTACGTGCGCAACAATACACACGGGCGTCCGATCTCACTACCCAGAGACCAGGGGGAATTGCATTACTGGAAGTCCACGTCAAAAAAAATCCCGGTTCTACACCGGGGCATGAACCCGGGACCCCCAGCACTCGAGGTGGACACCATACCTCGAGACCACGCAGCCCCCCCCCCCCCCCCCCTCGTTAAAATGCAACACCATAAACTACCAGCAATGGCCCTACATCAAGGAAGAGCTGCTACGAGATCAAGAGAACACCCGAGAAGAAAACGATTAGACGACATCAAAGACATTGTACAGTCATACGGAATGACACTACCCACTGCCAACCATCGGGTTTTGGAACGCCAACTATTCCTTCCCACGACGCTAGATGGCAAAACTGGAAGAAGAAGATGATGATGATGAAGATAATGATGATGATGATGACGATGATGATGATGATGATGATGATGATGATGATGATGATGATGATGATGATGATGATGATGATGATGATGACGGCGATGATGATGATGATGATGATGATGATGATGATGATGATGATGATGATGATGATGATGATGATGATGATGATGATGATGATGATGATGATGATGATGATGATGATGATGATGACGAAGATGGATATGATGATAAACAAAACAATGTTTGTAATGTCAAAGAAACAAAATTGCATGCAAACCAAAATTCCAACCGATAATAAAGAGATTAAAATCGTCACGAACTCTGAATATCTCCACTCCATAAAAGTAAAAAAAAAAAAATTACACTCCTTGGACCGTATTTGGTACATGGTGCTAACCCATATTTTTACAGACTTATCGGCACACAACGGATATATGGTCAATATCACGCCGTCGCAATCAACCTCAGCATGTTTTTTTTTTTTTTTTTTTTTTTTTTTTGGCTGTTTATGAATTACTAGGCATTTTTTTAAAATTTTTTAAGGGGTTTGCTACTGATTTATGCCTGACCGACGCCTCACACCATCGAAATCGACGCAAATCGGTCTGCTTCCAAATCACCTACAGCTGATTTTTAATCCTCAACTCATATTTGTGAAACGCGTTCACTGCCTCTAAACCACGGCGTCGGCTTTCATAATTATTTAAGTTAGTTGCATCTCCTTTACAGGACGTAGCAGTCAACCTCAGCATGTTTTGGCTGCTCGTGATTCCTTGGCAAGTTTACGTTCAGCAGTTTGCCATTGCTTTCTGAACGACCGGCAACCAAACCATTTCATAAAAACCAACGTAAAGCAGCCTGTTGCCAAATCGCACACAGCTTTGTTTCGAACGCGGTTTTTTCGGATTACAAACTGCGTCCGTAAAGCATAATTTTTTTTTTAAAGTTGCATATCCTTTAGGCCTACAGTCAACACCAGCATTTTACTGCCGTTGTTGATGTCTTGGCAAGTATTTTACGTTCAGTAGTTTGCCGTTGCTTTCTGAACGACCAGTTCCCATACCAACACGTTAAAACCAGCGCGACACGGTCTACTGCCAAATCTGTCGCAGCTGTTTCAAATGCGGGTAAGCGGTATTATGAATCACATCCGCAACGCCATAATACATTCTCCATAAAATTGCACAGTAAACGCCTTTTCTTTGTAACTCTATATGCCCCATACAATTACACGATATGCATGCAGCCTTATCTTTGAAACTCTATATGTGTGTGTAAACATTGCTAAATCCACCGTTTTTTACATCACAGTATCGCCACCATCTGTTCCACGTCATTTGTTACATTAAGCCACAGGCAATGCGTTATGAAATCGTTATAAGGTTATAGTCATCATCATCCTCAAGTGCCTTGCCAGCTGGCGTAGGCGTTCATGTCTCTCCACAATTCTCGATCTTTGGTGATCTGGACCATATGGATTTGTGGGTTATAGTATTAGGAGTGTGTGTGTGTGTGCGCGCGTGCGTGAGTGTTATAAGAAAGATGGTCGACTACACTGCACCCGGTTTTACATCACTTGGCTCAGTCTCTATCCGCAGAATGGAAAGCCGATGGCCAAGAGCATAGCACAGAACACGAACTCCTTTGCTCTAGAGATGACACCCAAGTGGTTTGGAGAAAATGTGCATTCGTATGAACGGCGTCATTTGAAAACGAACTCACGGCGTTCACGGCGCAAATCTGACCGCTCGACATGTTCCTACAGGGAATCCGGAATGTTCTCTTACATTGTAATAAAACATTATTACACTGTTACAGGTAGGTAGGTAGGTGGGTAGGTAGATGGTGGGTAGGTAGGTAGGCAGGTGGGTGGACAGGTAGGTAGATAGGTAGGTAGTTGTGAAGGTAGGTAGGTAGGTGGGTAGGTGGTTGTGTAGGTAGGTAGGTGGGTAGTTGTGTAGGTAGGCAGGTTTGTGTAGGTAGGTAGGTGCTTGTGTAGGTAGGTAGGTGGGTAGTTGTGTAGGTAGGTAGGTAGTTGTGTAGGTAGGTAGTTGTGTAGGTATGTAGTTGAGTAGGTAGGTGGGTAGTTGTGTAGGTAGGTAGGTGGTTGTGTAGGTAGGTAGGTGGGTAGTTGTATAGGTAGGTAGTTGTGTAGGTAGGTAGTTGTGTAGGTAGGTAGTGTAGGTAGGTAGGTGGGTATGTGGTTGTGTAGGTAGGTAGTGTAGGTAGGTAGTTGTGCAGGTAGGTAGGTATGTAGGTGGGTAGGTATGTAGGTGGGTAGGTAAGTAGTTGTGTAGGTAGGTAGGTAGTTGTGTAGGTAGGTAGGTAGTTGTGTAGGTAGGTAGGTAGTTGTGTAGGTAGGTTGGTAGGCAGGTGGATAGGTAGTTGTGTATGTAGGTAGGTAGGTGGGTGGGTAGGTAATTAGGCAGGCAGGTAGGTGGGTAGGTAGGTGGGTGGGTGGGTAGGTAGGCAGGCAGGTGGGTGAGTAGGTAGTGGGTGGGTGGGTAGGTAGGTGGATAGGTAGGCAGTCAAGGAGGTGGGTAGGTAGGTATGTGGATAGGTAGGCAGTCAAGGAGGTGGGTAGGTAGGTAGGCAGTCAAGGAGGTGGGTAGGTAGGTGGGTAGGTAGGCAGTCAAGGAGGTGGGTGGGTAGGTTGGTGGGTGGGCAGGCAGAAGGTAGGTGGGTAGGTAGGCAGGTAGGTAGGTAGTTAGGTTGGTGGGTGTGTGGGTGGGTAGGTCAGTAGGCAGGCAGGTAGGTAGGTAGGTAGGTTGGTTGGTTAGTTGGTAGATAGTCAGTCAGTCACTTAGGCAGATTATTAAAAAGTTGCAGTTTCATTACTGCCCACGTGATAATCAGTTGCTGTTTCGCCCATCACGCAAGACTGTCTGACTCTTTACGTCCCATGCTTTGAAGCGCGATCCACTGTTCACGACTTCCATGTGTCCTTCTCCAGCTCAATTTGCCACAGTTGAGATTTGTAGTCTTCTCTCCATAAATGATCAACATTTGGTCTGCATACACTTTATCGGTTGGATTCTACACAGACCTTCTGGGGGGAAGCCGTAGCTGAAAGGTCAGGGTGACATCCTGGTCTCAGAAGCTACCAGTTGTTTTAAGCGCTCGCTTTATAACTCAAGCATAGTCCATACACACTACTTCTAGTAGCACTGGACTGATTTTTGCGTGTGGATTAGCTTTCCCTATTACTAGTGTTCCTCGTCATCTGGCGAACCCACTCCGACTTCTAAGGTACTTGTAATTTACGTCCCAAAGTCAAGGACAGGAAGTCAACATTTTAGTTCATCTGACCGGGTGTTATCTCAGCATAAGTTTCTGAAGTTAACCAAGAACCACTAGTACCGTATTTCCCCGAAAATAAGACAGGGTCTTATATTAATTTTAGCTTAAAAATTAACTAGGGCTTATTTTCGGGGGATGACATATTTTTTTTCCAGATACAAAATAACTACATTTATTTTTGCACAACATTCTACGTTTATTCAAATACAGTCATCTTCTACTGGAACATTGTCATAACTATCCAAATCCTGAATTCCGGCCTGAATTTCTTGCGACTCCATTTCCTGTAGACACAGATTTATTTGGACAGAAGGATGATATATCACCGTACTAGACTAGAGTCATTGTGTTATTTGTTTTGTATCGTGGAATCTTCCACAATTTCAATGCTCAGTGAACGGAGATTTACATTAAATATTTGTCCATTTGATTGTGTACCTTGTGTGGTCTAAACCTACTTTCAATTAATGGCATTATTTTCTTTGCCATATATCATATTTCCATATCTTTTACATAACGTGTGATAGATTTGTATGCTTTCTTCTCCTCCCGCTATAATTAGTTCAGCTGGTATCTCATCACATCTTGGTGATATACCATTCTTTAGGTTCTTTATTGCCCATGCAATTTCATCTAATGAGGGTTCAGGTTCTGTCTCAGCAGTCATTGGTTCATGTATCTCATTCATATCCTCACAGTCATTCATATCATACATTCTACTGCAATATTCCTGCCATCTTTCTAAAATTTGTCTAGATTCTGATAAGGTATTTCCCAACTTGTCACAGATAACATTTAATTGAGGTTGAAAATTTCTTGTCAATAACTTCATTTCTTTTAACATTATGTAATCTCTTCCAGTCTTATGATATTGCTCTATTCTGGTGCAGAATATCATTACTTTTCACAAAATAAATGTTATCACACAAGTTCCCAGACGTAGGTTTTCATACAACATTTGTTAACAGCTTGTACATGAAACAAATTTATTGCCAACAACATATACCAGCATAACCATGTAATTGCACATAAGCACCAGTGAACACAATAAATGATGGTATTTGTAAAATACCATGACAGATAGTGCTATAGGGGGTGTGGAGTAGTGGGCCTGCCATGAACCAGGTCATGTGATTGATGGAGGTGATAGGAGTTGCATGGAAATATCAAACATTGGGTACATAAGTGGATATTATGTTATATCAGTGTGACTGCGGCTGGCAGATTATATACATATTTTGTGGGTATGTGTGTGTGCATGTGTTTATGTGCACGCACAGCATGCATGTGTGTCTATGTTTGTGAGATAGTAGAGAGACAAAGTGAGGCAGAGTGAATCAGAGAGACAGGATGAGTCAGAGAGAGAGAGAGAGAGAGAAATAGAGAGAGAGAGAAATAGAAAGAGAGAGAGACAGAGAGACAGAGAGCAAAAGAGAGAGAGAGACAGAGTGAGTCAGAGAGAGGATGGACAGAGTGAGTCAGAGAGCAACAGACAGAACAAGTCATACACAGAGACATTCAGAGCAAGTGAGTCAGAGAAAATTAACTCACTGCTGGAAATGAACTCATTATGGAGAAGTAACTCACTGTGGAAAGATAACTCAATGCATGAAAGTAACTCAATGTAAAAAAGTAACTCATTGGGGAAAGGTAACACATAGTGAGAAAAGTGACTCTCTGTAAGAAAGTAACTCATTATAGAAAAGTAACTTATTGTAGAAAGAATATTTCATCTTGGACAAGTAACTTACTGTGGACAAGTAACTTACTGTAGAAAAGTAACTCACTATAGAAAAGTAACTGATTATGGAAAAGTAACTCATTTTGGGCCGGTCTCTCTGGCCGAGGGGTTACAACACTTTCTCCGTAATCCCGTTTATCACGCAGAGTCTCGTAGCAGGGCGAGAGCTGGGAGCGGTTCGACCCCCGCTGGTGACTTGCGGGATAACTGAGTCAGCCGCTCAGAAAGCAATGGCAAACTACTGAGCGTAATCTTGCCTAGAAATCAACATACAGCTGAAAGATGCTGATGTTGACAGCAATGTCCTGTAGAGGATATGGAAAAAAAAAAACTCATTTTGGAAAAATAACCCATTTTAGCTGATCTATCTCGTAGTCCATTAACATTGCCGGGTCGATAGCCGTTTGGGTCAGTCCGTTTATACTTCTTAGTTTTTCTACGAGCAGTATGAAGATCCTCTGCCGGCTTGCTAGGCCAGTCGCAGGTTTAGGACACTAATCTGACCACAGGGAGTCCATCCCCTATGGCGAGCCACATGAATAGTCTAAACGAAATGTGTAGGGAACATAACATGAAAATCAGCACAAGCAAAACAGAGGTAATGACTATAACTAAAGAAGAACAAACAGCAACAATTCACCTAAACGAACATCCCTTGAAACAAGTAAAGAGCTTTAAGTACCTAGGAAGTATAATATCATCAAATGGCAGATCAGAAGACGAGATCGAAAATAGGTGCAATAAGGCAAATCAACTCATTGGACAAATGGCACCAATACTAAAGAACAAACATGTATCAATAACTACTAAGAAAGCACTTTACAACACAATCTTCCTACCAACTCTGTGCTACCAATGCCAAACCACCTGGACAATGACAGAAAAAGAGAAAAGAAAAATCACAACAACAGAAATGAGGTTCCTGAGAAGAATACTCAACGTATCAAGAAGAGATAAGATCAGAAATGAAGAAATCAGGACTAAAGTGGGGGTTAAAGCTGCTCTAGATTTTATTAGAAAGCAGCAAGTCAAATGGTTTGGCCATGCAAGTAGGCTACCAGTCAACAGCATGCCACAACAAGCAATGATGTACAGACCAGATGGAAATAGAGGAAGAGGCCGACCACGTAAACGTTGGACGGAGGGAATAACAGAATCCATGGGAATGTCGATATACGAAGCCCATAACTGGGCACTCTCACGAAGTTTATACTTCACCTCGACACCGCAAGGTACAAGAGGAACCTGATGAGATGAGATGAGAACCCATTTTAGAAAAGTAATTCAGGGTGAAAAAGTAACTCATTGTGGAGTTATTTTACGTATGGAAATTCACAACTGTTGTGCAAATCTTAAGGTAATAAAAAGTAACCGTCAAACAACTGAATTAATTTTCTCTCAAAGAATGTCAAAGAAGTGTAATTTAAAGGGTCATAACCTCAGTGACAAATAACAATACAAATGTGTGTTATTTTCTTGTAAACACTTTTGATCACAATATTTTTCAACTCTTGGTCCAGACAAAAGAAGCAGTCAAGTTCAAGATGCACCCAATTAAACAGCAAAAATGACATTGTGCTTCTTCAACAACATCACTGGTGTTAGTGACGATATGCATGGGTGAGTGGATATGAGCACTCGCTCTTAAACTTTCGATGTGTTTATGCCAGAGTAGCAGGTTCAATCCTCTACACCGGTCAGTTGGACTAAAATGTTAATTTCTCGTCCTTGACTTGGGGATGTAAATTATAAGTACCTCTGAAGTCGGAGTGAGTTTGCCTGATGGCAAGGGACACTGGTAATAGGGAAAGCTAATCCACAAGCAAATAAAATATGTCTGATGCACTAGAAGTAGTAGCGTTTATGGACTGCTCTTGAGTTGAAAGCGAGCGAATGAAACAAAAAAACATAATTAATCCATTCCCAGACAGGGTTGCTATATTTTGGCTGAGGGAAAATAATTCACACAAACTGGAGGAAAGCAATGAATTCTAATACACTAACAGCGTTTCTTCAGTGTAAAACAAATGCTGGTACAACATTAACTTTCAGATATGAATTGGCATATTATGTTAAAAGTGACGAAAAATGATATACCCAGAAATCCAGCACATTTAAAAGACAAGAAGTTTTTTTTTTTTAATATTTGTAAGGCTTTTAATAGTGTATAGGCGTGTTTTTGAAGGACAAAGGTGTGAAAGAGACACCTGGACATAATAGAACTGTGATACACCACAGAGTGATAGTTTTGTACTCAAGTATAAGACTGTGTTTGCCCATGTGTCACAGGGACCTACAAGGGGAGCAAAGAATAGTACCACTGTAACCTACCAAGCATGTCATAAGAGGCAAGTAATGAGGGATGGCAAGTCTACAAAAAAAGGTTTTGGTGAGTTGGTTGAAGGGCTGTACGTTCCATTTAGAGATGAAAATCAGAAGAAGAGAAGGAGGAGGAAGAGGAAAAAAGATGTTAAAACTGTGTGGAGAAGGAGGTTGGGGAAGAGGAAAAGGAGGAGCAAAAACAAGAAAAAGAAGAGACAATTGTGATGATCACTATGCCCAGCATTTGATGATGCAAACAGCATTCTAGTTCCTGCCAAAGCAGATAAATCCAGCTTATATCGAGGCACCGGCTCTGCGGCGAAGGGGTTACGAAAGTAATTTGCAATCCCACATACCGCGTTCAAAACACAGCTGCGGGCAATTTGGAAGCAGACCACCTTGCATTGGTTTTCATACAATGGTATGAGTTCCAGTCATTCAGAAAGCAATGAAAAACTACTGAACATAAACTTGTCCAGGAATCACACACAGCAACAGCAACGTCCTGTAAAGTATATGCAACTAACTAGCATGGAGGCAGGCAGCAACTTATTAACATGCTGTAAATGCTATCACATGACATTCAGCTGAAGAGTAGAAGCTCAAAGGTCAATGAATTGTTATGGTCAGCATGGCTGAAAGGATAAAAGGGTTTGCTTTTAAATTTCCGCCGTGCTGATGGCAAGGTAGCAGGTTCAACCCCTATACCGGACAGTTGGGCTAAAACGTTGACCTCTCATCCTTGACTTCGGGATGTAAATTACAAGTACCTATGAAGTCAGAGTGGAATCGCCTGATTGCAAGAGACACTGGTAACAGGAAAAGCTAACAAAACCAGTCCAGCGTGGACTACGCTCAATTTCAAAAGCGAGTGAATGAAAAACAAACAAATGAACTGTTAATGGCATTTATGTTCTACAATCACAAATCAATGCCTACCAATTTATTTATTTATTTATGTGCAACAGAATCTCATACACATTTGCAATTAAATTCTTATAAACAAGAAGCAATTGTTTCGCTAAAATTAAAGTTCCACATACAATATTTAAAATACTTAATAATTAAGTATTTGAGTATAAAAGCAACATAACTAAACAGCAACAAAAGATGGAGATTGTAGGTCAGATATAAAACATGCACTAGTCAATATCAAAATCACTGTCACTGTCTTCCTCTTGCTGAAGAGCTCCACGGATTTCCCCCGTGTGTCTGTCACGAATCACACGGATAGAATCTTGGGATGGCAGAAAGCCATGCCTGAAATAACAAGTTAACTTTCATTCAAGCGCGTGCTAAATTCATATGATAGTAACTGTGGCAGAGAGATAGCATACCCAACCAACAGAAAGTGTGGTAATTCATTTGTGTAGGTCGAGTACATCAGGTCAGTGTGTGAGAGAAGTGTGTGTGTGCATGTATGTGTTGGTGTGTGTGTTGGGTGTATGCATACTTGTGTGCATGTGTTTGTGTGTGTATTGTGTATTTGTGTTTTTTGGTGGGCATGCATGTGTGCGTGCGTTTGTGCGTGTGTGGGTGTGTGTGTTGGTGGGCATGCATGTGTACATATGTGTGTTTGTGTGTGTGACAGAGCACAAGAGGGTGAGAGAGAGAGAGAGAGAGAGAGAGAGAGAGAGAGAGAGAGAGAGAGAGAGAGAGAGAGAGAGAGAGAGAGAGAGAGAGAGAGAGAGAGAGAGAGAGAGAGAGAGAGAGAGAGAGAGAGAGAGAGGTGCTTTCCACTCAATCCCAGTCTTCAACACATCAATCCTGCTATAATTTAACTTGCTGCCCAAAGGATCGGCACCAGCCTGTTCATATCCATGGATGCCCTCATGCCCTGGGCAGAAAATCCAAGATATGGCCTTAATTCTCGTCTTTTTTAGCGACGCAAGCCATGCCACACAGAACATAGCAGTTTCTATTTCATGCAGCAGACTTTGTGGGTCTGTCAAAAGCACAGAATGTCATTCTGTACTACTCTTCAGCCATCAGCACTGCCATTACCACCTCCATGTCCATTCCCATATAGGAAGCAGTGATATCACACGCAAGACACTACTGTCTCATCTCATCATGTTTCTTTTGTACCTCGCAGCATCGAAGTGAAGTATAAACAGTGGGAGAGTGCCCGTCGAAGTGAAGTATAAACAGTGGGAGAGTGCCCGTCGAAGTGAAGTATAAACAGTGGGAGAGTGAACGTCGAAGTGAAGTATAAACAGCAGGAGAGTGCCCATTTATGGACTTCATGTGTAGAGATTCCCATAGACTCTGCTATTCCATCTGTCCATCGTTTACATGGTCGACCTCTTCTTCTGCTTCCATTTTTCATACTGCTCATAGAAAAACTAAGATACTATTGTACACAGATATAATGTAATCAACATCCTACAAGAAAACATATTTGTAAGAGCTGATTAACGGGTTGATTGATTAGTTGGTTGTTTAGCTGATTGATTAGTTGGTTGTTTGGCTGGTTGATTAATTGGTTGTTTGGCTGGTTTATTAATTGGTTGTTTGGCTGGTTGATTAATTGGTTGTTTGGCTGGTTGATTAATTGGTTGTTTGGCTGGTTAATTAATTGGTTGTTTGGCTGTTTGACTGGTTGGTTGTTTAACTGGTTCATTGATTGGTTTGTTGGTTGCAAAACCTCTTGGGCGGATTGAAACGGTGACACGGAGGAATAGCAATAGTGGAGTTCTTCCAGAAAACCAAAGACCGAGATATGTGGAGAGTCATCAACGCCTACGGCAGCTGGCATGGCACTTGATGATGATGATGAGCACTGGAACTTCACATAGAGAGGCATAGTGATGTTTGGACCTTTAGCCAGATTTTAGACCATTCTGTGGAAAGGTCACACCACAAAATGATGCCCCAAGATCTTGGCCAGTCTGAAACCTGGTTCTTATCTAGCGACCTCAGTGATCCATTTGTGAGAGTAAGATTAGATAATCAACAAAACATCACAACCACAAATTTGGTGGTACTCACTCCTGGAGAAAACTTTCAATGTCGCCAGCGAAGAAATCATCACCAAACTCATCCTTCAGACGAATAAAATTGCCGATGAGTTCCTTGTTTTTGTACACAAGCAGGGCAGGAACACCCTCCTCAGCCTAAAACAAACAAACATGAGCACTAAATAATCATTCAACAAACCCATCTTAAATCATTAAAACTCTTAAAGAATGTGACAGTCTATTGCAGGATTTCTCTGTCTCCAAGTTGTACTTTGCTGTTACAGATTCTTCTTCTCCTGCCTTTTATCTTTCAATGGAGCTAAGATTTCCGCCCAACTCACATCCAGCTGTCCTTTCCTTTGCTGTCTCCAGTAGCTTCTTTCAGGTCCTCGTCTTTTCTGTAGATTTGTTCCTGATTGTTGTTTTTTTTTGCTTGCGCTGGCTCTGAACTCAAACATAGTTCACATAGTGCTACTACTTGTAGTGCACTGGGCTGATCTTTTATGCCTTCCCTATTACCAGTGTCCCTCGCCATCAGGTGAACCCACTTCGACTTTTGAGGTACTTATAACTTACATTCCCAAGTCAAGGACGAGAAGTCAACATTTTAGTCAAACTAATCAGAATGAGGGTTGAACCGGCTACCTCAGCATCAGCACACTGGAAGTTTAAAAGCGAGAGCTCTTATCCATTCACCCATACTGACCTCTATGATTGATTTGATTTTGCAGCTAGTTTTCTATGGTGTGAAGTAGCCAGTTTCATGCCAACCTTCCTAAACTGCCTCATATGACAATCATGAAAGATTACAATTTTTCTATTCTTTGCTTTCTTTAAGACCCTCGGTAACACATGAGCGTATTAAAGATTAAAGGTTTTAAAAATTATATTCACATTATATAAATGGGGTATTAAAAATGTAATCCTATTTATATCAGTTGTTGATTGATCAGTTACCGGTTATCAGTTGGGGTATCTTCATTGCACTCCGGACAGGTCCATAGGTGCTCAGATCCTCCCCCTAGCATAAGCATCAGTGTTCGGTGGCTAATAGTGCCAGTTCTGTGTTGGTTAACGAAGCACCTCGTTTTCCTGATGTACCTCTCACTTCTGGCCGTGCCAATTGTAACTCCCACGTCTTTCATCCTGGACAGCGATATGGATTCATTGACGTCAAAGTCTTCTGTTCTCGACATGTCTTTAAGGACGTTAATAACATCGGCACGATCCATGGGCTGGCCATCTGCAGGGGGTGCAGAGCCAGCCAGTTTATCAGCTCGTTCATTTCCCTCGACTCCCGCATGTCCAAGGACGAAGATGAAGGTGACTTTACGGACAACAGACTTCCTCAGCGACTCAGTCCACTGTCTACGTACAGATCCAGCTTCGACCTTCCGAATCATGCTCATTGAATCACTTAGTACACACACGTTGGTATAATGCTGTGCTTCTAGCCATAGGAAAGCCTGTGTTACTGCCATCACCTCCATCATCATGCTGTTCGTGGGCATAGTGTGGGCACCACTTTGAGTCATCTTCGAGTAATCATTACAGTTTATTAAACTATCACTAATAAATACAAAACAAAAATTACAGGAGCTTTGGAGCACTTATTTCAGTACTTTCTGTCCAAATTTGTAAGTTGGCTTCAAACTGAAAATTGTAATGTTATCTAATATTCAAACTGGTAACTTGACCTAATACTGAAATTGGTAACTTTAGGTACAACTAAAATTTGTAACTTGAGTCACAACTCAGATTGACAAATTGATCTGACACTAAAATTGTTAACTAGGCCTAACATTCAAGTTGTTAACCAGTCCTAACATTCAAGTTGTTAACTAGACCTAACATTTAAGTTGTTAACCAGACCTAACATTTAAGTTGTTAACTAGACCTAACATTTAAGTTGTTAACTGGACCTAACACTCAAATTAGTAACTAGACCTAACACTCAAATTAGTAACTAGACCTAACACTCAAATTAGTAACTGGACCTAACACTCAAATTAGTAACTAGACCTAACACTCAAATTAGTAACTAGACCTAACACTCAAATTAGTAACTTGCCCTAACATCCAAACTCACAACATGAACAAACACCCTGAGATAGCAACCAAATTGGTAACTTGACTTAGTGCCCACACTTGTAATGTGACCCCACACTTAAATGTACAACCACACAGGCACCCGAAGTTACAACCTGGCCTAACAGGCCACTTGTCGACATGGAGTACTCACAAATCTAAAACTCATCCTGGACTCAGCGGCTGAGATCTTGCAGAATTTGATCGTGGGGTATTCGGTGGCCAGGCAGATCAGGGAGCCATTCATGGCATCACAGGCAGCGACAGACTGTAGGACAAAAACAAAGTTAGTTATATATCCTTTACAGGACGTCGCAGTCAATCCTATAATTTGTTGGCTGCTTGTGATTTCTTGGCAAGTTTGTGTTCAGTAATTTACTCATGCTTTCTGAACGACTGGCATTCATACCATCGTATGAAAACTAGTGTAAAGCAGTTTTATTCCAAATCGGCCGTACATGTTTCATAAGCAGTATGGGGGAATTTCATATTGCATATGTAACCCTTACGCCATAGAGCAACACAATAAAGCTATCAAATAAATGTGGCAATTATAAGCTTATAATCACAGTCAGTCTTCCACCCCCCCCCCCCCCCCCCCCCCCCCCCCCCCCCCCCCACTTCTTCTATTTCTTTCTCTCTTTCTCTGCATGTGTGTATACCGAAGTCAACCAATACGTATGTACAAATTAAAAGTAATCTCAAAGCAAAGTGTGGAGTAGTTGACCTTCATATAAACTAGGTATGGCAATATGAGGTTGAGTGACCAGCTATCTTCCTTGCCAGAAAAAATCTCAGGTACCCTTATACAATGCTAGGTCCACCTAGTATTATCCCCTAGGCATGAACTGCTCAGAAGAAAAAAAAAACCTGCTGTTGTTTATACTCTTTATCTGTTAAGGTATTTGCCAGTGTGTATCATCACTGTGACATTTTGGGTGAAGCCTTGGCTGGGATGAATTTCTTCATGATATCACTGCAGATGTGCTTAGACTGAGAAAAACAACATTTTGTCCTCTACCCATCTCTGGATTTCAGCAATTTGTCAACTTTATCATTGTCCTGTTACTGTAGAAATTATATTCAGACAGTTAGGGAGGGAGGGAGGAAGGGGGAAGGGAGGCAAGCAAGCAGGCAGGCAGGCAGGCAGGCAGGAAGGAAGGAAGGAAGGAAGGAAGGAAGGAAGGATCAAACAATACATACCGGGTCATAAATGTGAACAATTATGGTAACATCCGGGTTCTCTCCATCAACTTCTTCGATAAAGTTTTGTGATGACAGAGGTATCAACTTGCCAAACTTAGGCCTGTAAAAACCAGAAATCATAAAACATAATACATCTGTCTCCTCAAGAATAAACACACCAAAGCTGAGATAAGATATATTCAAATACCTAAAGGCAATCATAATATCAGATGGAAAATATGTGACAGAGATTAAAAGTGGAATTTTTTTTTTTTTTTTTTTGCATATCCCTTACAGGACGTTGCAGTCAACATCAGCATTTTTCAGCTGCTGTTGATGTACTAGGCAAGATTACGCTCAGTAGTTTGCCATTGCTTTCTGAGCGACCGGCTCACATACCCCCGTAAGAAACCAATGCGGCGCGATCAGTTACCGAATCTCGCGCAGTTACGTTACTCACGAGAATATATAGGATTATGGAGAAAGTCGCTAACCCCTTGCCAGGATGCCAAGCAAAATGTGCATTTCATAAGATGAAAGCTATCTTATGAAATAAGTCGCTTATTAAATTCAGAAATAGAGTTTAAAAATAAGAGTTCAAAAATAAGAGTTCAAAAGGCAAGATGATGGACATCATTGCACCGGGTTTTATCCCATATAGCTTGGACTCTTTCCGCAGCACGACCTGGCAAAAATTCAGCACAAAGCCCCAGCAGTGACCCCAAAAAGTCTGCACGAAAACTGCACTCATGAACAGAATGACGTAGGTTGGAATTGAACCCACAACCTTTGGATAATGAGACAGGCAGCATAACCACTTCACCATGGAGACTCCCAGAGATACAGTAATGAAATGTTGCATATAACCTGTGCTGATGTGTGGAAGTGAATCATGGAATATGAATCAAGAAATGAGGAAGAGCTTGGAAGCAATTGAGATGTGTTTGGGCCCTCATTGAGGAAGAGCTTGGAAGCAAATGAGATGTGTTTGGGCCCTCATTGAGGAAGAGCTTGGAAGCAATTGAGATGTGTTTGGGCCCTCATTGAGGAAGAGCTTGGAAGCAATTGAGATGTGTTTGGACCCTCATTGAGGAAGAGCTTGGAAGCAAATGAAATGTGTTTGGACCCTCATTGAGGAAGAGCTTGGAAGCAAATGAGATTTGTTTGCACCCTCATTGAGGAAGAGCTTGGAAACAGATGAAATGTGTTTGGACCCTCATTGAGGAAGAGCTTGGAAGCAACTGAGATGTGTTTTTGTACCCTCATTGAGGGAGATTTTTAAAAACAGACCTGGCCTTCCAGGTCAACTCCACCTAAACTGGGTACCAGGAAATGTCACAGAAAGTAAAAGTGGTCACATGACACTGACCACCACATCAGATATGGAGTCCCGGTTAATCTATACAAATATGGGAGCCAGCACCATATATCTAATACACCTCCACGTGGGTTACAAGGTTTTGATTGGTTAGTTGATGAATCTCCAGGAAGACTGAGCTTTAATTGTCAAGTCCAAAGTGTTGGCATTCTGGACATTTGATCTCATTTATCGGAGTCAGGTTTGTGAAGATATTTTCCTCCCACCTCAGTATCAAAGTTATACCTCCCTGGGGTGTAGCAGAGCTTTCCTGGACTCTCCAAACTCAGAAACCCATGCGGCGTGCATGACCATTACAGGAACTTCTCATCTGTGCAGAGTTATCTTAGAACTAAACCAGATCATGGTTCAGCATCACATGCACAGACTGCAAGACTCTCATTGCAAGAATCCAGCATCTGAGTGCTTGACATTCTCAAACAGTCATGGTTTTTTTTTTTTTTTTTTGGTTTTACATAATGATTTGTTTTCATGGTGATTTGTTTTACATGGTGATTTGTTTTACATGATGATTTGTTTTACATGATGATTTGTTTTAAATGATGATCTGTTTTAAATGATGATCTGTTTTAAATGATGATCTGTTTTACATTATCATATCGGGGATGTATGGGTGGTTAGGGAGATGTGTGTGTGTGTGTGTGGAAGGGGGGGGGGGGGGGGGGGGGACATGTTAGTTGGTGGGGATGTGTGTGTATGGTTTGGGGATGTGTGAGTGGATGTGCGATGTGTGGGTTGGTGGGGGATTGTGTGCATGGGTGGGGAATATGTTGTCGATAGAGATGTGGCTGGGGGATGGGTGGTTTGAGGTGTGGGTGGGGAGAGGATGTGTGGGTTAGGATGTGTATATGGATGGGAGTGGGATGTGTGGGTTGGTGGGGGAATGTTTGTGGGTGGCGAGTGTGTTTTGGTTGGGGGATCAGGTGAGGGCAGTGTGTGCGGGTGGGGGATGTGCGGGAGGGGGATGGGTCGGTTGGTGGGGTATGTATGTGTCCCTTGGTGTGCGTGTGTGTGGGTAGGTGGGGGTGTGTATGTGTCCCTTGGTGCGCGTGGGTGTGGGTAGGTGGGGGTGTTGTGTGGGTGGGGTGATGTATGGATAGGTGGGAGATGGGCCTCACAACATGGTAATTAGCCTTGTTTATGTTTACAACATTCATTTCACAATGTTTATTTTTCTTCCTATGTAAATGTATAATGCTCTTGATGAACGAAAGACGAGTGATTGGAAGGGCCTGAATGTAAGACGGGCCTGCGCGCCCAATTTGTGACCCTAATAAAGTTGATTTGATTTGATTTTGATTTATCATTTGCTTTACATATTTTACACAATGATGTCTGCAACAATTAACACACTTCAAGCAATTTATAGATGTCTCAGATCTCAAACAAACTTAGCCCCGGGAAGGTTAACCCGGTCAACAAATGCCCGCAGAAGTCGGATGTGTCGGCCTAACGGCGCAAGAACGCAGCTCTGCTGTAAACAGGCACAACGCAATCACATCCGGAAAAAAAAACTCCGGATGAACGAAGAAGAAGAAGAAGAAACAAACTTAGTGGAATTTTGCTCTCCTCGTCATTTTCTCCTTGTGAATGCTGTGTTTTCTAGTTACACAGGATGTTTTGGTTTTAAATGGTTCTTGCTTGGGACCAGAGCATTTAACATAAGCTAATAAATGCACCTGAATGTATCACAGTCGGTGCATTCTTGATGAATGTGCTGTGATGTTTGTGATGCTTGATCGCATGCACAATTCTGAATGTTGTGTGCATACGGCTGTGTAATATATTGTGCTCCGTTCTGAGTCAGAAAATTATGAACTGCTCTTGTCTTTTTAACAAATGGACGTCATTTTGTGAAGACTGGTATGTCATTCTCTGGGTATTTGTTTTCTTCTGGACCATGGTCAGGAGATTAGTATGGTCAAGAGATCAGTGGTGATGAGAGAGTTGGGGTGCTAGCTTCAATGCATCCAGTTATGGGAACACTGGAAATGGCCAAAGGACAAATAATAATGGATATGCATGTCCAACCACTGAATGTTGAAACTTATTCCTGGAAGCTAGAACTGTGATTTCTGTATGCTTAAACTGTGATTTCTGAATGCTGTAATTGTGATTTCTGACTGTTGAAACTGATTCCTGAATGCTGAAACTGTGATGTCTAAATGCTGAAATTGATTCATGAATGCCAAAACTTTGATTATTTAATGTTGAAACTGTGATTGATGAATGCATAATCTCAGACTATATGAATTTGTCATCACTTGTCACTGTTTCAGGTGAGACAGCAGCATGCAGGGTCAATGTGTTTACAATCAATGGGAATGTCCCAAATGCTGTGATGTCGGTTCCTAGATCAATCAATCAATCAATCAATCAATCAATCAATACACTACAGCAACAAACAGCATTCAAACACTTCAAGGTCTGAGAGGTCTTGAGGTTTGGTGTACGCCTCGAGTGCTGGAGGTCCCGGATTCAAGCCCCGTTGAGGGCCAAGATTTTTTCACGTGGACTTCCAGTAACAAAATTTCCCCCTGGTCTCTGGGTAGTGAGATCGGACGCCCGTGTGTATTTTTGCGCACTAAAAAATCCCTTGGCAGTTGAAAATCAAAAAGAGTAGCCTAACAGCGCTGCACAGGCAAAATTTCTAGTTAAAAATCTACCCAAGTATTTTAGAATCCTTGCCCGTGCCACGGAGTTCGTGCACTGAGCTGAGTTTCTCCAGACTCAGGCTTCAGTTAAGAGTAGTACAGAGCACTTATAGATTACACCCGTGTGCCGTGATGTTGATCTGTCGGACTAAACTAAACTAAACTAAACTTCAAGGTCTCCTGAGATGAGCACATTGCCTGGCCTGAGTGCTATAAAGTCTATTTTTCATAATCAATCAATCAAAACATAAATACTAACAAAGAAAATGCAACCGAATTCTATAAACAGTGAAAACAAAATAAAAGCATGAAATCTTACACTTCGGCCAATGCTTTCCTCATCTCCTCTATTCTCTTCAAACGATATTCTTCAAGAAATTCATCCTCCAATTCTTCTAACTCAGCTAGGAATTTCTCATCCTCATTTTTTTCTTGTTCGTCGTTGAGCTGAAAATACCCATTGACAAGGAGAGATCAAAAGCTGCAGTATGACATTATTAGAAACATTACTTTATCATAACCTGCAATGTTACAAAGTTACAGTCATTACTTTATAACCGCCACGATAATGAGACACAGTTTAATAATTCCCTGAGGGTTTTACATCAACTGCATGTGATTTTGAAATAGATCGCTTAGTGTAGATTTCACTGGTATTTTTTTTTTTTGCACTCGCTCGCTTGATTTGAACTCAAGTGTAGCCCAGACACACTACTTCTAGTAGTGCTGGATTGAATTTTGCGTGTGGATTAGCTTTTCCTATTAACAGTGTCCCTCGCCATCAGGTGAACCCACTCCAACTTCAGAGGTACTTGTAGTTTATGTCCCCAAGTCAAGGACGACAGGTCAACATGTTAGTCCAACTGTTGAACCCCTAACCTCGACATCAGCACACCGGATGTTTAAGAACACGCGTTCTTACCCATGCTGACGACTTCATAGGTATGAGGTGTCAGCTATTTAGAAAGCAATGACAAACTACTGAACTAACATTGCTTGGTGAATCACAAACAGCCTATAAATACTGGGCTCGACTGCAATGTCTTGTAAAGTACATGCAGCTAACTTTTAAAGTTATCACAACCTGTAATACTGCAGCATTCTAACATCACTTTACCATAATCAATATTATTATATCATTAGAAGAATTACTTTATAATGAACTTTGACATCTGATCATAACTGGACATGTTTTGTGTGCGCATTTATTCATCAGTAGCAGGTCCCTTACAGAACTTTGCTCCCATAACTACCATCTAGAAAACTTCTTGGTCATAAGCAAGATGTCCCATGTCCAATACACCCATCTGAAGATCATCCGCCACATCCTGCACCAATCTTCTCTTTGGCCTTCCTCTTCCTCTCTTTCCGGGCATATACCCCTCCATGATTGTTCTCTCCAAACTTTCGTGACATTTCAAGTGACCAAAATATTTAAATTCTGTGTGTGGATTAGCTTTCTCTATTATCTATTCTCTATCAGGCAAACCCACTCCAACTTCTGAGGCACTTATAATTTTCATCCCCAAGTCAAGGATGAGAAGTCAACATCTTAGTCCAACTGACCATTGTAGGGGTTGACCTCTACATTCTACTATTTAGCATAACATTTTACCATGCCGTAAAACATTCTACTATGAAACATAACATTCTACTGTCAAGCACTACTATCAATTGCAATGTTTTACTATGTACAACAATGATCTTCTAATGTGCACAATGTTCTACAATGAACTGCAATGTTCCACAATAAAGTGCACTGCTCTAATATAAAGTGCAATGTTCTACTAAGAATTGCAATGTTCTACTTTAAATTGCAAAATTCTACTATGAAATGCAGTATACCACAATGAACTGCAATGTTCTACTTTGAACTGGGATTTACCCCAATGAAGCGCAGTCAGTAACTAAAGCTTTAAATGTTTACGTTGTCTAGTGTCCCCTCTAATCCCTGCTTCATTCTTCTACTTCTATGAGTGCCAATCAATACATGAGTGTTTATTTATGAACTGTCTAATGAAGCAGAATGTTTTACTATGAACTACAATTATCTTCATTGCATTATAGTGTTCTACAATGAACTGTCCGACAGTAAAGTTCAATATTCTACAATGAACTCCATTGTTCTATTAAAAAAAGCACAATATACCACTACAAAATTGCAATGTTTTACTATGAATTACAATGTTCTAGTAAGAACTGCAAGGCAGAACTATCTACAAGAAAACAAACTAAGGAGAGAAATAAAATAAAACAGCTTACATGTGATCGACAGGTTAATGTCAGCTTATTTGCCAACTTGACTCTGTCCCTCTCCTGCTCTGCTCGTTTTTCTGTCTGCAGTCTCTTATATTCTCTCCAGTCTTTGATTACTCCCTTGGGTCCAGTCTACACAATGAGAGAAAAATAAATGACATGCCGCTAACTAATTTTCCTCTCTTTCTCTAACTCACTCCCCCTCCCTTCTGATAGCTGTCTCTCCTTCTCCCTCCACACCCACCCCTCTCTCTTTTCTTAAACCTTTGAAAATAAAGTTTGTTAATTCATTCATTTATTCATTCTCTCTCACTCCCTCCCTTCCACTCACTCATGTCAGTTGCCATCTTCTAATTAAAAATTGGTTGCCATCTGCTCATTGAAAATTGGCTGCAACATTTTCTATCTCTTACCATAATGTTTGTACAGTCCAACCTACTCTGCACAGAGCATCTTTAGATGTTACCTTCCAATTTAAACCACTACACCACTATTTCAAGTGCAGTTTTTAGCAAGCTGTTATGTCTTTGTTATGCCAAAAATATATTATTCCCTCTACCTTGATCATATTTAGTAATTCTCATTTCATGCCTACTATTTACGCCTTCAGTATTTAGTACTTGGTTATCATTATTTGATTTGTACATTTATCAAAAGTCCAGCAGCATAATGTTTTTCATCCCTATTTTTACTCATTGACATTGTTGGCTGTCATTTTCACTCCTCATCAAACAAGGAAATTACATTCATCTCCTCGTCTATGACTGTGTGTGGAAAGCTTAAACAGCCGGCAACACATAATAATATAAGCAACATAAACATCATTAAATTACATTAAATTATCACATGACAAAGGAGTGGTGTGTCATGACCTCTGCCATCTGCCCCAGACTGAGTACAAGACGAAGGAGGTGGGGGAAGAGGAGGTGGAGGAAGAAGAAGACAGTGGGGGGGGGGGGGGGGGGAGGAAGAAGACAGGGGGGAGAAGATGAGAAGGAAAATTAGGAAGAAGAGGAGGTAGAGGATGGAGAGGAGGAGGATGAAGAAGAACAAGAGAGATGAGAAGAAAGAAAAAGAAGTGAAAGAGGAGAAGTTAGAGGAGACTAAAAGAAGACATGGAGGAAATAAGTATATTACACTGTGGATAAAAGCAAAACAAGACAACCAGAAACAATCAGCCTACATTTGTCGCACCACCTCCATAGCCATCGGCCAGCATTTCTGTAGGTGACGTGGAGCTCCCTTCACGTACAGTCTTATGACCACTGCTGCCTTCATCGTCACGTCCTCCGTCACTGTCCTCATCTGCCTCATCCTCGCTGCTGCTGCAGTAGTAATGCACCTTCTCTCCCAGAAGCTGGTCATCAAGACCTAAGGACATTTTGCTGGCGCTGGTTGTCAAACTCTGTGGAACATGGCAGTGTTATAATCAGACACTCTTCAAATTATGTTTACGATCTTTATAAGCTATCTTCCCCATGTGAATTACCTCCGTTGTGTTTAGTTTAGTTTAGTCGATGGATCAACATCACGGCACATGGGTATAACCCATAAGTGCTCCGGTCTACTCCTAACTCAAGACTGAGTCCGGAGAATCTCAGCTCAGGGCACAAACTCCGTAGCACCGGCGAGGATCCTTAAATATTTTGGGTAGATTTTTAACTCAAAATTTTGCCCGGGCGGTGCCTGTTAGGCTATCTTTTTCGATTTCCAACTGCCAAGGGATATTTTATGTGCGCAACAATACACACGGGTGTCCGATCTCACTACCCAGAGACCAGTGGAAATTTTGTTACTAGAATTCCACATGAAAAAATCCTGACCCTCACCAGGGCTTGAAGCCGGGACCTCCAGCACTCGAGATGGACACCATACCTCGAGACCAGTCAGCCCCCCAAAATACCTCCGTTGTGTACACTTTATTAATCACATTTATATACCTTCTTCTTTTCAGTTTCCTAAGTCTGCGAGGTTACTCAGTCTCACAAGCATGTGATTGTAACGGACTCACAAAGTATGATGAGAAAGGTGAATACAGGCATGTCATGATTGTAATGGACTCACAAAATATGAGAAAAGTGAATACAGGCATGTCATGATTGTAATGGACTCACAAAGTATGATGAGAAAGGTGAATACAGGCATGTCATGATTGTAATGGACTCACAAAGTATGATGAGAAAGGTGAATACAGGCATGTCATGATTGTAATGGACTCACAAAGTATGATGAGAAAGGTGAATACAGGCATGTCATGATTGTAATGGACTCACAAAGTATGATGAGAAAGGTGAATACAGGCATGTCATGATTGTAATGGACTCACAAAGTATGATGAGAAAGGTGAATACAGGCATGTCATGATTGTAATGGACTCACAAAGTATGATGAGAAAGGTGAATACAGGCATGTCATGATTGTAATGGACTCACAAAGTATGATGAGAAAGGTGAATACAGGCATGTCATGATTGTAATGGACTCACAAAATATGAGAAAAGTGAATACAGGCATGTCATGATTGTAATGGACTCACAAAGTATGATGAGAAAGGTGAATACAGGCATGTCATGATTGTAATGGACTCACAAAATATGAGAAAAGTGAATACAGGCATGTCATGATTGTAATGGACTCACAAAGTATGATGAGAAAGGTGAATACAGGCATGTCATGATTGTAATGGACTCACAAATATGATGAGAAAGGTGAATACAGGCATGTCATGATTGTAATGGACTCACAAAGTATGATGAGAAAGGTGAATACAGGCATGTCATGATTGTAATGGACTCACAAAGTATGATGAGAAAGGTGAATACAGGCATGTCATGATTGTAATGGACTCACAAAGTATGATGAGAAAGGTGAATACAGGCATGTCATGATTGTAATGGACTCACAAAATATGAGAAAAGTGAATACAGGCATGTCATGATTGTAATGGACTCACAAAGTATGATGAGAAAGGTGAATACAGGCATGTCATGATTGTAATGGACTCACAAAGTATGATGAGAAAGGTGAAGACATGCATGTCATGATTGTAATGGACTCATAAAGTGTGATGAGAAAGGTGAAGACAGGCATGTCGTGATTGTAATGGACTCACAAAGTATGATGAGAAAGGTGAAGACAGGCATGTCATGATTGTAATGGACTCATACAGTGTGATGAGAAAGGTGAAGACATGCATGTCATGATTGTAATGGACTCATACAGTGTGATGAGAAAGGTGAAGACATGCATGTCATGATTGTAATGGACTCACAAAATATGAGAAAGGTGAAGACATGCATGTCATGATTGTAATGGACTCATACAGTGTGAGGAGTAAGGTGAAGACATGCATGTCATGATTGTAATGGACTCATACAGTGTGAGGAGTAAGGTGAAGACATGCATGTCATGATTGTAATGGACTCACAAAGTATGATGAGAAAGGTGAAGACAAGCATGTCATGATTGTAACGGACTCACAAAGTATGATGAGAAAGGTGAAGACAGGCATGTCATGATTGTAATGGACTCACAAAGTATGATGAGAAAGGTGAAGACAGGCATGTCATGATTGTAACGGACTCACAAAGTATGATGAGAAAGGTGAAGACATGCATGTCATGATTGTAATGGACTCACAAAGTATGATGAGAAAGGTGAAGACAGGCATGTCATGATTGTAACGGACTCACAAAGTATGATGAGAAAGGTGAAGACAGGCATGTCATGATTGTAATGGACTCACAAAGTATGATGAGAAAGGTGAATACAGGCATGTCAGTGATTGTAACTGGACTCACAAAGTAATGATGAGAAAGGTGAATACAGGCATGTCATGATTGTAATGGACTCACAAAATATGAGAAAAGTGAATACAGGCATGTCATGATTGTAATGGACTCACAAAGTATGATGAGAAAGGTGAATACAGGCATGTCATGATTGTAATGGACTCACAAAGTATGATGAGAAAGGTGAATACAGGCATGTCATGATTGTAATGGACTCACAAAATATGAGAAAAGTGAATACAGGCATGTCATGATTGTAACGGACTCACAAAGTAAGATGAGAAAGGTGAAGACAGGCATGTCGTAATTGTAACCGACTCACAAAGTAAGATGAGAAAGGTGAAGACAGGCATGTCGTAATTGTAACCGACTCACAAAGTAAGATGAGAAAGGTGAATACAGGCACGCTTCAAGCAGAGTGGCAGGCAATAATCAAAACTAGAGAGCATCTGTAGGGTGTTTTTCACCAGTACATGCTGGTTTTTGTGAGAGATGAGCAGGCGGACAGACTGGCTGGGTCTGCACCTCTCAGTGGGGTATTGGTACACGTGGCAGACGTGGTCGGGGCCCTCAGGGATCATGGTGTTCAATGCAGAACAGATAGATAAATCATCATGGTCTAGTGAGAACGGTACTTCAGGGAGTGACTAGAGGATCTGGTCAACACTCAGGTCTCTGAGGAAAGACCAGACGGACACATAATCAGACTGCTACTCCCGGGAAGGTTAACCCAGTCAACAAATGCCCACTTAAAGTCGGATGTGTCAGCGCAACAGCTCAAGAACGCAGCTCTGCTGTAAACAGGCACAACGCAATCACATCCGAAAAAAACTCTCCGGATGAACGTAGAAGAAGAAAAAGAAGAAGACTGCTACTGGTATCATTAGTATTGGGACTCATCGCTGGCTGTTGCAGATGAGGACGGAGCATGTATGGGAATGTCCCAAATGCTGTAATGTTGGTTCTTGACTCAGCTTGGCTCAACTCAACTGCTCACACTCTGAGGATAATGGGTTCATTCCTCAGGCTGCATCATTCAGACCATAAGTGCAATTATTTGTAGAGATTCCTCTCAGCAAATGGCCTGCCATTATACACATTCAAAGACCAAGCCGATGGGGGTAAAACCCAGTGCAATGAAGTTGACCCTCTCGACTTTAGTACTTTTGTTGTGTAAAATTTATTTATTACATTTACATACCTTCTTCTTTTCAGTTTCTCAAGTTTGTAAGGCTTTTCATTCTCACAAATCTATAAAGCTTCTCTTTTTTACAAATCGAAAAGGTTTCTCATTCTCACAAATCTACAAGGTTTCTCATTTTCACACATCTACAAGGTTTCCCATTCTCACAAATCTACAAGGTTTCTAATTTTCACAAATCTACAAGGCTTCTCATTTTCACAAATCTACAAGGCTTCTCATTTTCACAAATCTGCAAGGTTTCTCTTTTTTACAAATCTACAAGGTTTCTCATTTTCACAAATCTACAAGGCTTCTCATTTTCATAAATCTGCAAGGTTTCTCTTTTTTACAAATCTACAGGGTTTCTCATTTTCGCAAATCTACAAGGTTTCTCATTTTCATACATGTACAAGGTTTCTCATTTTCACAAATCTGCAAGGTTTCTCTTTTTCACAAATCTACAAGGTTTCTCACTTTCACAAATTACAAGGTTTCTCATTTTCATACATCTACAAGGTTTCTCATTTTCATACATCTACAAGGTTTCTCATTTTCATACATCTACAAGGTTTCTCATTTTCATACATCTACAAGGTTTATCATTTTCACAAATCTGCAAGGTTTCTCTTTTTCACAAATCTACAAGGTTTCTCATTTTCACAAATCTACAAGGTTTCTCATTTTCACAAATCTGCAAGGTTTCTCTTTTTCACAAATCTACAAGGTTTCTCACTTTCACAAATTACAAGGTTTCTCATTTTCATACATCTACAAGGTTTCTAATTTTCATACATCTACAAGGTTTCTCATTTTCATACATCTACAAGGTTTCTAATTTTCATACATCTACAAGGTTTCTAATTTTCATACATCTACAAGGTTTCTCATTTTCATACATCTACAAGGTTTCTAATTTTCATACATCTACAAGGTTTATCATTTTTAACAAAAATACTAGGTTCCTCATTGTCACAAGACTGCAAGGTTTTTAATTCTTACAAGTCTGCAAGCCTTTTCATTCTCACAAGTCTATAAGGCTTCTCATAAATCTGCAAAGCTTCTCATTCTCATAAATCAACAAGACTTTTCAGCCTCACAAGTACACAACCATGCAAGGCTTCACAGCCTCACAAGTGTGCAAGGCTTATCAGCCAGAAGGTGGGCATGCTTCAAAGCCATTTGCTAAAAATAAAACCATGTTTCTAATGTTCTATCCTCAATTATGCTCAAGACAGCTAGTGAAACACTTCAAACAGAACAAGTTTTTCACGTAAAGTAACACTACAGAGTCACAATGTTTTTAGCTCAACAAAAGAAGTTTGTTTTTTCATGACAACAAGGTGAGAGGCCAAGATTTTTCTAAATCGGTAAAGTTAGTGCTACAAAATACTGTCATTAAGTTGTAAAGTGTTTGGCCTATATATTCTATGCCGAGACACTATGAGGTGGGGTGATCAACTCCCTTCTTTGTTGCCTTTCCTCTCCTGGCGAATATGAAAATTATGACGGTGGTCGAACCCCCGAGCTATATTGGTCAGGAAAATATCATTCAGTCTCTGCTGAAGATTAGAAACACAGACCACGGTCTTAGTAGGCAAGTGCTCAAACTAAACCATTATACACTACAGCTTCTGTAGTAATTCTATACTTCATTAACTAAAATTAAAATACAAATTCATTTCAATATATATTAATAATTTTAATCTACCTCTCACTTGGTTTGAATCGTGCAATAAACTAAAATTCATATTCACAATTTGAAAAAACTAAACAGCCACTGAAAGGGGCTGGGGGTGATTGCAACGTTCTGCAAACTTTGCTGCAAAGGCAAAGGACAAGTAGCTTGTTAATTAAATAATTATCAAATTAAAAAGGTAGTTGCATATCCATGTCGTTTACAGGACGTCACAGTCAACACCAGCACCTTTTGCTGTTGTGATCTCTTGGCAAGTTTATGTTCAGTAGTTTGCAACTGCTTTCTGAACGACCAGTATTTCGTAAAATACCAATACTAGGCGGTCTGCTGCCAAATCTCCTACATGTGTGTTTTGAACTCGGCTATGCGGGATCACGAACAGCATACATAAATCCTTCACCATGGAACCAGCACATTATCAAATATCATTTAAATTAAACTATTAATGATATAATTAGAATATGGATTTCAATGTTAATTTATTCATTTATATATTGAGCACAACCCACTACTGGCAACGCCGATCGCATTCTGGTATGAACCTAAGGCCTATCCACGTCAATATGGAAGCACTATACTCGAGTTTCGCCCTCATTTGAGCTCGTCAGTAGTGCATATCCCTGACCGGATCCGGAAACAGTCCCGGATCACGCGTGTGAAGCGGGTGTGTAACCACGCGGCACACACTGGACACACCATATTATCACAACAGAACATCACAACGCTACCCATCGTAGGCTATGCTCAAGATTGCCCAATCGCCGCGACCGACGTCCGTCAATCGATGGGACCCGAACGATCAGGACTTCTCACTGGCAAGGAACACCAGGCCTCCTAAATCCAGTGAGCAATAATCAATTGATTATGTGGTTGTTTCGGGATTTGAAATTTAAATATTGAGCACAACCCACTACTGGCAACGCCGATCGCATTCTGGTATGAACCTAAGGCCTATCCACGTCAATATGGAAGCACTATACTCGAGTTTCGCCCTCATTTGAGCTCGTCAGAAGTGCATATCCCTGACCGGATCCGGAAACAGTCCCGGATCACGCATGTGAAGCGGGTGTGTAACCACGCGGCACACACTGGACACACCATATTATCACAACAGAACATCACAACGCTACCCATCGTAGGCTATGCTCAAGATTGCCCAATCGCCGCGACCGACGTCCGTCAATCGATGGGACCCGAACGATCAGGACTTCTCACTGGCAAGGAACACCAGGCCTCCTAAATCCAGTGAGCAATAATCAATTGATTATGTGGTTGTTTCGGGATTTGAAATTTAAATATTGAGCACAACCCACTACTGGCAACGCCGATCGCATTCTGGTATGAACCTAAGGCCTATCCACGTCAATATGGAAGCACTATACTCGAGTTTCGCCCTCATTTGAGCTCGTCAGTAGTGCATATCCCTGACCGGATCCGGAAACAATCCCGGATCACGCGCGTGAAGCTGGTGTGTAACCACGCGGCACACACTGGACACACCATATTATCACAACAGAACATCACAATGCTACCCATCGTAGGCTATGCTCAAGATTGCCCAATCGCCGCGACCGACGTCCGTCAATCGATGGGACCCGAACGATCAGGACTTCTCACTGGCAAGGAACACCAGGCCTCCTAAATCCAGTGAGCAATAATCAATTGATTATGTGGTTGTTTCGGGATTTGAAATTTAAATATTGAGCACAACCCACTACTGGCAACGCCGATCGCATTCTGGTATGAACCTAAGGCCTATCCACGTCAATATGGAAGCACTATACTCGAGTTTCGCCCTCATTTGAGCTCGTCAGTAGTGCATATCCCTGACCGGATCCGGAAACAGTCCCGGATCACGCGTGTGAAGCGGGTGTGTAACCACGCGGCACACACTGGACACACCATATTATCACAACAGAACATCACGACGCTACCCATCGTAGGCTATGCTCAAGATTGCCCAATCGCCGCGACCGACGTCCGTCAATCGATGGGACCCGAACGATCAGGACTTCTCACTGGCAAGGAACACCAGGCAAGGAACACCAGGCCTCCTAAATCCAGTGAGCAATCCAGTGAGAAGTCCTGATCGTTCGGGTCCCATCGATTGACGGACGTCGGTCGCGGCGATTGGGCAATCTTGAGCATAGCCTACGATGGGTAGCGTTGTGATGTTCTGTTGTGATAATATGGTGTGTCCAGTGTGTGCCGCGTGGTTACACACCCGCTTCACGCGCGTGATCCGGGATTGTTTCCGGATCCGGTCAGGGATATGCACTACTGACGAGCTCAAATGAGGGCGAAACTCGAGTATAGTGCTTCCATATTGACGTGGATAGGCCTTAGGTTCATACCAGAATGCGATCGGCGTTGCCAGTAGTGGGTTGTGCTCAATATTTAAATTTCAAATCCCGAAACAACCACATAATCAATTGATTATTGCTCACTGGATTTAGGAGGCCTGGTGTTCCTTGCCAGTGAGAAGTCCTGATCGTTCGGGTCCCATCGATTGACGGACGTCGGTCGCGGCGATTTGGCAATCTTGAGCATAGCCTACGATGGGTAGCGTTGTGATGTTCTGTTGTGATAATATGGTGTGTCCAGTGTGTGCCGCGTGGTTACACACCCGCTTCACACGCGTGATCCGGGACTGTTTCCGGATCCGGTCAGGGATATGCACTACTGACGAGCTCAAATGAGGGCGAAACTCGAGTATAGTGCTTCCATATTGACGTGGATAGGCCTTAGGTTCATACCAGAATGCGATCGGCGTTGCCAGTAGTGGGTTGTGCTCAATATTTAAATTTCAAATCCCGAAACAACCACTTATTCATTTATGATATCATTTAGTAAATTCATTCATTCAGTAGCATGTCCTTTGCAGAACCTCGCTCCCATAACAGCCTTCGGGAAAACCTCTCAACCATAAGCAAGATGTCCTGCGTCCGATACACCCATCTGGAGATCATCCACCACATCCTGCACCCATCTTCTCTTTGGCCTTCCTCTTCCTCGCTTCCCAGGCATATACCCCTCCATTATTGTTCTCTCCAAACTTTCGTGACGTTTCAAGTGACCAAAATCTTTTAATTTTATTTGTTTTATCGTCTTTAATAGTCAACCTTCTTCAATATTCACCTCCTGAAGTATGGATGCATTTGTTCTTTACTTTACCCAAGATATTCTTAGAACTCGTCTATAACATTTATATTCAAAGGCGTTTATGCGCTGTTCAGCTTGTTTAGTAAGTGTCCAGGTCTCACAGGCGTATGTTGCAATGGGAAAGATGCATGCTCTTAAAAATCTAATTTTTGTAGTTCTTTCTGTCCCTCTCCATAATGTATTCCGTTGTTTTAGTCTTTGAAGAGCAACTGATAGTCTCATTTAATTTCTTTCATTGTGTCACCGTTGTTGTAATCAATGACCCAAGATATTCAAAATTTTCCACCACCTCCAATTTTAACATATATTTTTTTCTCCATAGTAGTTTTATCTGTATGCATTTTCTTTGTTTTTGCCATGTTAAGATATAAGTTGTGATTTTCACTATTCAATTGGGTTGAGGCTTTTAGGTTTTCTATACCATTCTGTGTTGTGTATAGCAATACTCTATCATCAGCATACCGAATCTCTGGTATGTCATGACCACCAATATTTAGGGTATCATATAGCTCCCTGTTTATATCATCTCTTACATTTCTCATTATATTTTGGCATACAGGTTAAATAAATAGGGGGACAGCACACATCCCTGATGGACTCCTTGCTTGATGACAAACCAATCTGATGTCTCGCCATCTATTCTAACTACTGCTTGTTGGTCTAGATAGAGCATTCTTATGAATTGTATTACATGTGATGGAAAGCCCATATTCCTCATGATTTCCCAAAGTTTCTGATGTTGTACACAGTCAAATGCCTTTGAATAATCCACAAAACATAAGAATAGGTTTACATTAAATTCTCTGCACTTATCTATTATTAAATACATATTGAGAATGTGATCTCTTGTTCCTCTTCCTTGTCTAAATCCAGCTTGAACCACGTTAATTTCTTCTTCCATTTTCTTACGAAGTATTCCCATTATGACTTTTAGTAGAATTTTACTTGCATGACTGATCAGGGCAACAGTTCTATTGTTGGTGCATAATTTCAGGTTGCCCTTTTTTTGGTATTGGAATTAAGATAGTTCTCTTCCAATCTTTTGGCCATATTCATATACCATATTTATTTCCATATCTTTTTACATAATGCGTGATAGATTGGTATGCTTTCTTCACCTCCCGCTTTAATTAGTTCAACTGGTATCTCATCACATCCAGGTGATTAACCATTCTTCAGGTTCTTTATAAAATTGCCCATGCAATTTCATCTGAGTAATGAGGGTTCAGGTTCTGTCTCTGCTGTTGTTGGCTCATGTATCTCATTCATATCCTCACTGACACTCATAATGAATAATCAATAATCATAATTCATATCATACACTCCACTGCAGTACTCCTGCCATCTTTCTAGAATTTGTCTAGATTCTGTTACGTAAATTAATTACTAAATTAAAATTTGGTTCTTTCATCTTTCGCTCACTGGGGGGATCACTCAAGAAGACACTCAGTTGAGTGAGTTAGCTTAAGTTTACTACTTACTACGTCTTATAGTTGTATTTTGTAGTTCTCGAGATTCTCCAAATGTTTAGTCCAATTATACAACTACAAGAAGAACGTGTAACTATTTAGTGCACATAACACTGTCTCGAGTAATACCAACAGAAGCTACACAGTTTAACAGTTCTAACAGTATCTTATCTGTTGACGACCAAACAATGGTAAACTCAATGAAGCCGGCACGGCTAATCAACATTGGTAATTTCAAAAACTACACTCGGAATCGGTGGAGACGGTTTGTGCGTGGACATTGCTGAAAGTTCATCGTTATTGTCGAACCTGTTGTCGTTTAACTTGGATCTTATAGGTTTTTATGTTCGCATTGTCTTGGGATAACACTTCAACATGTCTAATTCTGTAGGAGGAGGAAGTAACGTTCCCAAAAAGTCTTGGCAACCTGCTAACGTTACATTGGAAACAACGTAAGTTTAAATTTAAAGTTTAATTAAATTGTTTAATGTTTAAAACGAGATAATAATTAAAATATTTATTTGTGTATCCCCCCTCCCGAATAACATTAGTTTAGTTTAGTTTAGTCGATGGATCAACATCACGGCACACGGGTGCAACCCATAAGTGCTCCGTTCTCCTCCTAACTCAAACCTGAGCCTGGAGAAACTCAGCTCAGTGCACGAACTCCGTAGCACCGGCGAGGATCCTGAAATACATTGGGTAGATTTTTAACTCGAAATTTTGCACGAGCAGCGCCGTTAGGCTACCTACTCTTTTTCGATTTCCAACTGCCCAGGGATTTTTTACGTGCGCAAAAATACACACGGAATACCTCCAGAATAACATGTTAGTTAGTTAGTTAGTTAGTCGACAGATCATCCTCGTTGCACATCGAACCATTCAGTCCATAAGTGCTCGGATCCCCTCCTCAGCAAATCCCGCAGCGTGTAGCGGCTAACGACGCCAGTTCTGTGTTGGTTTATCAATCTTCTTTGGCTTCCTGCGTAGTGTTCTTGTTTGGCCACCCCTCTTTTAATTTGCTGCTCCCGCAGTCTGGCCATTGTTGTAGATTCACAGTCATCTCTTGGTTCTCGCAAAAGTCTCACTTCTCGTAGAGCATTCAGAATGTCAGCCTGGTCCATGGCGCGTCCGCCCTCCACAGTAGCCTCACCTGCGAGCTTGTCAGCCCGCTCATTTCCTTGTACTCCTGCATGCCCTGGCACGAAGATGAAACTAATCTTTGCCAGCCGAGACCGCTTCAGAGGCAGCAACCATTCTCTTCGGATCGACCCCTCCTCTATCCTCTTGATCATGTTCATTGAGTCGCTAAGGAAACAAGCCCTAGTGAATGTCTGTGTCTCGAGCCATGTTATTGCTTTACTTACTGCCATGACTTCCATGGTCAGGCTACTTGTGGTTTCAGTGAAAGCACCAGAGTCCTCCTTCACAATTCTCCCTCCGGCCCGAGCTGTAAAGGCCCATGAGCTTCTCACATGTCGGACGACCGACCCATCTGTGTAGATGACCGCGTCACCGTCTAGCGAATTCTCGAAAATCAACGCTTGTACTTCAGCCTCAACAGCAGCCGGATTTTCTTGTCTGCATTTTCTATCTAGTTGGATGCAAACTGAAAAGGATGTGCAGAAGTCTGTTGGCACTTGCACCCACTCCTCGCCAGGTTCTAAGTCCTCAAGTGAACACACCTGTTGAAGAATGTCTTCGGCTTGACCCATCCACGACCGTCCTCTTTTTAACCTGCTGCCCTTCACCTTCCTAATTTCACTATGCAGTGGATGTTGTGTGTTTGCGTTAATTCTGAGGTAGGCGCGTGCCCTGCAAACTTGTATTCTCTCTTCAATGGTTGGAAAATCAATAAGGTAGCGCATCGCCCTGCATGCTGTATCTCTTGTACATCCAAGAATAATGCGCATAGCTTCATTCTGTATCCTTTCCATCCTTTCTATCTGCTTATGGCTGAGAGTCAGGATTGCCATTGCATACTCCAAAACAGACATGACCAGCCCCTCGTACAGTTTGCTGCCGCCATCACCCGCATCGCTGCCAAACCCCGCTTGGCCTTTGTTATCACCTGGTCTATGTGCACATTATAAGCAAGGCTTCGATCAAACCATATAACCGTATCCCCAGGTAATTCATTGCCTGCGTTCTTTCCACCGTCTCTGAACACAGCATTACAGTTGGTGTTGGATTGTTGACAATATGATTATTCAACGAGAACCAAGTCACTGTTGCCTTTGTTGGGTTGACCATTGCCCCAGCTTCATCACACCAAGTACTTATGCGATTGAGTTCGGTTTGTAGTTCCACAGCAACCTCCTCTCTATCCTTACCCTGACGATACACTAAAACATCATCGGCATACGACAATGTCCTGCCAGGTCCAGTGATCTGCTCACTGGTGATTCTCACTGTGTAGGTGTTGAACAGTACCGGAGATAATGGTGATCCCTGTGGTAGGCCAGGATATATTGTTGTTGGTTCCGAGTCCAACTGCCACATCTAAAAACTACTTTCCTTTGGAAGAGGGCTGCAGCGATCCAACTAAGGAGGAATGGACTTATGTTTAGTTCAAGAAGCTGAAACATTAAAAAATCCAGTGGTACTCTGTTGTATGCGTCCTCAAGATCAATACCTGCAGCAACGGTTTCAGTGCCTGAGTGGAAACCTTCATAGACATCATGGGCAAAGACTGCTGGATTGGTCCAGGTTTCTCTTTTTGGACGGTACCCACCCAGGGTAGGTGGGAAAACACCTTGCCTCTCTAGTTGGCTTGATATTTTCCTGGCAATTACCTTCTCCAGCAGCTTGCCTATTGTATTCTGCATGGTTATAATTCGATATCCCTGAATTTTTGTGTGGTCTTTGTCAGGCTTCGGCAAGGGAATCAGATAGCTGTGTAACCATTCCTCCTTGATGCTAGCACTCCCTATACTGTTGTTGTACATGTCTGCTAGTTCCTCTAGCTCATTGTCGGTACACCTATTTATGTCGTCGTATCTTATGCCATCAGGACCTGGAGCACTGTTTTTTGATCGTCGAAGCACAGCCTTGATTTCTTTCACTGTCACTGTGTCTTCATCCGAAGTGTTCTGGGCCTTGCATCTGTCTGAGGTGACCTCCTTGGCCAGATTTCGCCCTCCCATGTCTGTCTGGTTGCCCTGCTCAAGGTAGCGTTCAAAGAGGGCTTTGCCCTTGTCCTCGTCAGTCCTCTGCCAGGTGAGGTCAGCACCTTGGAAGTCTGAAATGCTCTTATTCTTGACTACACCACTCATGCTTTTATGTAGTCGCCAGAACAATTTCAGTGACTTGTCTGTGCTTAATCTTTGACATATCTCTGCCCATTTTTCACTTTTAACCACCATGACCGGTTTTCTTTAATAGCTTACTTACAGGGCCTCAATAGTAATGTTGTCGATCACATCCGGTTCAGTGTGTCATGGGCTGCTAGACTGATCGATGGATGCAACAAATGTTTGCTGGGCCCAGAGTGCCCTTACTGTCATCGGAGTGTATATCTGTTTCCACATATAACTGATAGGTATACACTCCGACGACTCGAGGGCCCAAAAACATTTATTGCATCCATCGATCTGTCTAGCAGCCCACCAGTACACTCAACCGGAAGTGATCGACAACACATTCAATTCAATGCTCGTTCCGATATGTACAATTTTTTTCCACAAAGAACACGCTTTCGGACAGTATTTACAGCTTTTGTGCCACAACTTCCACATATAACTGTGAAATATTATTGGTACATAATTCCATTTTCTCAGTTCTGTATTTTAGTTCGTAGTTTTAATATTTTTTATTATATCACCTAATGAGGCCCTGTAAGGGATGCTTTTTACAATAAATAATTTGGGACCATTATTCGGAAGAGTGCCGAGTTTTATATTATTCACTTACCCACTTTAGTAACATTTTCTAAATTGCTTTTTAATTATATAACCTGCATAGTTGGATACCTCTTGAAAAAAATAAATCCATCGGTACCTTATTCAAGTCTGTATGTCAATTCTAAGGGAAGATATTAATGTTTGTGTGTCAGTTTATCATTTAATATAAACAAAGAGCAAAATACGATTTTGACCCTTCCACAAAGTGATCTACCTACGCACTCACACAACTGTTGGTAAGACTGATGCCAAGGGATATTACCACAGCCGATGTCTAACTCAAGGAAAGATAACTACTGCCAGTTTATATAAATACACACACGCACACAGATATATATACACCTCCACATCATGCTGTGATTACGTCAGACTGCGCGCGCTACTGCACGCGTAATCTTGTCAGCGCGAGGCCACCAGCGTAGATACATTTTGACAAAAGAAGTCCTGTTGGAAAGTTGCAAAATTATCAATGATCTTGTCCTTGTAGAGTGATGAAAAATTACACATAAATACAATACAGTAATAGGTGTTGAATGTACACATGTATTCAGTGTCATTGTAGTCACTCTGAATATTTCATTACAATATTAATTGTTCATATCTGGAGTATGCCGAGGAAAACTGCTATCTGCCACCATTGAAATACCACATTACAGCATGCGATCTTCATAATTTCAGTGTGAGGTTGACTGCCAACTTAAATGGTCGATAATTACAAAATAGACATGAAAATGGATGCTAAATTTAATAATACATAGTAGAACAATGTAATACGTCTTATAAAACAGTATTTACTGGTTTACTTACACTTAGAATAGGTAGCGTGGTTCTCCTGTAAAACAAGGATTCCCGATGCGCCAGAAATGCAGAACGCAAAATCGGGGTGGGAAAAACTATATCAAGTAATCAGTGTCTGTTTTAACTCGATCTTGAAATAATCGTGGAATTTAACATCATGAGTACGCTAACTGTCCCCATATTAGAGACACAAAAACAAATAACAGAAGGTAACCGCAAAAAAATTCCAGTAAAATTCGGCAAACCTGGTACCTATTCATTACTAATAATAACAATGTCCGTGAATTAAATCAAACCTCAATCTGCATAATTATTCTTCTTCCTGTCAACTGCCTATGGAGTATGGAGAATAGGTGCTCAGCAACTCAAGCCTAACCCTCTGTAGAGTTGTCCATGAACTTGTTAATCGTGATTGGTTGGATTTTACAGCTTTAAAGTTATTAAAGTTTGCTACAGGATGAAGTAGCCAGTCTCACACCAACCCTCCTTGGTTGTCTCTTATGACATGCATGGCAGGCTACAGTGTTGCTGTTCTGTGTCTCACTTACTGGTCCGTATAACACACCAGTGAAACTAATAAATTGTCATTAATTTAATTTAATTTGTGTATAACTAGAAAATACTTCATTGGCAGACCCTCTGATATAGTGGTAATGCCAACCAGTCTATCTGCTCTTTCATTGGTTGACCCTCAGATATAGTGGTAATGCCAACCAGTCTATCTGCTCTTTCATTGGTTGACCCTCTGATATTGTGACAGTGTTAACCAGTTTATCTGCTCTTTCATTGGGTGTAGTCGATGGGTAAAAGACAAAGGGAGACAATCATAAAGACTGATGCTTCCTTCACTACGGTGCTAAGAGGTAAAGAATAGTTCTGACTTCGTTACGGCCAAAGAAGAAAAATAGTGAAAAGAGAGAGAACCTCACACCGCCTCAACCAACAAAAAAAGATGATAGTAGTTAGATAAGAAGATATACGAGATCTCAGGCAGGGGCCTCAACTCTGGACTGACTGTCATATTTGAGACCCAGACATTGGATTAAGGTGTTAGATTGTGGTAGAAATAGTGGTTGTAAAAACTAAGAGAGACTAAACAAACAAATCAAGGACAAATAAACAAGCTCTTTATTTATTTCTTCTAACAGCACATTGCATGTCAATAACAGATACAATAGACAACTGTATATATCAAATCACCACAGTGGGTAATCCCTAACCAATCAGCAGCACTTAAGACAACAGGGTACACCAAGTGCCACAACACAGGTGTTCCAAACAATGGCTGGTTAGACTGGCACTATAAAGAACTTTGACACAAGCAACACTGCACAGACAATAAGGCACTACAAAAACATAGGTTACACAACATAAACCCCAAGACGCGACATAAACAAGAGTTGTGACACAATTTACTATCCCACCAAGAACCCAGGCCTGCTGACACTAACTAGTCAGCCGCTCGGCTTTCTCCTCTGGCATATGTTGTTCACTGATGAACAGATGGGAAACCCCACATATCTTGTCTCAAGGCGGGCTGGCCACAAAACTACACAGGGCCCCAGCGCCTGCCTTCACACCGAGCTGGCTGCTACAAGGAAAAATGGCCTCCGGTCTTTGTTTCATGTGGCGTTTCCGGCGTGGCCAGGACCGTACGGTTTTCACAGACCAAACTAAGTGCATTGGTTTGGCGCTGTGACAGGTTGACCCTCTGATATTGTGACAGTGTTAACCAGTTTATCTGCTCTTTCATTGGCTCACCCTCTAATATTGTGACAGTATCAACCAGTCTTATCTGCTCTTTCATTGGCTGATCCTATGATATTGTGACAGTGTCAGCCAGCACATCCTGCTCTTTCATTGGCTGACCCTCTGATATTATGCCAGTTTCATCCATCCTTTGGCTTTTTAAATGCCTATGACACAAAAACTGATACAAAGATGAATATAACTCTACTAGCTGTGTATCTCTGCAGGGATTGAATCCAGCGTACAGTGTGAAAATTCTGCCTCAACTTCCGAAGTCACGTTCAATGAGTAGAGTAGTATAGACCAAATGTTTTAGGGCACAAAAACTAGTACCAGAATTCAATCCAGTGCCGATTTCATGTCATTTGCTTGGTTGTTGTATTTGACAGGTGCTAGCTGCTATTTGATGTCAGTTGATAGCTGTTTTAATGTCATTTGACCAATCTGGTTTTGTATGTCAGTTTAAAGATTTCAATATTCATTATTTGTAGTCTGTGTATGGTGCACGATGGTACTAAATCACCCTCTCACTGCTAACATATTTTTTATTTGAGTTGTAAGGGTTGATTGGCAGTTAGCTTTTATGATGGTTGACAGCTGGTTTTATAATTCATTTGACAGATAGTTTTATGATTCCATTTGGCAGTTGGTTTTTATTTGTTTTCGTTGACAGCTAATTTTAAGTCACTTTACAGCTAGTTTTATATACTCCTTAACAGATGGTTTTATAATATTCATAGGCAGATGATTTCATCTGGCAGTTGGCGCCTCATTTGTGAATGGAATAAATATAACCTCTTTTCACTGCCTCTTTTTATTACAATATAAAAAAACACAATAATGCAGCTTTACAATACACACATATGGAAAACAAAGGATGTTGTGGTGATAAGCCTTCATCAGCAAACAAACACAGAAAACACAACATATAAACATGGAGAAGATTACAACATTGACTCGCAATTGTGTTTTGTTAAGCTGCATTACATGGGTGTTCTTTTATATTGTTAACATTTCCACAGTTATATCACAGCTCCACTAACTTTATTCATCCTATTATTACAGAATGGGAAATATTGTTATTGAACTGTACTGGAAGCATTCCCCCAACACATGCAGGAACTTTGCTGAGCTAGCCAGACGAGGGTACTACAACGGCATCAGGTTTCACAGAATTATAAAAGACTTCATGATTCAAGGAGGAGATCCAACAGGAACTGGTAATGGCCTCTTCATCATTGTTATCTATTCATTCATCATGTGCCATGCCGATAAGCATGGGCGGTCATGTTTCACCATCTCACTCAATCACCAAAGTCGTGGATCAGCTGTGTCTTGTCTCAACCATACCACGTGGCCAATCCATCCAGGTATTCACTTCTCTGCCTTCCCCTTGTTCTCTTCCCCTCAACCTTCCAGCTGTCACCTAGTTCTCCAATTTATTTCTTCTCATAACGTGACCAAAACAATTTGACTGTCTACATCTAATTTCTCTATTCAGTTTACGATTTTCATTTGTTTCTTGTATGACTTGTTCATTGGTTTTTCTGTCTGTCAATGATATTCTTTGCATTTTTTTTTTCAGAAACCACATTTTCACAGCCATCAGATGTTTTTCAACTTGTCTGCTCATTGTCCACGCTTTACATCCATACAAAAGTACAGGTTCTATGTAGCACCTCAACACTTTTTTTCTCATTGCAAATGGCATCTTTTTATTGGTCAGTATGTTTTCCATCTTGCAAAAGGCTACCTTTGTTCTCTATTAGATAATCATATGTCTTCTTTTTTCGTCCTTAATCCTCCCATTGGGGCACTTCAAGCTGCCCTATTCTTTGCTATCCCATACAGCTCCGTTCACATATATTGATTTCTGTTTCTGCTTCTCTTTTCCAAGTGTCTTTAAGTCCTTCTGTTTATTTTGCCCTATGCATTCCAAACACCTTCCTAGTTATACTATTCTCAGGTTTCCTCAATGTAAGTGCCATCAAGTGAGAGCATTTTGACTTCACAGATAATTGTTTACTTGTCTCCATGAGCTCCACATCGGTGATTCTGTCATACCATTTTACTCCTGTTTTGCGCAGGAACCAATAATGAATGTTTGTATTTTAATAGTAATGGTTTTAATTGTTCTCAGTGTTTCTAATCCACACATTAGTACACATTTATTGTTAGATTTGAATATTCTAAGTTTGGTGCTGAATTTAATTTCTTTTGACTTCAGTTAACTTTTCTAGTACTATAAAAGCTCCTGTTGTGTATTCTTTTTATTTTTTGATTGATCGTGTGTGCTTTTCTGTCAAACACGTTAAACATGGTAGTCCATCTTGTGATTTTTTCACCACTATACAGCTCCTCTCTTGGCTGGTTTGGGCAGGGTTATATTTGCATTTGTTCCTATTTATTTTTATTTTTTTTTGGGGGCATATCCTTTTTACAGGACTTAGCTGTCAACACCAGCATCTTTCAGCTGTATTTTGATCTCTTGGCAAGATTACGCTCAGTAGTTTGCCATTGCTTTCTGAGCGGCCGGCTCACATACCCCGTAAGTTACCGATGCGATTCGAACCACTGCTGATTTGAACCGTCATCACGATACCTGACGAGAGTATACAAGATTATGGAGAATAGTCATAACCTCTAAGCCACGAAGCCGGCTCCTATTTATATAAGAGTGTTAATTAACCTACAAAGAACAGAAGGGTGATTTAATGTATGAGGAACAGGGGAATACAAGATCAAGTTAATTTGTTTCACTGGTTCTTGTGTATGCAGATATGGTGAGCTTACGTTGGCACACTGGATGGCTGAAACATTACTTCGATACAACACTACAACACATTTGCCAACCTCTTTTGTAGGGTAGACATATTCCGTGACTCCACAACACATAAATAATGTAGGGTATACATAGTCCGTGACTCCATAACACATAAATAATGTAGGGTATACATAGTCCATGACTCTTTACTATAAAATAACATAGGGTATATATAGTCCATGACTCTTCACTATAAAATAACATAGGGTATACATAGCCCATGACTCTTTACTATAAAATAACATAGGGTATACATAGCCCATGACTTCACTATAAAATAACATAGGGTATATATAGTCCATGACTCTTTACTATAAAATAACATAGGGTATACATAGCCCATGACTCTTTACTATAAAATAACATAGGGTATACATAGCCCATGACTTCACTATAAAATAACATAGGGTATATATAGTCCATGACTCTTCACTATAAAATAACATAGGGTATATATAGTCCATGACTCTTTACTATAAAATAACATAGGGTATACATAGCCCATGACTCTTTACTATAAAATAACATAGGGTATACATAGCCCATGACTTCACTATAAAATAACATAGGCTATATATAGTCCATGACTCTTCACTATAAAATAACATAGGGTATATATAGTCCATGACTCTTTACTATAAAATAACATAGGGTATACATAGCCCATGACTCTTTACTATAAAATAACATAGGGTATACATAGCCCATGACTTCACTATAAAATAACATAGGGTATATATAGTCCATGACTCTTCACTATAAAATAACATAGGGTATATATAGTCCATGACTCTTTACTATAAAATAACATAGGGTATACATAGCCCATGACTCTTTACTATAAAATAACATAGGGTATACATAGCCCATGACTTCACTATAAAATAACATAGGGTATATATAGTCCATGACTCTTCACTATAAAATAACATAGGGTATATATAGTCCATGACTCTTTACTATAAAATAACATAGGGTATATATAGTCCATGACTCTTTACTATAAAATAACATAGGGTATACATAGCCCATGACTCTTTACTATAAAATAACATAGGGTATACATAGCCCATGACTTCACTATAAAATAACATAGGGTATATATAGTCCATGACTCTTCACTATAAAATAACATAGGGTATATATAGTCCATGACTCTTTACTATAAAATAACATAGGGTATACATAGCTCATGACTCTTTACTATAAAATAACATAGGGTATATATAGTCCATGACTCTTCACTATAAAATAACATGGGGTATATATAGTCCATGACTCTTTACTATAAAATAACATAGGGTATACATAGCCCATGACTCTTTACTATAAAATAACATAGGGTATATATAGTCCATGACTCTTCACTATAAAATAACATAGGGTATATATAGTCCATGACTCTTCACTATAAAATAACATAGGGTATATATAGTCCATGACTCTTCACTATAAAATAACATAGGGTATACATAGCCCATGACTTCACTATAAAATAACATAGGGTGTATATAGTCCATGACTCTTCACTATAAAATAACATAGGGTATATATACTCCATGACTCTTCACTATAAAATAATGTAGGGTATACATAGCCCATGATTCTTCACTATAAAATAACATAGGGTATATATAGTCCATGACTCTTCACTATAAAATAACATAGGGTATATAGTCCATGACTCTTCACTATAAAATAACATAGGGTATACATAGCCTCTGACTCTTCACTATAAAATAACGTAGGGTATATAGTCCATGAATCATCACTATAAAATAACATAGGGTATATAGTCCATGACTCCACACTATAAACCACATCTAGCACACGTAGCACTCAATTAACCTCAGGTTTCACCGACAAGAGAATTATTTGTTTGTCCGGGTCTTTCCATGCTGTTGAGTACAACTTTAACAATTCCCCTTCTTGTCCTGATCTCATTTACGTCCATATACTTTATTCTATGTGTAGTATAATATTGACTTGATTTGTGATCTTCGCAGGAAGAGGTGGGGCTTCTATCTATGGAAAGAACTTTGATGACGAGATTACTGAAGACTTAAAGCACACAGGTATTGATTTCAGTGTGTAGATTGTGTTGTCTTTGCTTTGATATTTATGCAACTTAAGAGTCAACCCAGGCTCATAAATTAGGTTAGTTAATTGCATATCATTCACAGGACACAGCAATCAACCCCAGCATCTTTTACTGTTTGTGATTTCTTGGCAAGTTTACATTCAGTAATTTACTTGCTTTCTGAATGACCAGCACGCATACCATTGTATGAAAATCAGCGGAAGGCAGTCTGCTTCCAAATCGCACGCAGCTGTGTTTCAAACATGGTATGCAGAATTACAGACTGTGTTCTTAACTCCTTCGCCACAGAGTTATGCCATCACTTGATACTGTAGTCTAATTAACATGAAGACTTCACTCTAAATTTCACACAGCATTGTCTACCGTGGAATTATTAGTACTTTTATAAGTACAAATATGTAACTGACAGAGTGTAATACTGTACTACTCATCTTCCTGTAATCTTGTATATTTAAATGCTCTGCATCTGTGGCCTGGGGGTAGTGAATGCTGTGTTCACCAGGTTCAAGGTCAGCCACAGGCTATATGGAAGTAGACTGCTTTGTGTTGATTTCTACAATGGAATGAGCTGCGGTCGTTCAGAAAGCAATGGCAAACTACTGAACATAGAGTTGTCTAGAAAACCACAAACAGCCAAACATGCTGGAGCTGATTGCGATGTCCTTTAAAGACAATCATTGTTAGTTACTCCGGCAGTCCAAGGTTGTCGCAAATATTGTCTCAGGAATCACATCTCCATTTCCACCAAGCTTTTTCCTAATTTGTTTGTTCACTAGACCTAGCACTCAAATTGTTAACTAGACTTAACACTCAATTTCTAGCATCCATACACTTTGATATCTGTTGATGAAGACTTATGGGCACGTCCTGAATACTTTAAAGTGGCTTCTTTTACCCAATAACCAACAGGTCTGTCCACTTAGCGATTCATCAACCGTGTATCTAATATGAATTCATAGTGGTTAGTGCACTAGTCTGTCAACACAGTCGCTGAGGGTTTTATTCCCAATAGTAGGAGGGATGGGAAGCTACAGAGTCAGTTTCAGAAGTTACCAGATTGTAATCATGGGAATTTTTACATGAATCGTTAGTTTCTAATATGTCCTCTCGTTGATGATTTGAGGACTAAAGCCTAGCCTCCGGAGATGAAAGTGGAAGAAAATCTGTGGTAAACCCTCAGTCTTCCTGCTGACAGCTTCCTGGAGACAACTCATCTGTTTGTTGAGATTGCTGAGCTTAGGTAGATGCTCACGGAGGAGCACAGAAGCAAGCCAGGAGAAGCATCACAAGCTGCAGGAGAAGATGAAAGTAGAAGAGAATCTGTGGTAAACCCTCAGTCTTCCTGCTGACAGCTTCCTGGAGACAGCTCATCTGTTTGTTGAGATTGCTGAGCTTAGATAGATGCTCACGGAGGAGCACAGGAGCAAGCAAGGAGAAGCACCCCAAGCTGCAGAAGCAGATGAAAGTAGAAGAGAATCTGTGGTAAACCATGAGGATCTTCCTGCTGTCAACTGTATTCATGGAGGTAACTGCTTTTCTGTTGAGATTGCTGAGCATAGAAGGATGCCTGTAGAGGAAGACAAAAGCACAATAGTAAGCAAGGAGAAGAAGCATTAACAGCTGCAGAAGAAATTTAAGATGAAGCAACAAGGAAGGGTGGTGGACATTCAGTGAGACCTTTCTTTATGAAGTATTGCAACTATTGAGCTGGTTGTTCAGCTTCCTCATCATTCCATTTCACAGTTGTCCATCTTATTATGATCTTTTTAAAACCATGCATACCCACATTGATACAGCAGTGTAGTGCTTGCCTTATATGTTTTCCTTGATCAACCTCTTGCTTTTTAGCACATTATTTTGCCTTCTGGTACTCTCTTTGACATTGCTTATTATATTAGAATGTGGCCAAACCAGGAACACTTTCTCTTTTTTTTTCCATTACTTTAAGAATTCTCCTTTGTTCAGTAATATTTTCTAGAGCTTGTTTATCAGTTCTTCAATCCAGCTGGTTCTTATCCTTCTTCAGCGATTGCATTGTGAATGCTTCCACATGCTTTTTCATCATTTTCATCCATAGTCTATGTTTCATAGCTGGCAACAGGAAGACTCTACAATTCAACCCAGAAATTGTGCTGTGGAAAGGTATAACATGCCTTCTTTTGAAACACGGTGTTACTATCATCTGTCAAGATGGCAAGGTGCCAATGAAGTATTATTTTTTATTAAAAAAGTAAGCCTTATAACTCTAATGGTCATATATTTTCTGATTCTTTTCATTATTTCAAGTTGAATATTCTTTGATGTCAGATTTATGTTCCTCTAAATACCATCATAAGAATGTGGGTGATTGGTCCATGTCGATGGGTGCACTGTCTTTAAAAAGATGATGTTGGGGTTTTATACAATTTTGATTAATACTGTACAGTAAAAAACATTTCACACACCTCTTGTATCTGACACAGGTGCTGGTATACTTTCTATGGCCAACAGTGGTCCCAACACAAATGGCAGTCAGTTTTTCATAACACTGGCTCCGACTCAGTGGTTGGATGGGAAACACACCATATTTGGACGTGTCAGCTCGGGGATGATTGTGGTGCAGCGAATTGGAATGGTAGAGACAGACGAAACAGATAGACCCATTGATCCAATCAAAATTCTTAAGGCACATGTTTCATCTTCATCTTGATGTCATGAAATTCATGACCACCACATGTTTATCATTTTTGTTAAATACAACATGCTGTTTCATGTATCAGTCATCGGATAATAAATAGATTTTGATAAATATTTATGTTGTTTGGTTTTATATAGGCAATGTCGCACCTATGGCTCAATTTTTCCATGGTAGAGAAGCTTGTTTGTCCTGTGACCCTCCCCAAGAATTATGATAATGGTAGCAAAGCTGTCAAATCATAATTTACTATGAAAATATTGTAAGAAATTTAAAACTTTTGAGAGGAATCCTTATTTATGGACAAAACATCGAAAGAAACAAACTTTATTTTCAAAGTTTTAAGAATTGGGCATGTAGACCCATAAAAACAAGATATTAAAAATATACAATATTAATTACAGATAATGAACAGTATATGCAACATTTAGTGGATGCTGTTATTGTACACAGCAAACAACTGACTGACTGGCACCTTGCCGTGTTGACAGACGATAGTTTGTAAAATGGAGTTATACTTCTCTATAGCAAAAAGCCTGTGCTGAACTTAGATACCATGCGTTGTCTATGCAGCATGATCCCTCTCTCAGGCTGCTTACTTTACGCCAAGGGAAAGGTAAAACCAATACATCTGGAACAAGACAAGATGCAGAAGCTGCCAGGATCAGCAATGCAATGATCACTCACGCTTGTCAACATGGTACATGATGATGATGCTTGCATGCCAGTAGCCATGCCTTTGAATCACGTTTGGGGCCTGGGTCTTTCTTTTTCTAACCCAGTATAAAATGGGTGCCAGGAAATTTTGGGACATTATCCAAATCACACTTACGCAAAATCACCACCTGTGAAATGAGATTCCTGAGGAGAGCTCCCAACTTAACAATCCGAGACCGAATAAGAAATGTTTTTATCAGACAGACAGTGGGATCAACACCTTGTGAGACATTTTTTGAAAGACAGAAAATTAAATGATTTGACCATCTCGTTAGAATGCAATACCATCAACTACCATCACTGGCTCTACATCAAAGATCAGCTGCGATGAGAACAAGAGGGCGCCCGAGAAGAAAATGGATTGACAACATCAAAGACATTGTACAATCACATGGAATGACACTACCCAGTGCCACCCATTGGGCGCTGGAACACAAATTATTATTCCCCACTACGCTTGACGGCAAAAGTGGAAGATGATGATGATGATGAAAGGTGGCCAGAATGAAACTGGGCATATCAACCTTCAAGTGCAGATTTATCTAAACATACTGGGCTTGCACAATAAGCTGTGTCTTGTCCTGGTGTGGGAAATCATGTCTTTCTGACTTTGCCTCCTGCGGTACTTATATATTTCATCTTTCCTGGGACTTAGCCTTCTGCAAAGGAAGAACATCTTTGTAGCCAGTCTAAGACAGAAGAAGTTACATAACTAACCAAGGAGTTTTGTTTTTTATTCGCTCGCTTTGGCCTCAAGCGTAGTCCATAAACATACTGCTACTTCCTTTCTAGTATGCAGGACTGATGTTTGCATCAGGTGAACCCACTCCGACTTCAGAGGTACTTGTAATTTACATCCCCAAGTCAAGGACGAGAAGTCAACATTTTAGTCCAACTGGGCAGTGCAGGGGGTGAACCTGTTACCTCGGCATCAGCACACCGGAAGCTTAAAAGCAAACATTTATCCATTCAGCCAAGCTGACCTTCACCAGGGAGTGTGAGATGGTAGGTTGGTGAATCCTTTAGTGGACTTTGTAACTAAATCTAGTCATTGGTGCCAGGTCTTTTGAGTTCTGAACCGGGCTTGCATCTGTCAGGGTGAGAATGGTGTAGACTGTCCTCCGATCCCGATACTAAAGTACTATCTCCCTGGGAAATGCATTACAGAGCCTCCTCCTCTCCAAGCTCAGAAATCGTGGGGGGGGGGGGGGGGGGGGTTGTAAGCAAGACCGGTGCCGGAATTTCACATTTGCAGAAAGTCATCTTAGGATGTCAAAAATACAATGTATTCGTTCCATGTCCTTTACAGGCTGTCGCAATCAACATTGTGAAAATCAATTGTGATTTCTAAGCAAGTTTATTTATGTTCAGTAGTTCACCACTGCTTTCTGAACGACCAGCTCTCATACTATTGTATAAAAACCAGTACAAGGCAGTCTGCTTCCAAATCGTCTGCAGCTGTGTTTTAAACGCAGTGTGCGGAATTGTGAATTGTGTCCATGACCCCTTCAGCATAGCGCTGGCTATTAGGGTGTAACTAGGTTTATGATTTACAATGTCTACTATCTGCATTCTCCAATGCTTGTTCTGAATTTGGTTTAACAATTAGCAAAAAGAAGACACAGATTATGTCACAAGGTGCACATGTGGTACCATCAATCTTTATTGACGACGCTGAACTAGAGATGATAGACTATTTTACAAATCTAGGATCAGTGGTAAATAGCAAATTATCCCTAGATCAGGAAATCAACTTCCGGATTGGTAAGGCAGCAACAACAATGAACAGGTTAAGAAAAAGAGTCTGGGAAAACAGGAAGCTTACTGCCAAAACAAAAGTCCTTGTCTATCAAGCCTGTGTCCTTAGGACTCTTCTTTATGGCAGTGAAACCTGGACAACTTACTCACACCAAGAGAAACGTTTAAACAGCTTTCATATGCGGTGTCTGCGAAGAATTCTTGGTATTAAGTGGCAAGACAAAATCACAAATACTGAAGTATTGGAAAGATCAGGTTGTGTGGCGGTTTATTCCATGCTCAGTCTTCGTAGACTTAGATGGACAGGACATCTTAGGAGGATGGATGATGGTAGAATACCAAAGGACATCTTTTTTGGTGAATTACAGATGGATAAGAGATCTCAGGGTCGGCCTCTACTACGATACAAAGATATGTGTAAACAGGACATGATTGATACAGGCATTGATAATGCACATTGGGAGCAAGTCGCCGCTGAACATGTTGCATGGAGGGCAAACATCAGAAATGGAATAAAGACAAAGGAGAAAATTATTGCAGATAAGTCACACACCGAGCGTGTGAGACGTAAGATGGTGCATGATGGTGGAAATGACCACGTGTTCACATGCACCCACTGTGAACGAACATTCACAGCGCGAATTGGCCTTATCAGTCACATTCGCTACTGCCATGGGTAAAAGTATTATGCCTTTTTGAAGCACAAACTATCGTCTGTCAAGACGGCAAGGTGCCAATGATGATTCAGCCCAAAACCAAGTGCTTTCTCCACGGGGAGTGTATTGCAGAGCTTCCCCTCTCCTCTCCAAGCTCAGAAATCAGAGGGGTATGCCACACCAGTGCTGGAACTTCACATCTGTGGAGAGGCGTATTATTATGTGACCGGTCATGGTTCAGGACAGCACATACTGGCTGAGAGTGTGCCTGGTTGGCCATTTTTTCTCCGCATGATTTAGGCGTTTTATTGTCAACCGACTCCAACCTTGTGTCCAGGAGGCAAACAAGTGTGACATTACAACCTACCAGGAGCAAAGGGGCTGAATATTATAAAATCGTTAATTACAATCTCATCTTGTCCTAACTGGTAACTAGTTAGCAAGCAACGAGCATTCATACACAACACTACAGACTTGTGCTTATTGATTAGTGTGTCATTATTGATTGTCATTAACTTTCTTGCTTGCCTTTTCATAACTGAACATTTCCCCCTCTCTCCTTGTTTACTACTATTATCATCACCTTCATCTCTCCTGCTAAATGGCACAGGTGTTCATATACCCCCACAGATCTCAGGCTTGGTTGTTCTGGGCCATTTCAGCTAATGTTGTTATACAAGGTGTATTTTTAATGACTGGGGGTTTTGCCCCGTTCCAGGTTGTGTATTTACCTTTTATGTTGCATGAGTTCACAGAGGGTAAATACAAAACTTGGAACGGCAATATTTTAAAACACCCGACAGTCATTAAAAATGCACACTGGAAATGCCATTCTTTCTTTTGGTCTGCCTTTGCCTCTTCAACCGCTTATCTTTCCAGCTGTCACATTATTTTCCAATGCCTCTCTTCACGTTAGTTAGTTACTTAGTTAGTTAGTTGGTTACTTAGTTAGTTAGTTAGTTACTTAGTTAGTTAGCCGACAGATAATCCTCACTGCACATCGAACCCTTCAGTCCATACTTGCTTGGATCCCCTACTCAGTAAATCCCGCAGCGTGTAGTGGCTCACGACACCTGTTCTGTGTTGGTTTATTAATCTTCTATGGCTTCCTGCATAATGTTCTTGTCTGGCCACACCTCTTTTAACTAGCTGTTCTTGCAGTACGACCATGGTTGTTCTTCTTCACATTACATAACCCAAGAAAATGGTTTGTTTCTTTCTTGTAGTTCTACATTATTTTTTGCTTTTATTAACCATTACCAAGCACTCGTTAGTTACTCTGGCAGTCCAAGATTATTTTGTATGCAGAACAGAAAAATGTTTTGGCCTGTATCCACTCCATTTTGTGACAAACTCTATGGAGATGTTAACAAGCTTAAGTTGACTGCTGTGTTCTTTGGATTAATTCTTATTGACATCTGAAGGTGAATGAAGAAGAAGAATATATGTTATTCGGTGTTATTATAATTGAACAAAGTTGGGTCTTAGTCAGATATGACTGAGCTACCGTATGACAGTAGACGCTACTACCTTTATTTTAACGTCGAATGTTTCGCTGGCTGAGTGGCTAGAACACCGGACTCTCATTCAGGAGACCCGGGTTCGATCCCTCGGTAAGGTGTGGGATTTTTTTCTGTCGGGGGCAAAACGAAAATCCTAACCTGCACAGTTCGCGGCGACCGCACTAGACAGGCAGCCTTAATTCCTCAGGCTCAAAGACCATACGCCATACACCGCAAGGTACTATATTGGCAGTAAATGACAGTTGGGCGGGGCTCACCAACCCCGATACCCCACATTGTGCCAACGTCTTCGGACGTAGGAATGCAATTGGGAAGGTACACATCTCACCCTTGTGTAGGAATTGCAACCTAAAATCGAAATGGCAGGGCAGACCAGGCATTAGGCCTTGATCGACAACTGGCCTAGGATGGAAGCTCCGACAGATGGACAGTTAGAGCATTGCTCTGCTCTGCAGCTTGTCTTGTTCCAGACGTATTGGTGCTACCTTTTCTCAGTCACAATTGGAGGAAACAACAAGCCTGATATCTTAGTTTTGTTTCGGTCAAGAATCACTTTCATTGCACAGATATCCCCATAAGTGCTCCAGTCTCCATCCTTAGATATAGAAGGAGACTCTCAGCATCATCATCAAGTGCCGTGCCGGCTGGCGTAGGCATTCATGGCTCTCCACAGATCTCGGTCTTTGGTGTTCTGGATCAACTCTGCTGATGATATTCCTCCATGCCACCGTCTCAATCCGTCCAGCATCATTTCTCTTGGTCTGCCTCTGCCTCTCTTCCCCTCGATCTTTTCAGTTGTCACGATGTTCTCCAATGCCTCTCTTCTCATCACATGACCAAAGAAAGCATTTTGTCTCTTTCTTATTGTTGTATATAGTGTTCTAGTTTCATTAGCCTCTTTCAGGCAATCATTGTTAGTTACTCTGGCAGTCCAAGGAATTCGCAACATTCGTCTTAAAAACCACATCTCTGTTGCTTCTAAGTTCTTCCTAATTTGTTCATTTACATTCCAAGATTCGCTGCCATACAGCAAAACTGGTTCTATATAGCATTTTAGCACTCTCTTTCTTACATTCATTGATAGCGACTTATTGCATAAGATACTCTTCATTTTCTTAAATGCGGCTTTTGCCTGCCCTATTCTGCTCTTAATCTCTGTTGTACATCTTCCATCCGATGTTATAAGTGCCCCTAGGTATTTAAAATTATCCACTTGGTTGAGAATTTCCCCTTCTATTTCTATGTCACATTTTGGTGTCCCCATTTTCTTTGATATCACCATTGTTAACTGTTTTCTTGATATTCAAGGAGAGTCCTTTCTGTGCACTCTCTGATACTATTACTACAATGTCCAACAATTGTTGTAGGTCTGTTGCACTATCCGCCACCAATACTGTGTCATCTGCATAGCGTATATTGTTTATATTATATCCTCCGATTAGTATTCCTGGCTTCTCTTTGATCTCTCTCATTATTACTTCGCTATATAGGGAGAAGAGATCGGGTGACAAGACACACCCCTGTCGTACTCCTAGCTTTATCTGTTCGTAACTACCCACTTTATTTCCCATTTTAATTGCTGCTACTTGGTTCCAGTATATATTCTTTATTATTTTTTAATCTTTACCATCAATGTTTATATCTTCCAACATTTTAATCAGCTCATCATGTTTTACTTTATTAAATGCCTTAGTATAATCTATGAAGTATAAATATATGTCCCTCTGTTTCTCTATTGACCTTTCTATTAGTGTTCGTAATATATATATTGCATTGTTTGTACCCTTTCCTTCTATAAAACCATACTATTCTTCACTAATTTCCATTTTTATTTTCTTTCTTATTCTTCTCATTATAATTCTGAGTAGAAGCTTAGTGACATGGTTTATGAGGTTAATTGTACGAAAATCTTCACATTCAGTTGCTCCTGGTCTCTTTGGTATTGCTATAAATACAGATTTTACCATATCGCTCGGTAAATATCCACTGTTGTAAATATCATTTAGCATTTTGGTTAATATATCTACCCCAAATTCTTCCAATACTTCTAATTCTTCTACTGTGATTTCATCTGGCCCAGCTGTTTTTCCTGTCTTCATATGTTTCATAGCGTCAGCTGACTTCTTCTCTCGGCACAGTGCACAAATTCCATAATATGGGATAGTATCCGAATGTATGTATACCAGAATCACATTTGCTATAAATATTCTTTTATGGGTAAGTTTCACATAAAGGACCAACAATTATGAAAGCTGGCAAGACCCAGGGTCCAGGTATCATCAGAACAGAAATGATCAATGCCTTAGAAGAATATGGAATAGACCATGTCACCGGATGGCTAACACAATATATGATACTGGTAGTAGTGGTAGTATACCACCTTATGTAATTCTATATTTATTGCAATCCAGAAGAAATCAGGAGCCTTGGAATGTGGTCGACATGGAACAATTAGTATAATGATTTACATCACGAAGATTTTGCTAAGAATTATCGTGCAAAGAGTTAGGAAGACAATACAGCCCAAAATAGGAGAAAAACTGGGTTCGTAGAAGGCAAGGGTACAGTAAATGCTGTGTTTATGCTGAGAACATTAATTTAACGTTCTATAGAAGTAAACAAAGACTTACATCTTTGCTTTATTGACTACACAAGGGCTTTCGATAAAGTAAGACATGTCAACATGATGAAGGTGCTTGCAGATCTACAAATTGATGGGAGAGACCTTAGACTTCTAAAACACACACACACACACATATATATATATATATATATATATATATATATATATATATATATATATATATATATATATATTGGATAGGTCAATAGCGGCCTATTACGAGAGGTGTACGACATGAATGTGTAACGTCTCCAGATCTTTCTTTTCCTATACAGTAAATATGTGTTTAGAACTTTAGAAGATATGAGAGGAATCACCATTGGGGGACGTAACATCAATAACATTAGATATGCGGATGATACAGTATTGATTGCAGACAATGAGCAGGATCTGCAACAATTAGTAGATGCGGTTATTGCACACAGTGAACTAGGGTTAGAATTAAATTGTAATAAGATACAAATTATAGTCGTCACTAGGAAGAAAGAAATACCGCAATCTAATATACATGTAAATGAGAATATTTTTCAACAAGTGAATCGGTACAAATATCTCAGAACAGTCATAACATCTGATGGGAGATATCTTGAAGAGATTAGAACATGAATTGCCATGGCGAAGGTAGCCTTTTGTAAGATGGAAAACATACTGACCAATTAAAAAGATGTCAATTGCAACGAGAAGAGTGTTGAAGTGCTACATAGAACCTGTACCCGGGAAGGTTAACCCGGTCAACAAATGCCCGCAGAAGTCGGCCTAACGGCGCAAGAACGCAGCTCTGCTGTAAACAGGCACAACGCAATCAGTGATCACGTCCGAAAAAAAAGTCCGGATGAACGCAGAAGAAGAAGAAGAACCTGTTTTTTTGTGTGGATGTGAAGCGTGAGCAATGAACAGACAAGCTGAAAAACATCTAATGGTTGAGGGAAATGCAAAGAATCTAAGGAACAAGCATATAAATTAAAATGTACATTAACTGAGCATTAAAATTGTGGAAGATACTGCAAAACTGAAACGAATATGGCGATATATCGTCCTTCTGTCAGAGAGGGGAAGGTATGGGGGGGGGGGGGTCATATGTGTGGATATATTATCATTTGGACACTGAATCGGTTAAAGTAAAAGATGTTGTTTTTAAGCAAGTGCAGAAATTCACATATCTAGGCACATGGAAAACGTCACACTGTAGATATATTGCAGAGATAAAGAACAGGTTTAGCACACACTGCATTCTACCAAATGAAGAACATTTTACGCAATAAGTCCTTGTCATTAGAAGTTTTGAAAAATTATTCGTGTATGTTACATAGAATCGGTTCTAATAATTGGCTGCGAATCCTGGACAATTAGTATACAAACAACAACAACAATGCTGAAAATTCCTTGGATAGCCTAAATGAGCAATCTGTTAATTTTGATGGGGGGGGGGGCTAAATCGCAAGGACAGCTGAACATAAACATCAGAAAGAGACAGTATTCATATGTTGGCCAAATTATAAGAAGACAAAAACTGGAATACATTGTGACAACTGAAAATGTTTGTGGAGATATAGATAGGTAAAGGAAAATATCTTGAAAGTCTTGTGTCATGGCATAGAAGGGAGTCAACACATGAATTTACACATGCCGTTGGAGGTCGCAAGATGTAGAGAAGAATGATAGCCCACATTAGTCGGCAAGACACTTGATGATGATGACGATGCTCTACTTCCATTAGCCTCATCTAGGCATTTGTTGTTAGTTACTCCGACAGTCCAAGGTATTTGTCCAGAAACCATATATCGGCTGTCTCCAAAATGTTCATAATGCGTTCGTTCACACTCCGATGATGTGCAGACCAAATGGAACCAGAAGAAGAGGCCGGCCATAAAAGCAATGGACGGAGGTAATAACAAGAGTCCATGGGAATCTAGATATATGAAGCCTATAAACGCGCACTCTCTCGCAGTTTATGTTTACTTCGACAACGCAAGTTAGAAAGGGAACTAGATGAGATGAATGAGTTCAGCAAAGAATTGACAACACTGCACTCAGAACATTCCCAAACAGAACAGAATACAATTTAGTGGAACTGCGGTAAAGCTGTGGAAATGTAAACAATATGAAATAACACAAAGTAATGCAGCTTCAGTGGATCGCGTCGCGCTGATTACTTACGGAGGTATGTGAGCCGGTCGTTCAGAAAGCAATGGCAAACTACTGGACGTAAAACTTGCCAAGACATCAACAGCAGCTGGAAAATGCCGGTGTTGACTACAATGTCCTGTACAGAATATGCTAAATAAAAGTAGTAGTAGTAGTAGTAGTAGTAGTAGTAGTAGTAGTAGTAGTAGTAGTAGTAGTAGTATAGTAGTAGTAGTAGTAGTAGTAGTAGTAGTAGTAGTAGTAGTAGTAGTAGTAGTAGTAGTAGTAAGATGAGGAGGAGAAGAAGAGGAAGAAGAAGAAAGGAATGAAGATTAGTAGAACGTAGGAGAGGAAGAAAAGAGCAGATGAAGAAGAATGCATAGTAGTAGTAGTGGTAGCAGCAGTAATAGTAATAGTAGTAGCAGTAGTAGGAGGGGGAGAAGAAAAGAGAAGAGAAAGAAAAGTGCATATTAGTATTAGTACTAGTTGTACGAGGGGAGAAATAGAAGAAGAAGAAGAAGAAGAAGAAGAAGAAGAAGAAGAAGAAGAAGAAGAAGAAGAAGAAGAAGAAGAAGAAGAAGAAAAGAAGAACGTAGGAGAAGAAGAAAAGAGAAGAGGAAGAAGGATACGTAGTAGTAGTAGTAGTAGTAGTAGTAGTAGTAGTAGTAGCAGCAGCAGCAGCAGCAGCAGCAGCAGCAGCAGCAGTAGTAGTAGTAGTAGTAGTAGTAGTAGTAGTAGTATAGCAGCAGTAGCAGCAGCAGCAGTAGCAGCAATAGGAGGAGTTGGGGAAGAAGAAGAAAGGATTAGAAGAACGCAGGTTGGGGGATGAGTGGTCTCGAGGTATGGTGACCGCCTCGAGTGCTGGAGGTCCCGGGTTCAGGCCCCGGTGAGGACCGGGATTTATTTAAAAAATCCACCTAGACTTCCAGTAATAAAATTTCCCCTGGTCTCTGGGTAGTGAGATCGGACGCCCGTGTGTATTGTTGCGCACGTAAAAAATCCCTTGGCAGTTGGAAATCGAAAAAGAGTAGCCTAACGGCGCTGCCCGGGCAAAATTTCAAGTTAAAAATCTACCCAAAGTATTTCAGGATCCTCGCCGATGCAACGGAGTTCGTGCATTGAACTGAGTTTCTCCAGACTCCGGTTTGAGTTAGGAGGAAAACGGAGCACTTATGGGTTAAACAGTGTGCCGTGATGTTGATCCAACGACTAAACTGAACTAAACTAAACGTAGGAGAAGATGAACAGAGACAAGTTAGAGTAGCGAGTAGTAGTTGTTAATGGTGGTGGTGGTAGGAGGAGGAGGAGAGTAGGGAGAAAAAGGAAGAGAAAGAGAGGGATCAAACGTAAGTGAAATAATCCCACCTTCAATCCCGACCTTCAATCCCGATAATTTCCAATCCAACAATAACCAGGGCCAACCGTGCGGGGAGGGGTGCTTTTTGTGTAAGGACCAGGGTTGCATTTCTAGATGTTACATCTAGATCTAGATGTCGTTCTTTGAATTTTAGATGTTAGATTTAATTCTAAATGTTTTTCATTTGGAGTTAGATATTTTAGATTTTTGGTCAGTAAAAATATAGACTTAAAGAATTAGGCTGCAAGTGGTACCGATAATGCATCGGTAATGGTTGGTATCAACCATGGCGTTTATGCCAAACTGAAGAAAGATATCCCATCTTTAATCTTCATAAAATGTGCGTATCATTCCTTGCAGCTAGCATTATAACATGCCTCATAGGAATGTTTACCAAGGAATTTGGAATTCCTTATTGCTGAAAACTCATAACTGGTTCTCCAAATCATCTGTCAGACAACAGCAATACAATAATGTCTATACAGTTCATCACCACTGAAAATTCTGTCATACTGCAATACTAGGTAGTTATCACTTCAACCATCTGTTGAAATAATTGTGAACCAATGGTTGGAGTTGACGACACACTTCGAAATAACAAGACAAAGTGAAAAGTGCTCAATCAATCAATCATATGCCATGCCGGAAAGCGTGGGCGGTCATGACTCGCCATTTAACTCGATCACCAGTGTCGTGGATCAGCTCAGTGTTCCTGTCTCGTCCATGCCATGTGGCCAAGCCATCCAGGTATTTTCCTCTCGGTCTTCCTCTTGGTCTGTTCCCTTCGATCTTGCCAGTTGTCACTAAGTTCTCCAATCCATTTCTTATCATAACATGTCCAAAAGTGCTACACAGCTGAAATACTATATGGAATGTACAGTGACGAAAAACAAAAATGGCATTCCTTCTCTTTTTACAACCCATTCTAAGTGAAGTGCAATTGATTGATTGATTGATTTAGGAACCGACATCACAGCATTCGGGACATTCCCATAAGCGCTCCGTCTCCATCCTCAGCAGCCAGCGAAGTGAAGTGCAAAAAGTTAGTAAACTGTTTGAATCTATAACAATTTTGATAAAGTTAAATTACTTGACGATCTCACATTGCTATTTCACTCAGTTGATAAAAGACTTATATTGCCAACTTCTAAAGTTGATTTGTTCACTTGCACTATAGAGAGATATTTGGCTCCTAAGCCATACCTGGGATACCAAATCGAATAAAAAATTGATGGTTTAAAAACAAAAGGACCGTTAACAGAAAATGAAGAGAACAACTTAATAAAGCGCTGTCAAGAGTTTCTTGTCTCATTAGTCCAAGCAATTGAAGCAGAGACTTTCTGAAAATTTAGATGTATTGAAAAATATTTCACTGTTTTCTGTTAACAACATACTTCAGCCAATAAAGGACATACCTAAATATTGTCAAGTTAGGAAATTTTTAGGGGCTACCGATAATAGTGTGGCGGAAGCAGAATATCAGTTAACCAAAATACATTTGGTTGACTGGACAAACAAAACAGAAACTGAAGCCTTTTGGAGTGAAGTAAGACAATTTAAAGATGCCTCAGGAAACAGTCCTTTCTGTGAGCTCTTTGAATGTGTGATGTCTGCCATGATACTACCCCATTCAAATGCTGATGTAGAAAGAGTTCTTAGTGTTATGAACTATATAAAATCTAAACTAAGAAATAGGATGAAATTCTACCTCTTAAATGCTATCTTGACAATAACATTGTGATGAGAGTAGGAAAATGCTGTTCAACTGATCAGCTCCCTGATCGGGTATTAAAAGAAATTGGAACAGCTAAAGCATACCAGAGTAATTTTTAATCTGAAGCTTCAAATTCATCATCCAAGTTAAGTTTATCCTGTGGATCTTGTCAGACAGACATCCGTGAAGATGAGGACATGATTCTTCTTCTTCTTCTTCTTCCTCTTCTTCTGCGTTCATCCGGATTTTTTTTCTTTCGGATGTGACTGTGTTGTGCCTGTTTACAGCAGAGCTGCGTTCTTGCGCCGTTAGGCCGACACATCCGACTTCTGCGGGCATTTGTTGACCGGGTTAACCTTCCCGGGGGACATGATTCTATAGGGTAAGTCACATTGATATCTATGTAATTTCTTACCTATTCCCATCTGGATGTTTTCTAGATGTTTTACCTATACAATCTAGATGTCTATGCATCCAATTCTAGATGTTTTCTGTCAAAGGAAAGTGGCAAGCCTGGTAGGGACGGGCTAACGGGGAGTAACTGGAGCACACTAAGTCGCCGACAGACCTGGCTTTTGTATTGACTAAAACCTTGTATCCATCGAACACGTCTGTTACCTGTAGATTGGGTGCACATATCATGTACAGGGACTACTCTAGCAGTCCCAAGCCAGGCAAGACGTACTACTACAGCGACGCAAGCGGACGTGGAAAGATGGAGTCGTTAGTATCCAAGTACATCTCAATTGCCAGCGTCGTGGCGTCATACTGGTGAGGACTTACCAGTTAACTTATTTATTACGATTTGTTGTTATTGTTTGTTTTTTATTATTCGTTTCGTTTGAGGTCGCAGCATTCATTCCTTGATGTTTATTGTCTGTTGGTTTATTTGTTAGTGTTATTTAAACGTGGATTTGTTTGATATTGTTTCATCATCATCATCATCATCATCATCTTCCACTTCTGCTGTCAAGCGTTTTTAGGTTTATACCAGAATACGATCAGCGTTGCCAGTGGCAGTAGTGGGTTGTGCTCAATATTTAAATCTCAAATCCAGAAACTACCAAATAAATCAAAATTACAAATGACTATCACAGAAGGGAGAGTTTATACCGAGCTGGCTCTGAATAGACAGAGTAGTTGGCACTCTTCCGAATTGCGGTCCCAAATAGATCCGCAGTGAATAGGTCAGGGGTTAAGGGTTAGGGTTAGTTGTTAACTAAACACTGACCCTAACCCTTACCCCTGACCTATTCACTGCGGATCTATTTGGGACCGCAATTCGGAAGAGTGCCGAGTAGTTTATACCGAGCTGGCTCGGAATAAACGGAGTAGTTTATACCGAGCTGAAGTATGAAGCTGTTTAAATATCAAGAATAATTTTCCAGATTGGTATCCCCAATAAAAATAATTGTGTCCCCATGCGAATTAAAGAATTGTTAACTTGCATTTCTGTACACTTACTGTTTACAGGTTTCCATCTTTGTTTACATTACCGACCTACTATTTCCTGCTATTGATGCATCATAGTTGCCATTCTAGATATTTTATATTCAGATCTAGAGGTTTTTGCCGGCATCTGGATACCGTTTTCTGACGTTTGGATGCTGGATGCAATTCTTCTTCTTCTTCTTCTTCTTTGCGATCATCCGGAGTGTTTTTTATTTTTTTTTTCAGATGTGATTGCGGTGTGTCTGTTATGCGCCCTTGGGCCGAAACCCGTAGGCCAACACATCGACTTTAGCGTGCTTTTTTGGACCAGGTAGCATTCCTGGGAGACTCTCACTTTTGCGGTGCCGTCTGCAATCCAGCTGGCCAGGATGGAACGGTCGAAGACAACGGTCATCCCTCAAAGGAAGGCAGGGACAGTCCATAGCATTTTCCGCCATCCAAGGTTGCTTCCATAGTTGCAGGGCCGACACATAATGCCCTGGTTCTGGGCTAGCCGAGGGAATCGTCACGTCCTGCTTATGGCTGCTTTAAATCCTCACTTCAATATATTGGGCTTTCCTTCACCACGGGCCGTTCCTGCACAAATCAGACAAGTCTGCAGATGGTATCCACTCAGCAAGTTTTCGGACATGTGCTTGTCCTTGCGCCCTTCAGAGCTGTTCCAGGCACGGCGGACATTCGGAAAACTACCTAGTCAGAGCTGTTCCGAGCAAGAGCGGCATTCGGAAACTAGGTAGTCAGAGCTGTTCCTAGCACGAGAGACAAATGGACGAGACGTTTCACTCGGACGTAAAATGCGTAGTGCCAGTTTTTATTTTGCCACCCGTAGGCCAGCACTGCCGGCTTCGGCGGGCATTTTTTAATGAGGTTAGCCTTCCTCGGGTTTTGAGGCACGTTAGACTTATTGTTGTGATGCCGCCCACATCTCAGCTGGTCAGGATAGAACGGTCAACGACAAAATGGTCAACCCTCAAGGGAAGGCAGGGACAGATCATGGGCATTCTCTCGCTATCCAAGGAGGCTTCCATAATTGCAGAGCCGGCACATATTGCTCTGAGACTGGGCTCACCCGAGGAGTTGCCACGTCCTGCTCATGGCTGCTTTAGTTCCTCACTTCCATATGTTGGGCATCTCGCTTGCCACTGGCCGCTCAAGCACACACCAGGAACGGTCAGACTGTGGGCGACATCCACTCGGTAAGCTTTGCTTTTGACTTCGGACCACGCAATAGGTTCGCTCGCCGTGCGTTCCATTTGGCGTCATTGAGACGTTCTTCCACTTTTGTCTACACTCTCTGTGAGTTAAATACAGACAGTTCGCATAACCATTTCCTTCGACTGAGGGACTTTCTGACTTTTTGTGCTCGCTCACGAGGTAGGCTACATGTGCTGCCGGCTCAGCACCTTACCTTCGTGCAGCAGTGAACGAGAAACGGCCTGACCCTCTCATCCGGGAATCTCTCATATCCCCCAGCTGAGAGCCTTCGACCATGTATCAGACCTGAGCATGTAGCTTGCTCAGAATCACGCCTCTATTTTTCGGTAGGTGGGTATCAGCCTGGCTCTCAGATTCGAGGGTTTGTGGCTTAGAGGCGTTCAGCCACAGCCCTCGACAGGGAGCCTTAAGAGTTTTGTCCGGACCAAGAACTTCTGCCTTCGTGCACCTGATTTAAATTTTTGACTGCTATCCTCAGGGCAGCAGGTTGTGTCTCTCTTAGTCTGATCCCTATCCCATAAGCTGTCCGATATGTAGTTTTTCATCCATCGGCAAGCAAATGGGGTCGATGGGACACGCAGCTCCCCCACCACGTCAAGGTGGAGACACATCGGGGGAGGGATGCAATTCTATATACTCTATACTGATACTTCTCATTTGGAGTCGGATATTTTGAATACTTTCTAGATTTTACTTTTCTTTCGGTGTCATTTACCCATTTTATGTTCGGTCTGGACGCGCGTAAATTATGGTAGATGCCATTATTTAAACTTTGAACTGACTTGGGTCAACGCTCAACAATCTGGCAATAACCCCCCCCCCCCCCCCCCCCCCCCTCCCTCCCTGGTAATGAGTAAAATGTAAAATGGCGCATAAGGGCACTGAAGAAACTTTTGGTCAGTAAACATTTAAACTTAAAAAATTTGGCTGCAATTGGAACCGATAATGCATCGGTAATGGTCGGTATCAACCATGGCGTGTATGCAAAATTTAAGGAAGATATCCCATCTTTAATCCTCATGAAATGTGTATGTCATTCCTTGCAGCTAGCATTATCACATGCCTCAACAGTCAGAATGTTTACCTAGGAATTTGGAATTCCTTATTGCTGAAACACATAACTGGTTCTCCAAATCATCTGTCAGACAACAGCAATATAATAATTTATATAAAGCATTAAATGATAGTTCCTCACCACTGAAAATTCTGTCATATTGCAAAACTAGATGGTTATCAATTCAACCAGCTGTTGAAGTAATTGTGAACCGATGGTTGGAGTTGAAGACACACTTCGAAATTGATTGATTCATTGATTGATTTAGGAATCGACATCACAGCATTTGGGGCATTCCCATAAGTGCTCCGTCCCCATCCTCAGCAGCCAGCGAAGAGTTCCAACACTAATAGTACCAGTAGCAATCTGATTATAAGTCCGTCTCGCCTTTCCTCTGAGCGTTGAGCGTCGGCCAGATCCCTTCGTCACTCCTCGTTGTCTCATTCTTGCCAGACCATGGTAATCGATTTGCTCCTCCGAGGTGTGCACGTGCTCCCACAAGGTCGCAACCACGTCTGCCTTGTCATGTATCAATACTCCAACCATCTGTGTAGATAATCACATCACTCGAGTGAGCATTGTCCTGAATTAGTTGCTGGATTTCCACTTCCGTGGCCCCTGCTGGCCACTCCCTGAACTCCCGGCTTAATGTGATTATAACTCTGCACAAGTCTGACTGCTCCGCTGGCACTCTGACCCACTCCTCTCCACGCCTAATGTTCTCCAAGGGGCACACCTGTCTGATCGTATCCCCAGCCTGAGCCATCCATGATTTCCCTCTTATCAGTCGCTGACCCTTAACTGCGTCCAGCGCCTCATGCAGTGGGTGGTCTGTGTCTGCAGCTACTCTGAGGTATGCTTTCGCCTGCATCACCTTGAGCCTACCAGCAACAGTCGGCAGACCAAGGATGTAACGCATACACACTACTGGGGTGTCTCTAGTGCATCCCAGAATGACCCGCATAGCTTCGTTCTGTATGCGCTCTAACTTCACCAGCTGACTGTCTGAGACAGTGAGCAGACCTAATCCATAATCAATTACTGAGGGGATCAAGTGCTGGTACAGTGTGAAAAGCATTCTCTGCTCTATGTCCATTGCAGCCATAGTTTTAAGTGCATTGAGTCCCTTTTGAGATCTTGTCACGACCGTCTCCACATGGTCCTTGAAGGATAGGCTCCTGTCAAATGTGATCCCCAGATACTTCAGTTTGTTCTCTCTGCTGACATTTCCACCATCTATCGCGAGGCTTGAGACATCAGCTCTTACAATCCTGTTGTCCAGAGAGCACCACAAAACAGCCGCCTTTTCCGGGTGGATGACAGCACTCATTTCTGTGCACCAGTCAATCACTTTATCTACTGTCGCCTGTAACTCCTGGGCTGTTTGCTCCCTATCTCCCCCCTGCCTATATGCAAGAATATCATCTGCAAATGTTAGTATTCTTCCAACCCCTGGTGCTTCTAGGTTTGCAATCTTGCTCGTATACACATTAAAGAGCACCGGTGAGATTGCAGATCCCTGTGGCAGTCCCGGGGTTAACATATGTGGCTCTGAGGTCCATGCGCCCAGACGGAGAGCAACCCGACGAGAGTGCAGGACGGCTGCTATCCAGTTCACCAACCAGGGATTGACCCCCTTCTCCATCAGTGCGGTCATCAAAATATCATATCGAACTCTATTGTACGCATCCTCGAGATCAAGCGCTACCGCCATCGTTTCCTGTCTAGCTCTGGAACCCCTCATAAACATCAAAGGCAAAAGTGGCTGCATTTGACCAGGTATCTTTTCCTGGCCTGTAGCTCCCCAGGGGTTTATATAACTGGCGTACCCAGGGCAATGGTATTTGTCTGTATTTAGCTCCTGGAGCATGAGGAATAACAAGACAAAATGAAAAGTTAATAAACTATTTGAATCTCAAAATGTTGATAAAGTTAAATTACTTGACGACCTCACTGTGCTATTTCACTCAATTGGTAAAAGACTATATTGCCAACTTGTAAAGCGGACTTGTTCACTTGCACTATAGAGAGCTATTTGGCTCCCAAGCCGTACCTGGGATACCAAATCGAATCAAAAATTGATGGTTTAAAATCAAAAGGACTGTTAACAGAAAATGAAGAGAACAATTTAAGAAAGCGCTGTCAAGATTTTCTTGTCTCATTATTCGATCAACTGAAGCAGAGACTTCCTGAAAATTTAGATGTATTGAAAAATATTTCACTCTTTTCTATTAACAACATACCTCAGCCAGTAAAGGACATACCTAAATATTGTCAAGTTATTAAATTTTTAGGGGCTAGTGTGGCGGAAGCAGAATATTAGTTAACAAAAATAAATTTGGTTGAATGGACAAACAAAATAGAAACTGAAGCTTTTTGGAGTGAAGTAAGACAATTTAAAGATGTCTCAGGTAACATTCCATTCCGTGAGCTCTTTGAATGTGCGATGTCTGCCATGATACTACCCCATTCAAATGCTGATGCGGAAAGAGTTTTCAGTACTGTGAATTATACAAAATGTAAACTAAGAAACAGGATGAAACTTGATCTCTTAAATGCTATATTGACAATAAGATTTGGCCTGATGAGAGCAGGAAAATGCTGTTCAACTTATCAGCTCCCTGATCATATAATAAAAGAAATTGGAACAGCTAAAGTACACCAGAGTCATTTTGAATGTGAAGCTTCAACTTCATCATCCAAGCTAAGTGCATCTTGTGAGACAGGTATCAGTGAAGATGAGGACATGATTCTATAGATAGGTAAGTCACATCAATTTTCTTTTTAATGTTGCATATCCCTTACAGGATGGTGCAGTCATCAGAATTTTTCAGCTGCTGTTGATGTACAAGGCAAGATTACGCTCAGTAGTTTGCCATTGCTTTCTGAGCGACCGGCTCACATACCCCTGTAAGTTACCAGCGCGGCTCGAACCGCTGTCGGTTCGGGCGCAGCTGCGTTACTCACGAGAATATACGGGATTACGGCGAGAGCCGTAAACTTTTCGCCAGGGAAAGCGGCAGTCACATCAATACATATGTAATTTCTTACTTTCTCAATCTGGTTATTTTTCCTAGATACTTTGCAATGAAATCTAGATATTTATGGATGTTGTTTAGGCCGTTTCTAGATACTTTTGGTTAAAAAAAAGTGGCAACCCTGGCCTCATAATTCCGGTCCAAGCTGACAGTAATATGCGTCGCCTCAGAAAGACATGATTAGGCAATTCAAACACCAGGCTTCCGACTTGCTGGCCTGATGAATTAACAAATAAACAAGGAAATGCTACGCACATAAAGTGCAGGAAAACCTGGTATATGTGAAGCAGGTTGAAAAGAGAGAGGAGATAGATAGATAATGAAGCTAGTGTGAGAGACAGAGATATGAGAAAGATGTGTTGAAAGACATAAAAAAGTGATAACTTTTATATAATATAAATAAGATAATATAAGTGACAAAACATCTGTTCATAATCATAGTTCCTAATATTTTTTTATTAAAAAGTCGCTTGCACCCAATTAATAAAAAAATAAAAAAGTGTCCAGCAGGGAATCGAACCAACAGCTCCCGCTTATCAGGCAGAGACACTTACCACTGTGCTACTGAGGATATGATTTTAAATCAACAAAAGTATATAACATAGCCACGCTCATGTCCCGATGACGTCACATACGTTAAATCACGTGACTAGGCAAATCACGTGACCAGGACCACCAGGGGTTTCCGGGACCGGGAAAAATCACGTGATAGTTTAGCTCTGAATAAACGGAGTAGTTTATACCGAGCTGGCTCGGAATAGACAGAGTAGTTTATACCGAGCTGGCTCGGAATAGACACTTTCATCACAGAACTGGCTTAGACTAGAACTAAATAAATATAATAATTATTATGCCTGGGGGATTCACATGAAAACCTTAATGTAATGGTTTTTTGTGTTTTTTTGGTGAGCACATTCTGAAAAAGTAAAAAACAAGTGTATCATTTTTCGATGTAGTCACCACTGCGTTCAATGCAAGTCCTCCAGCACAGATAAAGTATAAAGTACTTGGATTCCTGTAGAAACAATTATCTTGATCATGTGTGTAACATCTCGTGCATGACCTGCTGTACCTCTTCATCAGGCCGAACAGGTTTGAAACTTTCATCTTCATACTCATACACTTGCTGGACTGACAGGTATGCATAACCTTACTGGCCCTTCAATCGTTGATTAATTTCTATAGATTTCATCCATTCACTGATTTTTTTTTTTTTAAACGGCTAACAGAATGCTGCTTCTCTTTAGTGCATGTCAAAAGTGGCTGCTCCTCTTTGGTGCATGTCAAAAGTGGTGCCGCCATCTTTAAACTGTCCTTATGACATCACCGTAATTCTCTGCAACCTGATGACACTTGCTTAACACTCTTGACATTTTAACAACAATATTGACAGGTTACAATACAATGGCATGGTTATTGTAAGTTCTATCACAATTTTCGGGTTTTCATTTGAAGCCACCTTGTATATCACGCATAGATATCATGCTGCATGAATAAGGAAATGCAGCTGTGGAATTATTATAAATATGATCATCAAGTATCAGGTCATTTGCATAATGTCGTTCTCATCTCGCTCAAGCACCTCGACGTCTGGCCATTTCTTCTGCCTTCCTTAGGCACTCTCATGTCCAAGGTGCTTACAGTCCTGTGTTCCTTTTCATGCTGGTCGATCCATGCCTGTTCTGTCAGGAACTAAGCACGCCAAAATGTTTCTCATCCACTATCAATTTCTTCATACCCATGGTGTTTGCAGTGTTCTGTGTCCATCTTTGTGCTGGTTGACCCTGGCCGTGTGCCTTCCAGGAACCATGTCTTCCAGGAACCATGCCTCCCAGGAGCCATGCCGTCCAGGAACCATGCTTCCCATCGCTGTTTTGACCAAGGTCATGTGACATTTATTATGGCCATGCTATTTCAATTTCTGAGACATAAGACTGTTTATGAGACAGTTTTCTTCAATCTTAATTATCTTGTAGAATTTCTGTAATTTTGATATTTTAAGGGTGTTTCTATAAAATTAGATCTGAAAAACTAATTTTCTTCTTTAGTGAAATCAATATGGTCCATGACTCACATCCATAAGATACCATAAGAAAGATGCATGTTCTTAAATACAGTACGCTAACTTGTTTGATAGTGTTGTGCCATTTGCTGTTAATACCGTTTAATCTCTACATTGTTATGACCTGCCTGTTCCTAAATTTTAACAGATTCGGTCAGTTCCAAGCAAAAAGTAGATTTTGACCAAACAAAAATGGATGGCAGAAAATGAGAAGTGTGTCATAGTTATAACTTAAAAGTTGTAAATGTGGTAGCAGACATGTTGTATTATATTGGGGGTTGTATAGGGAAAACTAATGTAGTAGTAGGCCTCTTTCAGTCCTGTAGGACTATAGAGTTGTGCCGCTGGGAAGGCACCTGACAGCACCGCTAGTGACTGTATAGTCCAATTCGAGAGTGACAATCTCTGTCACAGTTTTCGCATCTGTAAGACGAGGCAGGTCCCGCAGTAAGTGACTGCATGTTATGCCTGTGTCACTTCTCCTCAGTTTGCTGGATCAGATTGCGCTCAAAGAACACCAGTCCGTTTCGTACATCTCTTCTCCAGGAACATCTGTTTACTGCAACTCTTTCCCACGTGTCTGGATCTATGCCAAGAGTTTTCATATCTTGTTTACACACATCCTTATATCACATGTGGAGTCCTCCGATTGGCCTCTTCCCTGTGAAAACTAATGTATTGCTATTTTAATTATAGTGTAAATTATAAACCCATGGCAGTTATTGGAAGTTTGAATTAGATGATTTATCATCCCATGGCATTTAATCAGTTAAATTGTCCACAATGTTGTTGATTATGGAGTCAAAATATTCAAACTTCGTGACATTTTCAATTTCTTCATCGTGATCTTTGATTGGTAAGTATTTTTGTCCATGGATGTTATTTTTGTTTGCTGTAAAAAAAATATGAGTAAACTCAGTGAAAATGGGAGGGGGAGTTTGTAAGCTTAACAAGAACACAGTTGTAACTGACAGAATGGGTGTTGTGGCTAGAGCTTTCATCAGCACACAGACAACAAACAGACACCGATAAGTTGTAGGGACATCTATTTGTTGTTTGTTTTTCTTCTTCTTTCGTTCACTTTATCGTGTTTGCATGGCATCTTGATTGCTGTACTTATGATAACAGTAAATTCACCAGCGTGTTACTTTCAAAAGCCAAATATACACACCTTGTAAATCCAGATATATTTTTAGGATTCGCAAACTAAACATAAGAGGTAAAATCGAACATGACACATTGATAAGTACACATGAAGAATACCAAGTCATACATGGTGCATTCATTGGTGTACATGAAGTATAACCTATGACAATGGCTCATTGATTAGTACAATTGAAGAATAGCCAATAACAATGGCTCATTGATTAGTGCAACTGAAGAATAGCCAATCACAATGACTCATTGATAAGTGCAACTGAAGAAAACCAATCACAATGATTCATTGATTAGTGCAACTGAAGAATAGCCAATAACAATGTCTCGTTTATTAGTACACGTGAAAATATAACCAGCCACACATGGTTCGTTGCTTGGGATAGAAAGAATTTTTAGAAACAAGAAAACTTTGAGGACATAAGAGTAACATAAATGGATATTTACACATTTGTGCACATAGGCAGAAAAGTAGATATAAAAGATAATGCTAGATATTTTAAAAACATAGACACCTGCTTAAACATCTAGCATACATATTTCATTTCAGAAAGGCAATGGTGAAGTGTGAAGTGATTCAGACCATATTTGGAAGTGGGTTTTCTGAACTAATGATTTAATGTTGATTCCTTTCCCAGGGTGATATCCATTTCTATGGTGTTTGTTAACAAGTATTTGCTGAGCAGTGAAGACTTGAAGGTAGGGAGGTCTTTTTTATTTCATAGTAAATTAGTATTATTTATTGTCATGTCTGTCTGTACAACCATCCATCCATCCGTCTCTCTATCTCTGTTTGTGTGTGTGTCTCTATCCAACCATCCATCACTCTGTCTGTATGTCCTTCCATCTATTCATCCATCAATCTGTCTGTCTGTCCATCTCGGCTCTGTGATAAAGGGTTACGGACGTGGTTCATGATCCTGCACACACATGTTCGAAACACAGCTGTGTGAAATTTGGCAGTAGACCATGTTGTGTTGTTTGTTTACGAAATGATATGGGTGCCGGTCGTTCAGAAAGCAATGGCAAACCACTGAACATAAACTTGCCAAGACATCACAACAGCAAAATATGCTGTTGTTGACTGCAACGTCCTGTACAGGATATACAACTAACTTAACTGTCCATCTATCTGTCTGTCTCTATATCTGTCTGTCTCTATATCTGTCTATCTATATATCTATCCGTCTGTCCGTCCATCCATCCATCCATTATTCTATATATATCTCTCTATCTCGAGGTGAATGATGTTTCTTGTCTTAGTCCACACTTGCCATGTCTTATTCCAACTCCTTATGGAACCAGGACGAAAGTGGCAGAGGATCTCAGAGCCCCAAAGAAGCCGTGTGCACTGAACTCATTAGCATATGGAAGCACCTGGATGTCATCTTCGAGATCAAGAGAGGAGATATCATATGGCTGCTGCTTGAAGGACTGAGCACCCATGGGAAAGCCCAGTGTGCAGTGACATCGTTTGACGTAACGTAACATAATTTATGGTATAAGCCTTGACACTGAACAATCATTGGTTACGTGGTCAAGCTAGATCCCAATCTGTGCTATATAACAATTATGGTGCTGGAGATTAAGGGAGTCGGCCAGAAGACACATCAGATTAACCAGGTTGTCTCTCACTATCCCAAATAAATGTAGAAATGCAGAGTACAACGTAAATTTCCTTAAATAAGTTAATTGCATGTCCTTTCACAGGACATTGCAATCAAAACCAGCATTTATTGGCCATTTGTCATATACTAGATGATTTTTATGTTCGGTAGTTTGCCATTGCTTTATGAATGGCCAGTGCTCATACCATCAAAATCAGCACAAAGCGTTCTGCTCCAAAATCACCTACAGTAAATTTTCAACCCTCGACCCGCATGTCGGACAATTGTGCAACTATATTTATTAACCTCTACACCACAAATGCCATAAATAGTGAAGTCATGTTGCAGTAAATTTTATCTTAATGATGATTGGTTATTTTTCTGCAGCTGAATGCACCAATGTTTGTGACATGGTTCCAGTGTATGGTGACTGTGCTGCTGTGTGTTTTATTGAGTGTGGCAGGACAGATTTTTCCAGACAGGGTCAAATTTCCGTCAATGAAGATAGAGGCTAAACTCATTCGAGCAGTAAGTAAAACCTTTCTCGTAATTATAAATATGAGGTTCAAATTGTTATCTTAGCTAGGATTGGTGATGGTGATGAGCTTCAAGCGTCACTTTTAATACACCTGTCACATGCATCTTGCGCTCCTAAGGTTGTGGGTTCTTCTTCTTTTTCTTCTTCTTCTTCTTCTTCTTCTTCTTCTTCTTCTTCTTCTTCTTCTTCTTCTTCTTCTTCTTCTTCTTCTTCTTCTTCTTCTTCTTCTTCTTCTTCTTCTTCTGCATTCATCCAGAGAGTTTTTTCGGACGTAATTGCATTGTGCCTGTTTACAGCAGAGCTGCATTCTTGCGCCGTTAGGCTGACACATCCAACTACTGTGGGCATTTGATGACCAGGTTAACCTTACTGGGGAAGTTGTTCAGGAGTGCAGTTCTCTCGAAGACTCCTGGAGGTCATCGCTGAAGTTACAGAGTTTGAGCTTTGTGCAACACTTTCAGCAGGTCGCCTTGTGGATAGGGACAGAACCATATGGGATTAAACCCTGTAAGTGAAGTCGATCCTCTCTCTTTTGCATCTCCTTTAAACCTTTATGCATAACACAATATATTACCTCTGTATTGTTGCGCACGTAAAATATCCTTTGGCAGTTGGAAATCGAAAAAGAGTAGCCTAACGTCGCTGCCTGGGCAAAATTTTGATTTAAAAATCTACCCAAAGTATTTCAGGATCCTTGCCGGTGCTACGGAGTTTGTGCACTGAGTTGAGTTTCTCTGGTCTCAGGCTTGAGTTAGGAGTAGACCAGAGCGCTTATGGGTTACACCCGTGTGCCGTGATGTTGATCCGTCGACTAAACTAAACAATATATTGCCTTTAATAACAAAAAACAAGGAGAACAATGACAAAAATTACAAAGAAACTACAAACATTTGTTAATTGGTGCCTTCGCAGACTAGTGGGAATAAAATGGTATGACAGAATCATCAATGTAGAGCTCATGGAGAGAACTAGGGAAATCCCATTAAACCAAGAGATGAGGAAAAGACGCAGGCGCTGGATGGGACACATGCAAAGAAAACCTGAGTACAATTTAACTAGACCTCTCTTATCTGGAATCCACAAGGCAAATGAAATAGCGGGAGAATAAAAATACTTGGAGAAGAGAATTACAGACAGAGATGAATAATATTGGGAGGATATAGTGGGAGGTGCAGGAGATAGCAAAAGATAGGATGGTTTGGCATGGTTTTGTTGAGGGCCTACCAATATAGCCAGCGCGCTGGCGTAGTTGATAGTGAATTGTAGTGGTAATGTTATGAGCATGGTCGTACACGGATTTGAGGCTTGGGCTTGTCGTCTCCAAAGGTGACAGGACATAGGAAGATGAAGGAGAGGAATGAGAAAACAATAAGAACAAAAAGAAAAAGAAAGAGGACAAGAAGGAACAGAAACAGAAGAACAAGCAGAAAAAGAAAGAGAATGAGTGCAAACTAAAACAAGAATAACACGAACAAAAGCAAGAACAACATGAACAAGACAAAGAACAACAAGTAGAAAATGAAAACCAAGAAAAACCAAAAGGAAACAATAAGAACAATAATAATACCAAAATATTAATTATAAACAGTAAATAAACTGTAGTATGTGCTGTTTTCACCACATGTTATTTATCCTTGGCAGACGCTACCACTGTCTATCGTGTTTGTGTGTATGATCACCTTCAACAACCTCTGCCTCAAGTATATCGGGGTGGCCTTCTATTTTGTAGGTAGATCACTTACTACGGTCTTCAATGTGGTAAGTTCCTACTTTGCTTGTCAGTTTTATCAATTCAGTTTTATGTCACATTCTGATTTCATGTTTTTTTTTTTTTTTTTAATGTTCATTTTCTCCTAATACATGAGGAAAGGTAAATCAATAATTGCTTGTGACTATTATGACTACATAACCAACTGGCCACTGGAACGTTTTTTTTTTAATGTTGCATATCCCTTACAGGACGTTGCTATCAACACCAGCATTTTTCAACTGCTGTTGATGTACTAGGCATGTTTTACATTCAGTAGTTTGCCATTTCTTTCTGAACGACCGGCTCTCGTACCAACACGTTATAACACAGCGCGACACGGTCTGCTGCACAAATCGGTCGCAGCTGAGTTTCGAACGCCTGGTAAGCGGTCACGAACCGCGTTCGTAAGCCTTTGGCTACGGAGACCGGCTGGAACTATAACCATTCATACTCTTCAACAACATATGAGGGATCCAGGATTCGTATGGGCATGAACCAAGCAGTGTGACATTGGTGTTGGTTGTTATGTTGAACGATTTATATATTATTTTATTTCATTTATTTTGTATTGCATGTCCAAGGTCCAGTAAAACTCTAAAATTGTTCTAAGTTACGGGGGTGGTGAGTCAAACAAAAAAGTTGTATATCTTTTACAGGACATTTGCAGTCAACACTTTTTTTTTTTTTGCTGCTGTTGATGAGTCAAAAGGTGAGGAAAAACTGCTGGTGCAGGATGGGACACACATTGGGAAAACCCATTGATCCTGGAAATAGTATCACCAGAATGTCCTTTCTATGGAACCCACAGGGCAAAAGATATATAGGGAAACCTTAAAAACATGAAGTCACGAGATGAATGGGAGAGGTGTGGTGATGGCGTCTGCCTCAGGTTTGGATGCCACAGAGTTCAAACTCCAGCACAGGGGTGAGAACATTGAATTTTAATGCTATCACATGTCCTCCAGATTTCTTTGGCAGTGAGGTTAGATATCAAGCATTCTCAGAAACAAGCGAAAGAAACAGAAGGTGCCATGTGCAAGTGGGCACATGAAAAACCCCACAATAGTTGGAAATTGTAAAGTGTAGTTCAATTGGTTGCTGTCCAGGCACAGTTGTTAGGAAAAGAAAACCTACTTGTGGATGGATAGAGCTTGTTATGTTGGTTGGAATCTGTCTGGAGGAAGGACTTGGCTGGAATCTGTCTGGAGATAGCAAACCTTATACAGATGCATGCCAGTGTTGAACATTGTGCACTGAGAGAAGCATAATTGATTGATGGGAATGCACTCCCCTTGATAGAGAATGAGTAAGTAGAGTAAGGCCCCTTTGTCATGCCTGTATGTTTATTGGGTTTATGGTGCTAGCACCCGTGGTTTTATAGATCAGTCGGCACCCGAGGAGTCATGTGGTCAGTGTTAAAAATCTGCCACAGTGTGAATTGAACCTAACAACCGAGTTGGTAGGCAAGAATGCTAGCCACTGGGCTACTGTTAAAGTTAGTTGCATATCCTTTACAGGACGTTGCAGTCAACATCAGCATTTTTTTTTTTGTTTGCTGTTGTGATCTCTTGGCAAGTTTATTTTCAGTAGTTTGCCATTGCTTTCTGAACGACCGGCACCCATACCATACTAGGCTACTGCAGCTCTCAAAAAGGAATGGAAGAGAAGAAGAAGAAGTTAGACTTTTATCTTTGTCAGATGTGACATGTTAAAAAAACAAAAGTAACACACATATTGAATAGCATTCATTAGCATTCATTAAAGATAAATGAAAAGGAATAGTTATCAGAGAACACATCATCATCATCATGTGCTTTGACACCTGGCATAGGTGTTCATGTCTCTCCACAGATCAGTTCTGGATCAACTCTGCTGATGATATTCCTTCATGCAACCATCTCAGTCCATCCATTGTCATTCTCTCGATTTGCCTTTTTCCCTTCTCCCACTGATCTTTCCAGTTGTTCTCTAAAGTACTAGAGAGTTTGAGAAATGCCATTGTGGTCTTATAATTTGAGGAAGGGAAAATCCCAACTGCACATCCATATGGCAAACCCAGCTCTGGGGAAACAAGTATCCACTATGATAAGAGGAGCTGAGCAGAGCAGGGCACTCACTTGTCCTGAAAGCGGAACATTGCAGTCAATGGCAGAGATAAAAATCCCAATGTGAATGTAGAAGATAAGGAGAAACCACCGCAACATCCTTCCAGGATTGCGTGGAATTCTACAGAGAACATAATAGGCAACAAATAAAAAACTAGAAACATTTTCAATTCGCAAATGGAACTGAAGACAGCAAGAGGGGTTAATGCAGTCAATGACAAGGTTCTGTAGCTTGCCATCTTTTCAAACCAATGAGCTGTGAAAATTGTCCTGTACTCATTTTATGTGACTTTGACACCAGAGCCATACGGGTTAGAAAAAAGAATCTGCCACTGCTGGGTGGTGAACCCAGACCATCATCATTCTTTGTCTTATTTCATGTGGTGTTCTATCTAGTGCCAGTCATTTATGATACTGGTGTTCCTCCATGCCGTGTCAGACTGTCCAGCATCTCCTCTCTTTGTCTCTGCCTACCTCTCTTCCCCTCCAGCTCTCCTGTTGTGATGACATACATTGGTAAACAAGTACATTAACCACTATTGAAAGGAAGGCAGCAGGCCTCACAGAGTTGACGCGCAACACATATCAAGGTGATATTGTGATCTACACCGATGGGTCAATGGTGAGAAACACACGTAGTGGCTGGGGTTTCATTGCAAAATCTAATGGGCAATGCTTGAAAAGGATACTCTGGCATATGAGACTATAACCTCCAGCATGAGAATGTAGGTGGAAGCAATAACAGCTGCTTCCGATGGTTGGAGGAGACTGCTGCAACACACATTGTATTTATTACAGACTCACAAAGTGTTAGTAAGATGGAGAAATTAGTGTTTTGTGTAGAATGGCTTGCCTTGCTTCAGTGGTCATAGATTGTGAGAATTACTTGAATTTTCTGCCCTGGTTATGCAGGAGTGTGGGGGAATGTACAGGCTGATAGGCTGGCAGGGAATGCACCTCTTGGTGATAGATTACCTATGGACAAGGGAAAGGTGGTCGGGCACCTGTAGGACCAGGTGGAGAAAGTGCTGGAACAGGCTGAGAACCTGTATGTATGACGAGGGATCGGCAGGGGTCCTGGACAAATCTCAAAACAGAGGGAAGACCAGGAGAACTTTTAATCAGATGGCAGTTGGAACTATTAGCAGTATGACTTTTCGCTGGCTGTTGAACGAGGGGACAGAGCACATGTTGGAATGTCCTAAATGCAGTGGTGTCATTTCTTAACTCAACTCACTCAGATAAGAGCACTTGCTCTTTAACTTCCAGTGTGCTGATACCGAGGTAGCAGGTTCAACCCCTGCACCAATTAGTTGGACTAAAATGTTGACTTCTTGTCCTTGACTTGGGGATGTAAATTAGAAGTACCTCAGAAGTCAGAGTGGGTTCACCTGATGGACACTGGTAATAGGGAAAGCTAATCCACATGCAAAAATTAGTCCAGTGCACTAGAAGTAGTAGCATTTGTATGGACTACGCTTGAGTTCAAGCGAGCGAAGGTAACCAAAAAAAAAGCACACACAAAACCACAGTGAAATTACTTCACATATCTGACATATAAGGTGTTATTATATTAATAACTATGACAGAGTTAAAATAACTGTCAAGGATAGAAAGAGTTAATTTGATTGATGTTGCTATGAAGACACACTTGTGACTTGCTGTTATGGTTCACTGCTTGTGTTTAGGTGTTTACATATGTTCTGCTGCAACAAACGACATCAGGGAAGGCGTTGTTGTGTTGTGGTGTCATCATCGCTGGCTTTTTCATGGGTGTTGATCAGGAAGGGGCGTCAGGTTTGTATTGTTATATTTCACAGTTATTATTTTTGCTCCACTGTTAACTCCTTCGAAGATTATTTCTTATTAACTCTTAACGGACATTTTTTTTTTTAAAAGGAATTTGGTGCAGCATTTTTCTTTTTGATGTTTAATTTACTGTTAAAGGTTAAAGGTTAATTATTACCTGTTGTGAAGCAAGGCTGGGTTTTGTACTGTCTTTGAAGGAAACTTTTGTTCGCTTGAAATTTATTGTCTAAATCTGCAATGTTGTCACTAAAACTTTGCTGTCTTTTTTAGTTCACTCAGTGATCCATAGAGTTTATCTTCCACTGTTGTTTCTCTAGGCCAGGAGGTTTGCCTAGATATGTTGTATTTTGGGCAGTCTTGGAGTATGTGATCTGCCATCTGTGGCACGTATACATAAGTGCACATGGCATATTTGCCAGTCTTGAATTTTGTATGCATGTGGTTGTGTAATCAATTGTAGCCAATAGTACGTTGGCATTTCTTCACTGTTATCAATTAACTTTTCATATGTGGTTATACTGCTTACATTAAGACAGCATACTAAGAATCTGAGTAATCTGGACATTTTGAGGAAGTTAAAGTTGATGAAACAACTTATCACTATCAACATTTAGAGGCAGTCATCATTTGTTGGCCACATTATGAGAAGACAAAAACTGAAACATGTTGTGACAACTGGAAAGATTTGTGGAAAGAGAGATAGAGGAAGACATTGTGAGAAATTTCTTATGTCATGGCACAGAAGGAAGTCAACATGTGAATTGAAGTTGGAAATCACAGTTTCTGGAGAAGCATGATCACCCATACCAGTAGGCAGTTTACTTGGTGATTGATATATTAATTGGAAATAAAGTTAATTGCATATCTTTTACAAGACGTCAGTCAACCCCAGCCTTTTTGGCTGATTGTGATTTCTTGGCAAATTTACGTTCAGTAGTTTGCCATTGTTTTCTGAACGACCGGCACCCATACCATTTTAGAAAAATCCCAGCGCAAAGTGGTCTGCTTCCAAATCACCCTCAGGTGTGTTTAAACAAGCGCAGTATGTGGGATTGTGAACTGCAGCCGTAACTCCTTCACCATGGAGCAGGTAATTGGAAATAAGGATGGTATTTAACATGTGTAACCAGGACAGAAATGAAACAAAATACTCAGTGGAAGTTATAAAAATTCCCAGAATTCATGGGGGAATTAAAGACAGGTCCTACCACCGAGTATCAGAGAAGTCCAAATATGATGATGATCTTATATTTCAGGGACCTTGTCTATCATCGGTGTTGTGTTTGGTGTGTTGGCCAGTGCCAGCGTCGCCCTGAATGCCATCTACACCAAGAAAGTCTTGCCATTTGTGGACAACAACGTCTGGCGGTTGACTCTTTACAACAACATCAATGCCTGCGTCCTCTTCATTCCCTTGATGGTTCTGTTTGGTGAAGTGAAGGAAGTCTACAATTTCCCCTTGCTGGGCTCCGTCACCTTCTGGAACTGGATGATCATTAGTGGCATCTTTGGGTTTGCCATTGGCTACGTCACAGGCCTGCAGATTCAGGTCAGGTTTGCTGGTTTTGTTTGGTTAGACCATCATCATCATTATCATTTTCTATATCCTTTTGTTATAACTGAAATAAGATCTGTATTTTATCATTTCTGGTGACGAACTTGTGTTTATTCATGCCATTCATATAAAATAACTGAAATAAGCTCTGTATTTTATCATTTCTGGTGATGAATTTGTGTTTATTTGTGTCATTCGTATAAATATACTACAGGCACCTTGCCGTCTTGACAGACGATAGTGTGTTACATTGTGCTTTGAAAAAGGTATATAATAACTACAACCTATGGCGGTAGCGAATGTAACTGATCAGACCAATTTGCACGGTAAATGTTCATCCACAATGGTTACACGTGAACACATGGTCATTTCCACCATCACGCACCAACTGACATCTCACACGCTCAGTGTCTGACCTATCTGCAATTATTTTCTCCTTTGCCTTTATTCTATTCTTGATCATTTTCCTCCATATGAATATAATGTATACAATTTTGGCATGTCCTAATGATCATGCACCTTGCCAAATGATGTGGGTGATCTTGATTCTCCGCATCTTGTGATGCCCAACAGCATGTTCCAGTTCATGTGTTGACTCCCTTCTGTGCCAAGAATTTTCTTTCCCTGCCTTCCTCTAACTCTCTTTCCACAAATCTTTCCAGCTGTCATAATATAATCTAGTTTTTGTCTTCTCATATTGTGGCTAAACAATGATGACTGCCTCTTTCTGATGTTTGTTTTAATTTGTCTTTGTGTCTAAGCCTCTTTCTTTCACATACACAAAAAAAGTAATATTTAATACTTGCTGATGTTTTGACATACACAGAGAAGTAATATTTAATACTTGTTGAGGTTTTGACATACACAAAAGAGTAATATTTCATACTTGTTGAGGTTTTGACATACACAAAAAAGTAATAATGAATACTTGTTGAGGTTTTGATGTACACAAAATAGTAATATTTAATATTTGTTCAGGTTGTGATGTATACAAAGAAGTAATATTTAATGTTTGTTGAGGTTCTGTCATATACAAAGATGTAATATTTAATGCTTGTTGAGGCTTTGACATACACAAAGAAATAACATTTAATGCTTGTTGAGGTTTTGACTTATACAAATAAATCATGTTTAATACTTGTTGAGGTTTTCACATACACAAAGAAGTAATATTTAACACTTGTTGAGGCTTTGACATGTTAAATAAAGTAATATTTAATACTTGTTAAAATTCTGCCATTTTTTTTAGTGTGAAGGGACAGCAGTGAGGAAAGCGAGGTTCCATAGGATTACTTTCATCATTTGTTCCAAAATTTTGCAAGTGAAAAATATGTTATTGCTTTCTCATCCTACAGGTGACGTCACCTCTAACACACAATATATCCGGAACAGCAAAAGCCTGCGCACAGACCATCCTGGCCTGCATCTATTTTCACGACATTAAGACCAACCTGTGGTGGGTCAGCAATATGGTCGTCCTGTTCGGTTCAGCTGGTTATACTGAGGTCAAGCGGCGGGAGATGAAGAAGCAGCATTTTGAAAATTCAGCTGTGGCGCTGAAGATGGAAGAGATTGTTGTTGAGCTTGATGAAGCCAAGAAGCCGTTACTTTGATCATGTTGTTGTTATCTGCGGTTGTATGTGATATTTTATATTGGTTTATATTTATGCTTGGGTACTATACTACGTGGTGACACATTACTTTCTGTGGGATGTATACGTGGTAGGGTCGCCATCACTGCCACGGTGGATAGCCTTTTATCTATTTGTATTTCCTAACGTGCTTTAAGTGTAAGTAAAGTTTAAAATGTGTAGTAGCATGCTCCACCTATAGAGTATGCACTGCAGGAGTGTCTGACCATCAGAAGGAATTTCCTTTCTCATGTGGGGCACCCTACTGCCTCCAAGCAACTTTCTTGTCCTGTTTATCATCTTAATAGGGTTAAAGGCAAGAGGACTGGTTTTATTGCACCAGGTTCTGTCCCATCTTTCTGTGGAGTGGCCTGCCGAAAGTGTCACACAGAGCATGAATGTAGGTCAGCATGGCCGAATGGATAAGAATGTGTGTTCTTAAACATCGGTGTGCTGAGGCCGAGGTAAGTGGTTCAGACCCTACACCGGACAGTTGGACTAAAATGTTGACCTGTCGTCCTTATCTTGGGGACATAAATTACAAGTACCTCTGAAGTTGGAGTGGGTTCGCCTAATGGCGAGGGTCACTGTTAATAGGTAAAGCAAATCCACACACAAAATTCAGTCCAGCATTACTAGAAGTGTATCTGGACTACGCTTGAGTTCAAAGCGAGCAAGCGGAAAAAAAAACAACAGCATGAACTCCATAGCTGCAGCAACGAGCCCGCCATTGTTCATATAGGGCAGTGAGGAGCATTTTGTGTGACTTTTAGCTTTTTCTTCAAGGATATGCCGTATCTGTTCCAGGCGTTGATGTAAAGTCTGCCAAAGGCACTACTGTCTTTTGACATTCTGGAATTAATTTCGTCATCAGTAGTGATACCTTGAGATGGATTGCTACCAAGACATGTGAATCTATCAACCATATTTAGTTGTTGGCCACTTACTGTAATTTTTAGCGATGTTTCTGTTTCCGCTTTTTTTTTTTTTAAAGTTGCATATCCCTTGCAGGACGTTGCAGTCAACACCAGCATTTTTAAGATGTTGTTGATGTTCTTGGCAAGATTACGCTCGGTAGTTTGCCTTTGCTTTCTGAGCGACCAGCTCACATACCCCGTAAGTAACCAATGCGACGCGATCTGCTGCCGAATCTCATGCAGCTGTGTTCCTCATGTGGATATACAGGATTATGGAGACAGTCGTTAACCCCTTTGCCAGTGAGACCGGCCATTAGCCGGATCATAAATAACTACTGTCTTCTCTGTATTGATGGTGAGCTCCATGTTGGTGTCGGCTTTGGAAAATGTGTTAATACTGTATTACATAATTGCCTCTGAGTTGGAGTTTAGAGCGCAGTCATATGCGAATAGTCCTGATTGTGGTTGATGTGATCTTGGTTTTTGCTTGAAACCTCCTCAAATTAGTTTGCCTGACATCAGCTGTACAACCACACCATGTAACTTACAGGTTGATGTGTAATCAGATAAGACGTTCTACTGTCTTTCTTACCACATGTTTCACAGTTTTGTCATTTTATCAAATGAAACACGTTATTGTTTTTGTGAAATCCAGTAAGACATGTTTTATTTGTTATCAGATCAGATGTTCTACTGCCTGACTTATCACATCAGAATTGTAGTTTTGTAGTTTTAACCGATTAAACATGTCATTGCTTCATAAGGTCCAGTCCGACATATTTGATATCATATCAGATGAGATATTGTTTTAAATGATACATTTGGTTTTATATGTGTATATAAAATTATGGTCAATTATGGCGACAACGAGATAGCATAATGTCTATGTCTTCCTGTACCTTTATTGTTGTCTACATTCTTTTACTTCATAATTTTATTACCTTTTTTCATAGATCATATCTTTATTATTGGTTATGTTGTTACTGTTATATTTGAATCCTCGGGAAGATGGTCACCTGAGGCCTGGAGAGGGCTTGCAACCATCGAAAGCAAGGTTGGTGGTAGAGACTGTCCTCCCGAGCTGGTACCAGAGTGCCATTTCTATGAGCTCCGTGCTGCAGATCTGCCCTTCCCTTCTCCGAGCCCAGAAACCTGTGGGTGTGCAAGACTCGTGTTTGAACTTACATATGTGTGGGGTAGGGGAACATTAAATTATATTCAGTCACAGGTCAACATGGCCGAATGGATAAGAATGTGTGTTCTTAAACACCTGGTGTGCTGATGCCGAGGTAAGGGGTTCAACCCCAACACCGGTCAGTTGGACTAAAATGTTGACCTATCCTTGACTTGGGGTTGGGGGCGCAAACTACAAATACCTCTGAAGTCGGAGTGGGTTCACCTGATGGCGAGGGACACTGTTAATAGGGAAGGCTAATCCACAAGCAAAGTTCAGTCCAGCACTACTAGAAGTTGTATTATGGACTATGATTGAGTTCAAAACGAGCGAGCGGGGAAAAAAATATTTGGTCATAATTCAGCACGACATGTAAGGACTGGCTGAGATCAGGCCTTGATTGGCCATGTTTCCTCCTTGGCTTTTAGGTATTTCATCGTCAATAGACCCATTGCCTAGATAGATCGTGTACTTTGGGGGAAACTAATCAAAATAATCATTAAAAGAAGTCAAAATAAGTTATAATTCATCTGTGTTTGTCAAGTAGGCAAAGCAATGTATTTTTTTAAACATTTGAACCCACCCTGGTGCACATTCAATCCACGACTACCGGGTCGGAAGCAAGTTTCTAGCCACTGCTTTACTGCGGCTGTAATAGATCTGTCATGTACACAAGATGTTTACGAAGGATTTCAGGTCAGAGAAGAGACATGTGTGGCCGCCATAGACTTAGAGGACGCATATAACAGAGTATCGTTCGAGCACTTGATGCAAACCCTCCTCAGGCTGAAAGTGCACCCTCACCTTGTACGATGGATAGCTGCAGTTCTGCTCCAAAGGAAGGTGGTGCTAAGATGCGGGAGTTGGTCTTCTGAGCCGATAACGATATGTCCAGGATTGCCGCAGGGTTCACCACTGTCACCAATACTATTCAACGTGTATACGGTGCGGATCACTGAACAACAGTTGGACGGGAGGGGTAGGACTCTGTCATTCGTTGACGACATCCTCATGTATCGACAGGGTTGAGATAGACAGGCAGTTGCCAATGATATGCAGGGCGAACTAGATCGTATTTCCTCATGGTGTGCTGATGCCGACGCCCTTGTCAACCCTGCAAAGGCATCGGTTACATGGTTCTCCCTAAACAACCATATTGTGAAAACAGACCTGCCGGCAGTAAGAATGGATGGGAGCATTTTGAGTAGAACCCAGTCAATGACATATCTTGGCGTGAGGCTTGATCGTAGCCTGTCCTTCAGAGATCATGTCGATTATGACATAACGAAGGCTCGAAAAGGTTTGTCAGCAATGAGAGTCATGGCGACTGCCAATATTGAGCAAAGACTGCTAATACTTCTGTTCCAAGGACTTGTGCTTTCACGCATCGAGTATGCCCTGGCCATCCTCACTGTCAGCCCTACACAGATTGGAAGACTTGAAAAGGTACAAAACGAAGCCATGTGCATCATTTTGGGCTGCACGAGAGACACCAGCTGTGTAGCAATGAGATACCTCCTTGACTTCCTGACAGTGGAACACAGGATCAAGATCTGGAGAGCTCGTGCATACTTAAAAATAAGTGCAGATGAGCAGCACCCTCTGCATGACGCTATATTCAGAGAAAAGGGTGACAGGCTAAAGAGGGGCAAGTCATGGATGGGGCGGGCGGAAGATGTCGTCAGACAGGTCTGCAGTCTTACCAGTATCAACCCCGGCAAGGAATGGGTGCCGGTGCCTCCAGCTTTTAAGTGTACCTTCTCCTGCATTATCACACTTGACAGACGGTGCAGAGAGCAGAACCCTGCCGCTGTCAATGCAGAGGTTAACGCGCTCATCTATGAACACTCAGTCCCGAAGTGCTCATCTATACAGATGGATCTGTTGTAAAGCAGCAGAGAAGTGCGTGGGCATTTACAGCCCGTTCAGCGGGCCGAACCGTTCAAGAATCCAGTGGTGCCCACTCTATGACCACGAGCAGCTTGACAATGGAGGTGATGGCAGTTACACAGGCTTTCATATGGCTGGAATCACAGCTTTATACCAACGTGTGTGTACTAAGTGATTCAATGAGCATGATTCAGAAGGTCGAAGCTGGATCTGTACGTAGACAGTGGACTGAGTCACTGCAGAAGTCTGTTGTCCGTAAAGTCACCTTCATCTTCGTCCCGGGACATGCGGGAGTCAAGGGAAATGAACGAGCTGATAAACTGGCTGGCTCTGCACCCCCTGTAGATGGCCAGCCCATGGATCGTGCCGATGTTATTAACGTCCTCAAAGATATGGCGAGAACAGAGGACTTTGACGTCAGTGATTCCACATCGCTGTCCAGGATGAAAGACTTGGGAGTAAGAATCGGCACAGCCAGACGCGAGAGGTACATCGGGAAAACAAAGCGCCTCGTCGACCAACACAGAACTGGCACTATTAGCCACCGGACGCTGATGCATATGTTGGGGGGAGGATCAGAGCACCTATGGGCATGTCCGGAGTGCAATGAAGATACCCCAACTGATAACTGACTGTCATGTGCACAAACACAACTTTTGAAGAAGATTGTGATAGAAACATCTGATGTGTTGTTCTGCTGGTGGGGTGATTTTGTAGGAATATTTGCACATCTCATTTAGTTTACTCCCCATTTAGGCCTTCCAGAACATTGTATGTATCTAGGTTTATTATTAGAGATTTTCTTTCTTCATTTATTGTATTTATTTTCATGGAATGGAAGAATGTGTGACAGCACATCAAAGAGGAGAGGCTGGCTGAGTGGCTAAGAATGCTATGTTCTTTGGGAGATCTGGGTTCGAATCCACGGTAAGGTGTGGATTTTTTTCTATCAGGGGCAAACATAAAATCATAACCTGCACAGAATGCTGCGACTGCACTAGCCAGGCGGCCTTAATTCCTCAGGCTCAAGACCACCCTGCCCTACACTGCAAGGTACTATAGGCGGGAGATGACAGTTTGACCGACATAAGTGCTCAGTTTCCCCCAACATATGTTGAAGGGTGTGCATACAGTGATTCACTTGTTTAGTACAAATGTGCCATAATGAGAAATAAACAATTCACTGATTATTCTTAACGATGGTGAACATGCTTGACTTATCCATTCTTTGTGTCTGATGCATTTGCTACTTTAAGTAATATCTCACTAGGCAGTGAGAGGCTCTGAAGTGAGGTCTCGCCATGATAAACACAGTTAATATATGACTTAGGATCAAATGTTTTTTTTTTTTTTTTTTTGCCTCGTTTTGAACCCAAGCGTAGTTGACGTGTGCTGCTGCTACTATGAGGGGGCACAAATTAAAAACTTAAAAGTGTGATAACAATTACAATAACCATGCCATTGTCTTGTAACCTGTCAATATTGTTTTTAAAGATTTAAATATTGAGCACAACCCACTACTGGCAACGCCGATCGCATTCTGGTATGAACCTAAGGCCTATCCACGCCAATACGGAAGCACTATACTCGAGTTTCGCCCTCGTTTGAGCTCGCCAGTAGTGCATATCCCTGACCGGATCCGGAAACAAGCCCCGGATCGCGGGTGTGTAACCACGCGGCACACACTGGACACACCAAATTATCACAACAGAATATCACAACGCTACCCATCGTAGGCTATGCTCAAGGCTCTGAGGTTTTTAAAGATGTCAAGAGTGTTATGCAGTGACATCATGTTGCAGACAAACACTGATGTCATAAGGACAGTTTAAAGATGGCCACTTTTGACTTGCACCAAAGAAAAGCAGCGTTCTGTTATCCGTTTGTTTGTTTTTTAAAATCAGTTAAGGAGTGAAACCTATAGAAACTCATTGGCAAATGAAGGTTCAGTATAGTGGTACATGCCTGTCAGTCCAGAAAATCAGCAAATATATAAGCGGAGTAGGAAGTTTCAAAACTTTTCGGTCTGATGAAGAGGTACAGCAGATGGTGCTTGAATGTTTACACATGTGACCAAGAGAATTTTTGCCTACAGGAATCCAAGCACTTTATCGGCACTGGAGGACTTGAATTGAACGCAGTAGTGACTACATCGAAAAATTATACATTTGTTCTTTACATTTTCAGAATATATTCACACATACACACAAAACATTTAAGGTTTTCATTTAAAACCCCCTTGTACTAATGGTTGCTACTACAGGGAGGAGCGTACTGGACTTATTTATGCATATGGATTAGCTTTCCCTGTTACCGTTGTGGAACACTCAAGCTATCAGGCAACCCTCTCCGAATATTGGTACTTGTAATTTACATCTTAAGTGAGGAAGGACGAGAATTAAACACATAAGTCCAAAAATGTATTATATAGATGGAGTTAATTCCCCTCTGGTGTTTTCATGGTATAAATTTATCTCCCTTATCTGGCCGCGTGCACTATGACAGTGATCACTAAGATATCAGACGTTTAAAACAGCATCATAAAGGAGTGGTTAAACAAGCTAGCTAAAACACGTATGCGCACCAGTGGCATTTACCTTTTGTCTTATAAATAATTATAATAGGGCGGATCTGTGGTGAAGGGGTTAGGGACTTGGTTTCTAACTATACAACATGAAAACAATTCTCTTGAGCAATGAGATCTGGTACTTAGACTTCTTGAATATGTAAGACATGGCAGTAAGTCACAATGTGCAAACTGTGTACGTTAAAAATTCCTATGGGATTTCACATCATTAGGAAACTGCAAAAAGTAGGCCACAAAACCAATGCCATGGCAAAATTATAAGGAAGTAAAAAAAAACCTCAAAGGAAGACGAGGTCCGCTTCTTTGGATGGAGTCTGTCCAGAGGAGGTAAACCTAACTCAATCACATGTCAAAGTCAGACACGCTAATCTCTGAAGTGCATAACTTGGTGTTACTCCCCTCAAAGGGAACGAGACAAGAAGAATTATGATGCAAAACCATGGACAATGGATGAACACCAGGACTTTTCTCAAAAGGAATAGAGTTGAGTTGAGTCAAGAACCGACATCACTGCACTCGGGGTATTCCTGTTGAGTTGAGTTGAGTTAAGAACCGACATCACTACACTCTGGACATTCCCATTTGTGCTCCATCCCTTCATTCAATGGTCAGCGAAGAGTCATACTACTAATCGTTCCCACCGCTATCTGATTTAAAGTTCTCCTGGTCTTCCCTCTCAATTTTGAGATTCTTCCAAAACCCCTGCCGATCCCCTGCAATCTCATTTTTTCCACATTTGGGTTCTCAGTCTGTTTCTCCACCTGGTCCCACAAGCGCACGACCACCTCCCCCTTGCCCATAGGCAATCTACCACCAAGAGGTGCATTCCCTGCTAGCCTATCAGCCTGTTCATTCCCCTGCACCACCACATGGCCAGGGCAAAATATCCGTACAATTCTCACAATCCCTCCAGCACTCAGTCCTCATCTTCAGCAGCTAGCGCAGAGTTCCAGTACTAATGGTGCCAGTTGCAATCAGATTATATGTCCGTCTTGCCTTACCTCTGAGTGATGACTGTCAAATATATTCTATGACCACCCCTTTCTGCTACATTCACTCTAGACCATGATAGTGCATCTGTTCTTCTGCATTAATCGCATTCTCCCAGAGGGCCTTTACCACATGTGCCCCATCATGCATCAGATCACCCCTTAAAGATGTGGCACCAGCCAATCTGTCTGCCTGTTCATTTCCAACCACACCAGTGTGTCCTTGAGAAAAGATCCAGCGAATGCTCACAACCCGTGATCTCTGAATTGATGCAAGTCATTCTGCACAAAGCATGCCAGTCTTCATCTTTGCCAGCATGCTATGTGAATCAGTTCTTCTTCTTCTTTCGTTCGCCTGAAACATGTCTACAACTGCAATGTCGTCTCTTGTATGAATCTAACAGTCTTTTTTAGTTCATTCATGAATCAGTTAAATCACATATGTATAGTTTGTTCTCCAACCAGCGGAAAGCTGCAGTAACCGCCTATAACTTCATTCTCAGACTTGTGGTTGTGGTGTCATATGTCAAACTCTCCTTTACTAAACATCGGTCATTTGTTTTTTCTATGAATCCCCAGGCAATGTTTGTTGCCTATTACTACAGTGCTATCTGTATAGATAATCACATCGCCAAAAGGAGTCTTGTTGCTGCTCGACAATGCCAGACCTCGTATGGCTGCGCATACAGTGAATATACTACGTGCTCTGAAATTTTAGATCTTGAAACATTCAGCATATAGTCCAGACTTGGTGCCATGGAACTTTCACTTTGGATCCTTGAAAGAACATTTGAGGGATCAGACGTTTGTAGATGACAATGAGGTAATGGAAATGGTGCAAAATTGATAATGGCCACACCTAAACTAAAAACTTTTTCATAGAAGCCATAAACAAGCTGGTGGAAAGGTGGACCAACTGTATTGCCAGGCAGGGCGACTATGTTGAGAAATAACACACACAAAATTTCTGCTTTGCACTATTGTAAAATTTTTAAAAGTTATTCGTAGAATTCCTGTTATTTAATTACTTCCCTTAATGTAATGAAGTTATTTCTATCATTTTTTTTGTTTTTTAGCATATTCTTTTTATAGGACATCTCTGTTAACACCAGCATTTTACTGCTGTTGTCGTCTTGACAAGTTTACGTTCAGTAGTTTGCCATTGCTTTCTGAACGACCAGCTCCCATACCAACTCTTTAAAACCCAGTGCAATGCGGTCTGCTGCCAAATCAGTAGCAGTAGCAGCTGTGTTTCGAACTTGGGTAAGTGGCTTACGAATCGCGTCCGTGAGTCCTTTAGCCACATTTCTACCATATAGTTATGAATTTATACTGATTATCACTATCAGCTACCATGAAATGAGTACCATTTTCACCTTTGATTAATAGCTTTTCATTATGCCGGTCTCCCTGGCCCAGGCGTTAACGCCTTTCTCTGTAATCCTGTATATTCTCGTGAGTAATGTAACATGTGCGAGAATCGTTAGCGGTTCTCTCGTTGGTAACTTATGGGATATGTGAGCCGGTCGCTCAGAAAGCAATGGCAAACTGCTGAGTAATCTTGCCTAGTACATCAATAGCAGCTGAAAAATGCTGGTGTTGACTGCAACGTCCTGTAAGGGATATGCAAAAAACAAAAAAATAGCTTTTAAAATGCAAATTACACTTCCCATATATATTTATTGAGTCAAGGACCAACATCACAAAACTCCGGCAATTCCCTTATGCAGTACATCCCCATCTTCATCATCCAGAGAAGAGTCTTAATGCTAATGGTTCCAGTTGCAGTCTGGTCATGGGTCTTGCCTTTCCTCGGAAGGCTCGGAGCCCTGAGCTTTGGCCCGATCTAGTTCTACTTATATATTATATCCAGCAAAGTTTCTAAGAGTGGTCTAAGACGTCTTGCAAGTACCGCTCTCCAAAGCAGAGACGGGATGAGGGCTAGGGGGTCCCAAACCGCAACCCAGAGGAAGAACCCGTTTCCTTCGAATGAGGGGTTCGGCGCCGTGAACGGGCTATGAAGAAGGCAACATGGCGGCAATGACGTTTACTGGTGCATAGCGAACCGACGACGTGGAGGAGACGACAGAGAAGAACGGTCGGGGAAGAAGCTGGCTTCTCACTGCTGAAGGTGTTAGAATATGTTTGAGAACAGGAAGCACCGAGTGCATGATGTTGAGGGGCGGCTTGTGGGCTGGTACAATGCGCATTTGTATGGGGAAATGTAGAATGTCTCGAAACAGGGTACGAACTCACGGCAGGAGAAAGAGACCCAGAGTCATGACCTGGGTGGCCCCTCCCCCAGAAAATGTATGGAAGTTAAAGGGTCGAAACATTCCGGGAAGGGACTGTTTCTGACGATCAGAACCTTTCCAAACACACACACACACACACACACGTGACGCGTCACGTCTTAATGTAGTCACAGGCGATCTTTGTGACTATATGTTGTGTTTTGTGTATGTGTTTGTTTGCTGATGAAGGCTAATCGCTGCAACGTCCTGTATGTGTAATTCTGTTATGTAAAGCTGCACTACTGCACTACTTTGTGTCATTTTATATTATTAGAGATGTACTATTTATTCAGTATATTTAGTGGACCAGGATAATCAGGTATTAGTTTCTTACTCGGATATGACTGAGCTACCGTTTAACAGTAGACGAGACTACCGGGTTTCTGTTATTTAAAAAAAAAAAAAAGTGCATTTACATTTGGTTGCCTCCATATAAAAATCAAAATCTCTGTAACCAACTGAGGGAAAATGATGAGATTTAGCATATAACCTTATCATTATGTCCACCCAACAAAAAAAATTTTGTTCTGGAGATTGTAGAGCAGATTTAAATGTTTGTTTATATGCGGTATATAATTTACGGGTCAAAAATGAAGTGCATGTTATTAAATGGATTACATCTTGACCCAGAGAATTAGCGTTCAATGTTGAATATTCTCCGTGATGCACGGGAATTTCCTTATGGCAAATCCCCGCGCAGTTTAAATGGGAGTGTTCAGAGGTGTAGTCATTAATGTGGGTGCTTTCATTTTTCTTCTTTCGTTCGCTTGAAATATGTCTTTAACTGCAATGTTGTCTCATGTATGAATCTAAGTCTTTCTTAGTTCACTCAGTGGTCCATAGAGTTTATCTTCCACTGTCGTTTCTCTATGCCAGAAGGTTTGCCTAGACAAGTAATTTGGGCAGTCTTGGAGTATGTGCTCTGCTGTCTGCGACGCCAGTCCACATGTGCACATGGCTGAGTCACCAATCTTGAATTTTGTATACACGTGGTTGCATAATCTATTATGCTCTGTTCTGAGTCGCAGAATAATGACTTGTTCTGGTCTGTCCATAACGTGGTAGTCGTCGTGAGCAGGTTTTGGTGGCCGTTTGACTGATTTGATCATTCTTTTCTTTTGATGGTATGCAACGGGCACATCAGGCTGTTCTTCTTTTGCTCCTTCCTTAGCCAATAGATCAGCTTTCTTGAAACGCGATTATATAAATAAATCTTACCATTTATCGCTAACATTTGAATGTGTGAGTATTGTTCAAAAGGATTGAATGTGAAATTGTGTACACTTCAAAGCATCGCTATGAAGTTGTACACATATTTTTGTCAAGAAGCTGATCGCAAGAAACTATTTCATACTATTACAAATCCCGAAAAAAAGAACAGTGCATGCATTGGGTTTGAGTAAACGGTCATTTCGTCGATGGATGCAAGAATCTGGAATGAAACCACACGCGATAAGCAACAAACGGTAGATAAAAAGGCAGTTGTAGACAGCTTTGACAAGGATGTCATAAGACGGGCTATTATAAAAATGTTGGGTACCAAAGAAACAGTTACTGTAAGAAAACTTAGGGTTTGGTTGAGAAAGAACAATGACAAAGAGTGATTCAAAACAATTTTGTGGAAAATTATAAGGAAATTAGGCTTCACTTTTAGAAAGTACAAGGGAGGTAGAAATTTCCTTTGCGAGCAACCGCATTCAGGAGCCATGAGAAGCAGATACCTTGCGTGAAATAAGGGAAATGCACAAAGAAAATTATGACATGGCGTATTTGGATTAAAACTGGACCAATGCGCACTGCACAAGTGAAAAGGAATGGCAATCAGTGGATGGAAAGATAAAGCGATATATGCCCAGTAGTAAAAGGACAGCGTTTGGTCATAGCCCATGCTGGTAGTATTCATAATGGCTTGCTACAGAATGCTGGACTTGTGTTCGTATCAAAGCATACAGACAATAGGGATTATCATAATAAGATGAATGCTAATGTATTTAGAGATTGGCTCCAGAATACAGTACTTCAATCCCTTGATAGACCGTCTTGTCTAATCAAGGACAATGCATGAGATCACAATGTTGTTGCCCAAAAAGACAAAATACCTACGGCATCGAGCACAAAGGAAGCAATAAAGATATGGCTCCGAAGGGAAAATATACCATTTCCAGAAACATATTTCGAGCTAAAGTTATTGTCCCTTGTAAAACAGGCGCAAAAAAAGCCAGAAATATCAGATCGACAAGTTGATAAAAGAGCATGGCCATAGGTGCTTGAGACTTCCGCCGTACCATTCTCATTTAAACCCTATAGAACTTGTGTGGGCTAAAATTAAAGAACAGATGGCAGCTGACAATACCACATTCAATTTTTGTCTGACGTCAAGATACTAACCCAGTCCGCGCTATTAAATATTGATAAAAGTTACTGGGAAAAATGTGAGGACCATGTGTTGAAAGAGGAAAATGACTGTTGGAGAAAGGATGGATTGAATTGACCTACTGGAGTCGTCCGACACAGATTAAGGTTTGGGCAGATCGCAGACATTAATCCACGTGCACACTTACTGTGATATTTTGCTCCAACTATTCAGACAAATTGCAGGCCCTAAACATTACAACATCGGCACAGTGTCAATGGCAACAGTTTGTATTCCACAGTGATGAATTTTAAGTTTCGCAAGCCCTCAACGATGACAAACAACTGTCATTGAAAAAAAACAACAACAACAACACTAAACGCATTGAATACCAACAGAAGAGGAATATTGCGGTGGAAACTTACATATTGCGGCATACCAAGAAACGTGAGAACAAACACGTTGTCAAATGAGGGGACAACACACGAACATACGAATCAATCTATAAACTTCAATGAAAAGAGAACCAACATCTTGGCCGTTAATAAGGAAGCCCACTACAGAGACATTAACAGCTATATTCGTCGTGCAAAACAGGTAATAATCATGTTCCGTCTCTGAACAGTAGACAATCTTTCACGAAGACTCAAAACGATTCTTTCACCAATGTATGCGTGTGAACAAACTACACAGACAGCTGAACAGATGCTTAAAAATTGACACATTATGACTAAATTGCACAACTGTTTGGAAGCCATCACGAACTCCATATAAAAAGCTAAATGCATCCTAGTAACATGACTCCTTGTGTACATATTATTAACAAGAAGCTGAAGAAACTAGAAGAACATGAAATATAAGGTAAGAAATATATTCCTTCTACTTTCCTGTCCAATTCCATTACATACACATTGCACCCACTCCCATAAGAATCTGGATACCTTGTGTCGTCACCGGAATTGAGGTGCGGTACTGTAAGACAAATTTGTTAGCTTGAATTCACTAGTTTTTCGCCAAAACATCAAAGAAATAATATCGCCGCTTTCCATGATTTAGGTTGCCTTTGGACCTATCAACGGTATATTCCTTGGGTGGGGATAAATATAAGACGGCAGGAAAATTTTCATAACGATGCAACAGACCGTTTTCAAAATAATTGATCGTGAATGAAGGCATTCATTTCTGAACAGACTGCAGTACCGTGCGGTGGATTTTCTTAGTATGATGCAAGTCTTCGAAATGCCGCCTCTTAAGTGTTATTTTTCTTCTTTTAAAATGCCGCCCCCTTATGAAGCCCCCTTACGGTGCCTCCTGATGCGGCTCTGTATCATAGCATGGCCCTGTGTGTTAGCACCGAATATTGGGCGGCGCTCACCGAACCCGACACCCCACATTGCGCCAACGGTCTCGGGAGGAGAAGTGCACTTGGGAAGGTACAAGCCCTATCCGAGTGTGAGGAAATGCAACCTAAAAACTAAATGTGATGGCAGAAAAGACCAGCGCCTAAGCCTTGATAGATAACTGGTATAGGAAGGAATCTCTGACAGGCGGACATTAAGAGCACTGATTTGCGGTAGCTTTTCTTCTTCCAGACGTATTGGCGTTGTCCTTTCCTCTGGCGTAAAGTAGTCAGGTTGAGAGAGGGATCGTGCTGCATGGGCAACACGTGGTCTCTAAATTCATCAGAGGCGTTGTGCTATGGGGAAATATAACTCTATTTTACAAACTAAATTTAACTTGTTATCAAGACAGCAAGATGCCAGTCATTCGTAGTGGACCAGGAGATCTGTTAAATTTGCATTGCTTCACTTCATGGTGTTTGTCCATCAAGAATGATGATGACCATTCATTTCATCCAGCGGGGTTGAAAATTTGCATTCGTGAGTTCTAAGATGACTGGTAAAGCTTATTTGGCTCGAATAATGACGCCTGAGAGACTGGGATAATTATGACACCTGGGATACTGCTGCTAAAGACCGTCATTCATGGAGTACATCATTACATAAGGGTGCAGTCATCTGTGAAGCAACCAGGACTGCAAGAGCTGTGAAGAAAAGGCTGGACAGAAAAACCACTGCAGGAGATCCTCCTCCTGGAATGTCAAGCATTCTTTGCCAGCATTGTCAAAGACCATTTCGAGCCAAAATAGGCCTTATCAGCCATCTTAGAACTCACGGCTCCATGCTTTCAACTCCACTGGATGAAATGAATGGTCATCATCATTCTTGATGGACAAACAACATTTGGCTCGAAATTATCTTTGACAATGTGGGCAAAGAATGCTAGACGTTCCGGGAGGAGGATCTCCTGCAATGGTTTTTCTGTCCAGCTTTTCTTCACAGCTCTTGCAGTCCTGGTTGCTTCGCAAGTGACTACACCCTTGCGTAATGATGTACGCCACGAATTTCGGTCTTTGGTAACAGACCCAAGTGTCGTGATGAATTCCAAAAGCTTTTAGTGATATCTACAGAGTGCCTTTCAAGCCTTTCCTCTGGCTGCCGTAGGAGCGTTTACCACTCCTCAGCTCGCTGTGTAGGGAGCCTGTGATCTGGCATGCGAGTCAAGTGAACAGTCCAGCGAAGCTGATTCTTCATTAGTAGAGTATGGATACTGGGCAAGGACGCTCATTCTGGGACTTTAGTGTCTGGGATCTTATCTTGCCAATTAATCTTCAATGGATTTCTAAGAAATACGGTATGGAAATGGTTTAATTTCCTGGCGTGTCGCTGATAAACAGTCCAAGTTTCACAAGCATATTGCAGTGTGGATAATACAACTGATTTGTAGACTTTCAGCTTTGTTTGCAGGCTTATTCCGTTTATGCCCCAAATGTCTTTTTACAGTCTGCCAAAGGCCGCGATAGCCTTGGAGATTCTTGAATTCACTTCGTCATCAATTGCAGCAGCTTGTGACACAGTGCTGCCAAGATAGGTGAATTTGTCCACAACACTTAGTCTATGACCATTCACTTTGATATTCGCTTGGGTGTGGTTAATCCCTGGAGCTGGCTGGTAATAACTAGTCTTTTTCAACTTGATATTGAGCCCACAGTTATATTGAGCCCACAGGCGTATGAGAAAGCTGAAACATTGTGTTGCATATCTGCCCCTGAGTTGGCATATAGAGCACAATCATCAGCAATCAGGAGCTCTCTGATGACTTCACTTCCCACCAGACACCCAATGGAAAGCCCGAATTCTGAATTTCCGGTAACGAATACCCACAATTCCCTTGCACGAACATCTCGGTGGCGGCGTTTGGTATGAAACTTTCAGTTGACCGCTGAATATTTGAATATTTGTGATTTGATTTAAACTTTAGCAGGTAAGACAACTGTTTATTCCACGCGTTTAATTTAAGTTAATATGTGGTGAACTTAAATGCTTTAAAATCATACTGGGTCATCACTTATATGAGAGTTTCAAGTTCATAATGGACATGAACATATTAATTAATCATGTCGGCCAGACAGCAGAACCAGACGGGACAGGCAGATGTAGGACAACTACAGGGAATTCGATTGTATTTGATTTGTAACGACAATAGTGGATACGATTAATGCATTTAACAGCAGGCACCCAAGCATCAGTTGCGTGGCTTAAATGTGTTAATAACAGACTGGAGTGATGTTTATGTCCAGTTTGTTTTTATTTCCTAATCCAAAATCATGGTGTCAGTCAGGGTGACAAGTGTTCACGTCACGGAACTTGGATCTGGATACCGCTCCAGCAATCAGTTTCAAATGGTTGATAAAATAAGATCAATAAATGGCAATAAATGGTGTTAACTGCGGTAAAACGTTGAATCAGAGGACAATAATAACATCATGCTTATTTCAGGAAATTGAATATTTTGTTTGTTTGTAAAACTCGTACACACACTGTTGGAAATGTGCACATTTATTTTTCCTTTCATGTTAGTTTCGCCACAGACTGATGCTAGAGCGCCGAATAGCTAGTGAAGGACGGACGTAACTAATCTGATAAAAAGTGAACATATTATTAATATTTGGTGTGCCATGTTAGACATTCACTATGCCAGGTCAATGCATTGATGTGGTAGTGACCTGTCCCCTTTTCCCACTGACTATTTTTCCCAGAAATTATTTGAGAGTTTTACAAAGCTGGACCAACCACAGTGCCATACTTTTGAACTCCTACCATTTGTTGGAAGTCTGTGTGTGCTGTCTTACCACAGCTCATAATTGCTGGTCATCATGATCATAATTTCAGTCCATGGGTAGGTTCTAAAGCTTCTTGATGATTTTATTCTATGATTGCCTGTCTTGTGTCGCTCTGAGGAACTGATATCACAGCACTCAGGACATTCCCATACATGCTCAGTCCTCACTGCAATAGCCAGCGAAGAGTCCCAATATTAATGGTGCCAATAGGGGTCTGATTATACGTCCATCTGACCTTTCCTAAGTTTTGAGTGTCGGCCTGATCCTCTCGTCACTCACTGTGCACCACCATTCTCTCCAACCCGTGGTGATCTATGTTTTTCTGCACTATACACACAATTTCAAATGGCCTTGATCATATCTGCCTTACAAACTTTAGCTGAAAACCCACCAACCATGAACACAATTATAGGACGACTGGCAGTGATTTGGTTGATTTGTAGTTATTTAACACTCTTCATTCATGTTTACCTTCATTTCTTGTTCTAAATGTCACTATATTACTGTAAAACTAGCTGCCTTCAATTCTATCAATATTGTGCTATATCTGCCTCTTTGGAAAGTTTTAAGGCTATGCATCACTATGAAGACCAGTTTTCTCTCCCTAGAGAACAGCGGTTTCACCTTTGTTTAGAAACGTCTATGCTCAGTCCTGCCTCCTTTCACATTTTACCAAAATACTGAATCCAATATTTTATTTCCCTCACCACTTGAACTGTTGCTTTATAGTTCAGTCTGGTTTCTGACATTTCAAGGACTAATTTGGGATATTTCAAGAGCCAATTCTGGAAAATTTAAATGAAAATTCTGAATATTTCAAGTGCCAATTCTGGATGTTATGCTTAAGTGAATTTTGTTTCTTGCACTTGGTTAGTATTTCATCATTCTTTAGAAATAAAAATATATTTTTTTTTAAATTACAAGTATTTTCCTTTTGTAAATTTTATTTCTTTTAATCTCACGAGAGCTATTTTTTGGCTGACATTATGCTAGCAGCGTCAAACATGGGTGCTCACTGCAAATATCAAGGGCAAAATCATAACATCAGAGATGTAAACCTTAGAAGAGCTGTGGGCATAACTGAAAGATATATTAAGAACAAGGAACTTAGAGGAAGACTAGGTCTGAAACCAGTCATGCAGTTCATGAAAGAACAACAAATGGTTTGGCCACCTCACAAGAGTGTCCTAGATCCAACTACCACAAAGAGCCATGATGAAGAAATGTTACGGATACAGTGCAAGGGAAAGCCCACATAAGAGATGGAGTGATGGTATCAAGAACAACATTAGAGAAATTAATACCAACATACAAAGCACATCGGAACACATCACTGAAGTAAATTGAGAAGTGAAGAAGAAGTAGTATTTCTTGTTTGCTTTCTTTTTTAATTTTCTCTACCTTGATCCAGGATTTGGTGCTGAGACTAGCAAGAAACTGTCAGCATCTGTAATAGTAGTTGTTAAATAATTTTTGGTCATCCAATAAGAGATCTGCATTTCCTGAGACAAAAATACATTTATTTCCAGAAATCATGTCCAAAGACAGCGACAATCAAGGTTTATCAAGGATATTAAAGCTGTCCCTGAATGCAGCGTTTGGCACGACAGCTTCAGCACATGCAGTATCTGTCCAGGCACATGGTGAATGTGAAGCTCCAGCTGATCAAGGTTCTAGCTGTACAACTGACCATGTGAATACTACCAGCAGACTGGAGGTAGACAGTGTGTCTGTGGTTATTGAAGAAGACTTGAAGAATACTGATAGACACACTTGTGCTAGTAAGTTTACCAAAAGAGCTGCGTGCAAATCTGGTAGAGGGAGAGGAAGAAAGCTTGCTGAAAAATGCAGTAAACCAGGTTTTCTGCCACAAAATGATGAATGTGCAGCATCAAATATTTGTGAGAATCAACCTGATGATGTTCGTCCGCAAATTACGTCAGATGCTTCATTAGGAATTGCTAAAATGGCAAATGGTTCAGGAGCAGGGAAGAATATTACTGAAAAACAATGTGTAGATATTGGCTCGTTAACCAACAATGACAAACCGAGATTGACCAAGGAGGAAGACACTTGCGAACTGCCTGACCTTGTTAAATGTCAGACCAGTACAGAACATATTAACAGCACGCCCAAAAACAAGGAAGTAAACACTGGCGTAGGCAATCAAGATCATTCTAATTCCTCATCATTAGACTGCTCAGCATTTAGTGATAAAACTAAGACTGCAGGACATCATTTGCTATCCAAGTCATTATCTCCAGAGCGCAACATTTATAGTAGAGGAAAATATCCACATGGAAAACAGAATAGAGAAGCAGTGGCACCATGGAAGGGAAAAGCCTCACCAGATTGTGAAGATTTCTTCAGGGGTAAAAGAACGGGACAGCAATTCCGAGCTTACGGTAGGAATTCTTATACCAAGAAAGAACTGTTTTGTTCTGTACCTTCTGAGAAGCGTAGATTAAACAAATCTTTAAATTGTTTAAAGCAGCCATCATTTCAAAACCATGGTGTGGCTTGCAGGGATGATTATCAACGATGGAGAAATAAATTCACTAATAAACAAACTCAAGATATACGTTTTTGTGTCTCTAATAAAGACACTTCCAAAACTCAGCCACATGAACTAAAGGAGGAAAGAGGCAGGGGAACTAAAGAGCAGGAAGGGAATATCAGCAAAGTTAAACATCTGATGGAAGATGCCAGGAGAACTAAACAGGAGGTAAATGTCAGCAAAACTAATCAACAAAAGGCAGGCGGCAGTACATCTAAACAACATGAGACAGATTACAGAAAATCAAAACATCATAACGCAAATGACAGAGAAATTAATCATCAGAAGGCAGAACACAGTAAAGCTAATCAACAGAAGGCAGATGACAGTAAAGTGAGTCAACAGAAGGCAGATGACAGTAAAGTGAGTCAACAGAAGGCAGATGGCAGTAAAGTGAGTCAACAGAAGGCAGATGACAGTAAAGTGAATCAACAGAAGGCAGATGACAGTAAAGTGAATCAACAGAAGGCAGATGGCAGTAGAGCGAATCAACAGAAGGCAGATGGCATTAGAGCGAATCAACAGAATGCAGATTATGGTAGATCTAAACAAGAGATAAATGAGAGTAAATCTAAACAGAGTGAGACAAAGGCTAGTCGGTCTAAACTTGAAGTATATGACAGAAACCCTAAGCAACAGGGAACAAATAACAACAAAGCTAAATATGATGCAGATACAATTAAGTCTAAACAGCAACAATATGATAGTAAACATGAACAGCAGGTCGGACCTAACGAAGCTGATCAACAAGGAGATGACAGTAAAACTAGCCAATGCCAGGGAGATGACAGTAAAACTAGCCAACGTGAGGGAGATGACAGTAAAGTCAATAAACAGAAAGATCATATTAAATCTAACAAACAAGAGGCGGACAGTAAATCTAAACCGCAGAAGGTTCATAAAGCCAATGATATAAGAAACTATTTTACTGTCAAACCTAGTATTAAGTTAGTAAATGAGATGAAACATGTGGACAATCTGGACTCAGTAAGCAGAGAGCAACAGAACTACCAGCTAGTCCAAGACACATCAAAGACTCATACTGCTGAGGCAGCCGCTGATAGATTATACCAGGATGCATCTGGGATGACAGAGAGGCACAGACATATCTCACTTCACAACAAAGAACACATCTCATTTCAGAACATAGTGAATGTCTCAACTGAAAACACAGATAACTCTGTTGTCGTAAAAACCAGCATTGCTGCCGGCACAGTCTGTATGCAGGAACCATTTCAGGCAGCTTCCAGTAGGTTTGTGGGCTGTAACTCCTCAGTTCATACAATGATCAATGCCATTTATCAGAGCTATGAAGAGGCAATTGTTCAATGTGATGGTAAACCAGCAGAACTCCTATCATCTAATGTAGAAATGCAAGGATCCACAGATAGTGAATATGTGCCAGGAGGTGCATCAGCACATGCTCAAGAAGAAAGCACTTTGAAGTGTGTTTCTTCTGCAGCAGAGAAAGACCTTGCTGTACTGGATGATGAGTTTTCTGCAAAAGAAAAGAGAGAGGATTTTACATCTGTTTCTGTCCAAAAGGGAGGAGATAATGAATGTGTTTATGTAAAAAATAGAGAAGTAATGAAATCTGCTTCAGAGGAAGAGATAGGAGACGTTGTGTGTAAAGAAGGAAGAGACAATGAATTGTCAGTTTCTGAACAAAAAGAAGCCATTGTCTGTGAAGTGTCTACTTATACAGATAAAGAAAAGCAAGAAGACAATCATTATATTTCTGAAGAAAAGGGAGAGCTGCATGTATGTACTTCTCGAGAAAAGAGAGATGTTATATCTGCTCTTGAACAAAATGGAGAAGTCGTTATCTCTGTTTCTGATCAAAAGGAAGAAGTCAAGATATCCGCTTCTAAAGTTAGGGGAGATATATTGAAAAGTTACAAGGATATGTTGGTGAACAATATGAATTATGAGACATTGAAAATTAACCAAGATCTTGAAAATGACTTACACCCTGCTTCCATTGTATCACAAGAAATATCACTGCCATCGTGTCATATGTCAGACAGTCCTTCTAAATTGTATGCATATCTTCCTACCACAGTTGGGTCTGAACATAGCAGGTTGTCCGAGACTGTCCTCTCCCAGAATCCACTAGAGGAGAGTTCAGCTGATCATTGTACTCCAAGAGAACCAAAGGTTTTGCCTTCACAGCAAATCATGGTAGGCCAACTAGAACATTCTCACTCAAATGTTCCAGATACTTCTCATCCACACACCCCATATTATGAATGCTCAACACGCCCAGACAGTTATTTATGCTCGGCTTCGTCTTTAAACACCTCTGAAGGCAAACAGAAGAATTCTTCATTTCCTCCTTATTTTCATACAAGAGAATTTAATTTGCCGGCTGAAGCTCTGGGCTCAGAAGCAGCTATGGATAGAATAATGACTTTCCTCAGGTCTTGCTCTACAAGTATTCACCAGCACATGAGCCACTACAATGATAATCATCCTCTTGATGTCACCATCACAGTCAGCTTGACACATCCTCCATCGCCAGACTACATCCCCAGATTTCTACACCATCCTGGCAACCCTTATCTGGAAGATAGAACAAGGCCACCTTATCCTTTGCCTGTCTACCCTTATCCTGGGTGGGTCCCAGCATACCCACCCTACTGGAGTTGGCAGCCTTGCGTTGAAAGGTACCCCCCAAGCCTCAGTGCACCCATCAACAGTGCTCCACCCTATTATTCATATTCCCCATCAACATTCCAGTCAGTCGCATCAATAGATAGTAGCCCACTTCCAGCAGATGCTAGCAACTTATTCCCATCTGAATCAGATGAAAGCAGCCATGGACTTGCTTTCAACAGACCACATGATGACAGCCTTTACCCAAGGATGTATTCGTGTAAGTGAAGTACTTTCAGCTTCCAAGCATCAATTAAATTGTTTTTTAAAGACCTGAAACCCTTTGTATACCAAACACCACCCTGCATGTTGAACAATGCAGCTAGTCATGTATAGCTTCTTCATTCAATCAGCACCAAGCAAGGTATTCTTAAGAAAACAGAAAACATTGTTTTTGTATGTATCAGTAACCAATCATGATGGTGTGGGGATTTGTTTGGTATGTAAAGGCACCTTGCAGTCTTGACAGGTGATAGTTTGTTACATTGTGCTTCAAAAAAGGCATAATAACTGCAATACATGGTGGTAGCGAATGTGCCTGATCAGATAAATTTGTGCAGTAAATGTTTGTCCACAATAGATGCATGTGAACACATGATCATTTTAACCATCATGCACCATCTTCCGTCTCACATGCTCAGTGTGTAACCTATCTGCAATAATTTTCTCCTATGTCTGTATCCCATTCCTGATCTTTTCGCTCCATGAAACACAATCAGCGGCGACTTGCTCCCAAGGTGTAATATCAATGCCTGTATCAAACATGTCCTGCTAACACACATCTTTGTACCATAGTAGAGAGTGACTCCTAGATCTTTTACCCATCTGAAAATTACCTAAAGAGGTGTCCTTTGGTATTCTACCATCCTCCATCCTTCTAATTTGTCCTATCCAAGTCTACGAAGACTGAGCATGGAACAGGCCATCACACAATATGAGTTCAAGTAAAAACTGTTGGGATAGAAAGTTATTCAGCTTCTGTGAACAGAAAGTCTTATCTTCTTTATGGGATGCTTATCATCACAAGACCTTAGCACCAGGAACAGCTTTATTTAACTAGAGACATTATTTCTTCTTTAGGCTTTCTCCATTCAAAAAGGGCACCTCTCCTTTTCCTGACTCTGTTCTATCTTTATCCTCTACCCTTTCTGTTCCTTTGTTCTGTGTGATCCACTGTATATGATGTAATGTCATCTTCGTTATCTTGGTTTATCATTGTGAAGCAGAGTCCGCACAGATTATGTATTGTACATGTATATGGATATCACTGTTCATCCTTGTCCACAAAGGTCCTCCAACAAGAGAGAGGCATGACTGTAGTGCTCTTGTGGTTAAATACAGGTCATTATTTCTTACTACTTTGAGGAATAGATGAACAGCAGTGAGAGAAGCTAAGGTGCACCCACACCCACAATATAGCATCATCTGTGCTATCTCCAACACTCTCTCATTTATGATTTCCAAACTGTAAATGCACTTGCACAAAGTGGAAACGACAGAGCTGATCAATTGGCTAAGGAAGGAGCAAAAGAAGAACAGCTTGATGTGCCCGTTACATACCACCAAAAGAAAAGAATGATCAAATCAGTCAAGATGACTACCACTTTATGGACAGACCAGATAAAGTCATTATTCTGCGCCTCAGAACAGGACACAATAGATTACGCAACCACATGTATACAAAATTCAAGATTTGTGAATCAGCCATGTGCACATGTGGATTGGCGTCGCAGACAGCAGAGGACATACTCCAAGACTGCCCAAAATACAACATATCTAGGCAAACTTTCTGGCCTAGAGAGACAACAGTGGAGGATAAACTCTATGGACCATTGAGTGAACTAAAAAAGACAGTTAAATTCATACAAGAGACAACATTGCAGCTATAGACATTTCAAGTGAACGAAAGAAGAGCGGAAAAAAAAAACGTAACACAAAGCAAGAGAGAAGCCATGGGGTACATCCCAATACACCACAGTATAACAATTATCCTTGCTGCTTTATCATATATAATGTTGGTTAGGGGTAGTTGGATTACATTCAACCGCAACAGCACTATGTATTGGTATACACAGGGCATAACAGCCTTCCTTATGATTTATATGGAACATTAAGAATGAAACCGCATGTCTTTAGACACCTCTGTTTACATGACCAAAATGTTAGACTATGTTGCTATACTCCTCACTCAACTTGTCTCTCTCTCTCTCTCTCTCTCTCTCTCTCTCTCTCTCTCTCTCTCTCTCTCTCTCTCTCTCTCTCTCTCTCTCTCTCTCTCTCTCTCTCTCTCTCTCTCTCTCCCCCCCCCCCCCCCCCCCCCCCCTGTTAAAAAAAAAGGTTATACTACTACAGTATTATAATCCTGCATATGTGGACATCATTACTCATCAATCTCCACCAGTCTATGACCAACCAGTACTGGTACAAACTAGCACATTGCGGCTACAGCCACCAGGATCTGACTCCTTAGCTTTCTACTCTGTCCACCAACAAATCTTAATTGTCTCAATTTTTCCTCCGTTTTTATGACATCCCTCGCACCTTCGTACATTAACCTTCCCCCACTGCGCTTCTTTGACGTGTTGACTGGACTATTCCCACACAACCGCACATTCTCATACAGCCTGCTATATAAGCTGAATTCTGTCAATGTTTCCCCTGTTTCATATTCAGTGTTTCTGAGATAAGTATCAAACGTTCCTCCGTTTCTGCTTATTACACCAAAATGTAGATACTAGTGTCATCTCTGTGTCGTTTGTGTGGTGTTATCTCTTGTTGATGTTTGCTAATGAAGGCATTCTATTGTTTACATTTCCACAGCTGTACCACTGTTTTAATCCACATTATTGATTTAGAACAGTTATTCAGCTTTCTTTGAATCAGAGTATACAGAGAGAGAGAAAGGGAGAAAGAGAGAGAGTTATTCAGCTTTCTTTTTGAACTCCTGATTTATTTTAGCGAGAATCTAAATGCTGCCCTTGATATGGTATATTAATTTGGTATTTATTTTTACTGAACTCTGTCTCAAAAGGTTTTACAGCTGTTGCCCATGGGAGAAAATAACCACTGTGACAAATTTAGAGTATTACTTTCAAAGAGGCTATATACACATTAAACATCCACTAAATAGTACCTGTGCAGAATAGGAAGGTTGAAGTAGTATGAAAGTGTTACTAATGTAGAGCTTGAGGAAAGAACTTGACAAGATTCCAGCAAATCAAGGGTGAGGGGGAGATACTGACACTGAGTATGACACATACTGAGAAAACCTAAGAAAGTATTGCTAGATAGTCCTTTCACTTGAACCTACTTTTTTTGTTTTTTGTTCGCATATCCTTTACAGGACATCGCTGTCAACATCAGCATCTTTCAGCTGATTGTTGATTTCTTGGCAAGATTACGCTCAGTAGTTTGCCATTGCTTTCTGAGCGACCGACTCACATACCCTGTAAGTTACAGACGCAGAGAGAACCGGTATCAATTCTCGCGCACGAGAGTTTACAGGATTACGGAGAAAGTCGTGTAACCCCTAGACAGGGAGACTATCACTTGAACCTACTGGGTAAATGAAATAAAGGGGGAACTAAGATACACGGAGAACACTGGAAACAGATGAATATGGGGAGCAAGCTGTAGGAGATACAGATATGACATTTTGGTGTAAGTATGTTGAGGGCCTATCCCTCAAGGGCAGAAGAAGAAATAACACAACAGTACTGACCAATGAGGAAGCCAGGTTTTGTTGGTTTGCTCTAAACCAAATGTAAAATGTACAAGAACACATGATGCAATGGCTGAAATTCAAGGGCAGAGTCTGGCTCACAGTACCCGAAACTAAAATTACCTAAGAAATGAAAGTTGCCAAAATTATTACACTGTTTAAGAACAGTGGTGACAAGAGCAACAACAATAATTACAGGAGAGTGTCTTTACTGAGCATTGTTGGCAAAGTTTTCACAATACTAATTCTGTCAAGATTGCAGGGGCTGGGCTGAATGTCTGTATCCAGCCACAGTGGTTTCCAGTTGGAAGATCAACAGTGGGCATGATCTTTTCCCTTTGCTGACCATAAGAAATGTCCAGGGAGCAGAACTTGCCTTTGTCTGTTGTCTTTATTGATCTCACAAAGGCATTTGACCATGTCAGCAGGAAAAGACTAAAATCCTTTTCAAAATAAAAAAAAACTGTCATTTACTGCTTATAGGACCTTGCGGTGTATGGGGGAGGGGGGGGGGGGGAAAGAGTGTTGTCTTGAGCCTGTGGGTTTAAGGCCGCCTGGATAGGGAAGTCACTGTAAACTATGCAGGTTAGGGTTTTATTCTAAAAATAAACTTCTTCTCTAAATTGTTGAACTTAAAATTGTTACATGACGACATAAAGGAAACAATTCAGTATGATAGCAATCTATCAGCTCCTTTGACAGTAAGCAATGATATCAACCGAGGCTGTGTACTAGTACCTACCTTGTTTGGTATCATGGACTCACTTATATTAACATTTGGCTCACTCTCCAGAACAGGGGCGAAACAATCACACACATTAAATGATTACAATCTTACACGCAGTAGCGTGAAGTAAATCCTTTATTCACGTATCCTATCTACATTAGGTACATTCCTGGAGGTTGCGCTCATAATCATGTGCACCTCGTACATTTTCACAGCAGTATATACATGCATTATACATTTTACAATAGATACAAAATAACTCTTTCAGTGCCTCAGCTCAAGCACCTCTCTATCAATCAGTCGCGCAATCCCTCATTACAGCCATCTCACAGCGATCATGAAACACAAGCATAACCCTCTCTGTCTGTCCATCTCGAAGTCCTTAACCCATCTGTCTGACACAGGTATGTTCGGTCAGACCTTCACTTCTCATAGTTCGTGTCGCCCGTGCGGTGTAACGTGGCACGATGACCACAGGGCTTCAACTGGTTAGTAGTTGACCTGTACTTGGTAACACCAGGCTGCCTGTCCTGATCGCCTGTCGTGAGCTGTCCTCCGCTAACTCCTGTCACTGTTATATATTGGGTTAGTTGATATTGGGTTCCTGACACTCTCCTCCCCCCTCTCTTATGAAAGGGATACCCTTTCATTATGTGGGTAGTTACACGTAGTCTGTGTTTACATTCTCATTTCATGTCAGGACCCAATAGTTGTTTACATTGATGGATCATAATATTATATCATTGCAAGGTGCTATCTGTTTGGCAATGGTGCATGATGTATATTTCATTCATTGTTGCCATCAGGCTACTTGCCTCAAGTATAGTCCCCTGGTTGGATTGGTACTTTGTTTGACAACGGACTCAGCACAGACCGGAAGTTAACAACGATTGACGCTATCTTTCAAGCTACGTCCTCCCTCTCAACAAAAAACATGTTAGGTGTCAAGTCATCACCCTATATGATGACTTCAGGACCAGAACACTAACCCCTATGGCCAGATATTCTAATCCTGGTCCTATCAAATTTTAGTAACCATCGTCCACCTCTAGTTGACGCAACTTGGTACTTTGGAGTCATTTGACCACTTTGAAAAAAAAACACATGCATGTACCAATTTTACCAATATCAGATTGCTTCCATTTAGGTACAATCATAAATAATTATGTAGGGTAACTTTTAGATACTTTCAAAAAATAAAGTAGTACATTTGTTGTTTGTCTAAGTGTCAAACGTTTGACCTCACTTTATTCAAAATAGTAACATGTCTGGCACTATTGAACAATGGGGTCAATCGATGATCCTTAGATTACAATTATATAAATCCTTTCTCTCAATCTTTTATATGCAAATTCAAAAGTCATAAAATTCATTCACTCGCTCATTTATACTTAACTAATTACGTATAGTCTGCTATAATAGCAATATAAAAACAAATTGGGAAAAGAAACGAAACTAAATATATCGTGTTTACAAAAATTAGGAACACGCTGTAAGAAAAAGAATATTTCGTTTGTACAAAATGTTGAAGTAAACTGTTCCGGGCAACGGTGTCGTTTAACTAACACAGTACGTAAATTAATTAAAACGTTTGCCCATTTCGGTGCAGTTATTACACAGTGTTGTTCAGTGCTGGTACTAATGGATATTGATAAGTGCTGGAAGTTTGGTAAGTTATTGTAGTTGTGTGATATTGTTCGTTCTGCACTTGGATGTGAAATTATTTACAACAGTTAATGTTCCAGTACACTTTCACGTTCGGCACTCTTCATTTATACGGCACATTCACAATTTAAAAATGTTATTTGGAAATATAATTGGACATAGTCCATATCACACTAAATTTGTTTAGGCAACGTTCTTTGTGACGGGGTAATGTCTTGCGCTGCAATGTGATATTTCGGTCTGAGCGCTGGTGATAACTTTATTTTAATCTTTGCGCTCCAGCGTAGTTAGACCGTTGGTGGACTCGTCGAGAGGAATCCTTGACAGAAGGTCCGCGATTGTGTTCTCAGTACCGCTTATGTGGCGTACTTCAAAGCTGTAAGTTTATAGCAGTAACACCCATTTGGCAATTCTATGATTTGATGGGGGTTCCTTGCATTACTATCTTAAGTGGGCTATTGTCAGATTCAACAATGAAGTGTTTGCCTAACAAATACCTTGATAGCCTAGATAATGAACATATCAGAGCTAAACATTCCACTTCCGATGCGCTGTATCTCCATTCGCTTGACGTTTTCTTGCGACTGACGTATGAAACTGGATGCAACACGTTGTCGTAGGTCTGTAGGAGGACCCCAGCCACGCCCACACTGCTCGCGTCAGTCCTAACTGAAACAAAGATTAATGTTGGGGAGTTTTAATATAGGGTGAGATGAGAAATACCGTTGTATTTTTGTAAGAGCTTCTTTCAGGCCCTCACTGTGTACAATTTTTGTTGGTTGGTGTTTTGTCAACAGATTGGTGAAAAGTTCTGTTAGGTCTGAAAAGTTTGGTATGAACTTTCTATAGTAGTTCACCAATCCTAACATACTTCTTACTTTTTTCTTTGTTGTAGGAAGCGATAATTTCAAAATTTTAGATACAATCTTATCATCAGTAGTGATATTACCATCACAAATTTTATAGCCTAAAAAACATATTTCATGAAAAGCAATTTCAACTTTTGCTGGTTTTACAGTCAGGCTGTGTTGCCTGATACGTTCAAAAGTTTGTCGTAATGTCGCTATGTGTTGTGTCATACTGTTGCTGTGTATACAGATGTCGTCTATGTATGAGTGTGTTTTGGTCGAAGTCAATGTAGCACACTGTGTTTGGTGTAAATTCAGTGGTATAGTAGATGGTATTAACTGTATCGAATCATCCGTTGTCTCTGCTTGCATGTTACTATTTGTCGTGTTTTGCTCTGGTGGTGGTGATGTGTCTGTACTGTATCTATTGCCGTCGTTACAGTTTGACGTTGCTTGTGTGTGTAGTATGATGCTGCACATTGTGTAGACTGGTTATCTACCTTTTGGGTCAGTGTGCTGTGGTGTTTGATATTTGTTATACTCAGTTTTGCATCAGTCTCTGTGTGATGGATTGTTGTCCTTTCTGGTGTTGTTTTGTCTTGTTCTGGTGTCAGTGTGAGTGGATTGGTGTTTATGTCGGTGTAGTCTTGGTGCATGACGTGTGTTTGCTGTTGTGTCCATTCAGTAATGTAGAATGAATTCGTCATTCTGTTGTGGAGATTGGGTGGTCTGTTTTTGTCACATGGTTTTAAATTTGAATCTGGACATAGCTTATTGTTAGGCATACACTTGCTAGTAACATGGTGTACAGGCAATGAGGCAGGATAATGATATTATAGTTAAGTAATAAAGGAATGCTGTTAAAATATTGCAGTGTTTGGTTTACATTACATGGCTTAGGTTGCTGTTTGGTTTGTGATGTTGACTTTACTTTCCTTGTTTTGTGTTTTAGTTTCTGTTCATTGGGTTTGGGAAACTGATGAACAGACTATGTTAGTTGTTTCTAGTTTAGTGAAATGCTCCTCCAGTATGTTGGGGAGATCTATAATACTGTTTGATTGTTGCAGAGTATTAGTCTCAGACTGTTTCTTTGCAGAGGCCCTGGCAACTGCATTTGTTGGTAAAACATGTTTATACCAAGTTATAATTTACCCTTGTGTAATGTCTGTAACTTTAGGAAGATTTCTAATGATCAAATCACAAAATGGGTTTCTTGATGCGGCACATTTTACTTTGCCTGTTAATAAAGGTGTTTTGATCTGTACCCATGCGATTGGATATTTCTCAATGTTTCCTGAAAATGTTTTACAGGTGACAAACTTTCCTGTATAATATGAGGGCTTTAGAAACTCTTTTCTTAAACCAATGAGGGTACATCCACTATCCCTTAAAACACTAGTTGGGGGGGGGGGGGGTCGGTACTTTAAGGCTTGGAAGAAAACTTTGCTTGTTTTTAACCCGCGGAGATTACTCTGTTTGCTGGGGAAAGAAAAATGTTAGTATATGTTCGACTCTGTGGTGTATGCAAGGTCGGTTAATTGTGTATATGTTTGTATGCAGTCAAGTATGGATGTGAGTCTGCAGTGTCATCGTCGTCGGTTACTAGAGTAGTAGAGATCGTAGTACTTTTAGGTTCTCGTGTGAGCTAGACTTTCAGAACTGGGTTGCTTTTGGTAACTCTCTTTCAGCGTACAACATAGAATTATCTACGTACTAGCATTCCACTATATATATTATTCAAAATTTAAATGCCAGTGATGTGCATTTTACTTGTATATTGTCAACACACGTTAAAATATATCATTGAAAACTGGACAAGAAGTCCATGTTCTAATGTATGGTTCAAAACCCGGGCGAGATCTCCACGTTCGTCCCTCTATTACACATGCGGTTCAAAACTGGACGAGACACCCACGTTCGTCCTGTCATGGACTCACTTATATTAACATTTGGCTCGCTCTCCAGAACAGAGGCGAAACAATCAATCACGAGACACCCACGTTCGTCCTGTCATGGACTCACTTATACTAACATTTGGCTCGCTCTCCAGAACAGAGGCGAAACAATCACACACATTCAATGATTACAATCTTACACGCAGTAGCGTGAAGTAAATCCTTTATTCACGCAACCTCATAATCATGTGCACCTCGTACATTATCACAGCAGTATATACATGTATTATACATTTTACAATAGATACAAAATAACTCTTTCACTGCCTCAGCTCAAGCACCTCTCAATCTATCAATCAGTCACGCTATCCCTCATTACAGCCATTTCACAACAATCATGAAACACAAGCATAACCCTCTGTCCGTCCATCTCGAAGTCCTTAACCCGTCTGCCTGACACAGTTATGTTCGGTCAGACCTTCACTTCTCACAGTTCGTGTCGCCCGTGCGGTGTAACGTGGCACGATGACCACAGGGCTTCAACTGTTTATGTAGTTGACCTGTACTTGGTAACACCAGGCTGCCTGTCTTGATCGCCTGTTGTGAGCTGTCCTCCGCTAACTCCTGTCACTGTTATATATTGGGTTAGTTGATATTGGGTTCCTTACATTTGGGATGATCTTTGCTGCATTTCTCAACCATGCATTTGACAGTTCAGTGGAAGGAATGTGTCTCCACACTAGACTGGATGGCCAACTGTCCGTACAATCTCGCAAAATTCAAAACAAAGACAGACATCAGGAAAGTGACTGTCAGAGCTCTGCTCTTTGTTGATGTTGCATCATTTGTCACCCGGAGCCAAAAGGAACTCCAGAATTTAATGAATTGGCTCTCTCAAACATGTAAGAACTTCGCTAGACAGTATGTCTAAAGAAAGGTCATTTAAGGAGATCACATCTGGCCTTAGCAAATGAAGATGCACTGTAAAGAATTGTCTTGGACTCAATGAAAGGAGACTACTTCAAAAAGTAGAGGATGAAGTAATCCATCACCTTGTGCCCTGCCAACAGGCCCATTCCTATCTGTCCATAGATCTCAGTCCTCGGAGTTCTAGATCAGTTGTGCTGATATTCTCCCATGCCACCATCTGCCTACCCAGCATAATTTCTCTTGGTCTGCCTCAATCCCACATGAATAAAATTTGGTGTAACTGTGGTAAAGCTATGAAAATGTAAACATTATAAAATAACACAAAGTATTGCAGCTTTACATAATAGAATTATGACACATACAGGACATTGCGGCGACTAGCCTTCATCAGCAAACAAATACATACACAAAACATAACATATAGTCACGGAGAAGACCCTCTGGTGACTACATTAAGGCATAACGACGGGATGAGAAGAATAAAAAGGTGAAAAAATGAGAGCAATGGAGAGAAAAATGAAAATTAGAGAAAAAAAGTGTTCCTACTTACCTGAGAATCCCAGAGTGTGTATTACCTGAATGTCACCGTTATCTAATTTTTTACATTGTCGAGGGAGTGGGGTGTAGGATGATATCAGGGTGGTGGGTGTAACGGTTCAGTGAGCATCCCAGGTATTTGAGTGGAAGTGGTACATTAAAGAAGGGGGGAGGGGCGGAGGCAAGAAGGTAGGTTGGGAAACTGTTATAGCTATCTGGGAGTAGAAACTGAAGAGTCCCAGTGGATAGTACTTACAAAGCGTGAATGGGAGCCAGTGAATGGGTTGGCTCTAGTGGACGAATATTGAAGAGCAATGAAATGTGCACCCACATATGTTGGTGATGCTATCAAAACTCATATTATGTCCTCCTCTATGTTGTTATGAGGCGAGTCATAAAGTCTGGGTGGACTGATATGTGTGAGCGCACATACATACATCTATAGCCATCAACAAACATTTGCAGTTGTTGCAATGTTCTCCAACGTCTCTCCTCTCATCACATGACCAGAGAAAGCTGTTTGTCTCTTTCTTATGGTTGTATATATTGTATATAGTTGTATATAAATGTTGCGTTTCATTAGCCTCTTTCAGGCAGTCGTTGGTAGTTACTCTGACCGTCCATGGTGATTGCAACAGAACACCATGCTGGGCAGCTGGAGGCTTCCTGCTCACAGGATGCACCGACCCACAGTCAGATATGACTGAAGAAGACTTATGATTATTTCATGTTCTTGCTGTCTAGGTTGGAACTGTTTGGTGTCCTACAAACAACAAGAGTAGAGTAGAGCACGTACTTTCACAGTAGATCCTTACATGGCTGCCAACATAGTGTCTCTTGCATGTGGTTGATTTAACAGCCGGTCTTTTCTGTGCTTGCCTTTCTAGGTTGGAATCCAGCAATGTTTGATGGACAGCAAGAGTCTGGAAGAACACAAACCTTGACAGTGGATCACTGGAGAGGATGCTCAACTCCAGAAATGTATGCCAACAACCTCCCTCTTGATGCCACTATGGTGGAGGATTACAGTATGAGTAGACCACAAACATTTAATAATGTAGTAGAAGAGGAGACATGGTAAGAGAGTAGTTGTGGTTGCTGTATTCAAATGTACGAGGGTAAGTTAATAAGTAAGTCACAAATGTCTGTACCAAAATAACTATGATAACAACTTGATACCAGTTTATTTTTATACATACATTGTCTCTTTATTTCTCAACATAATTTCCACAAACAATGATGCACTTATCCCATCGTTTTATCTGTCCTCCCAAACCAGCTGCATAGACCTGCATGCTTTGTTTTCATTTACCTGCCATCCCACAGAACTGTGTGACTTACTGACTCACCCTCGTAACTTTTTCTACCCAGCTATGCACCGCTTTACGGGAAACAGCTAGGGGCTAAGTCCACTGAAAACCCACCTTGGCGGTAGACATTCGCAAGTGACACCGAAGTTGAATGTGAAGTGAAAACGTAGTTTAGAAAATAGCACGCAGTTCTATGCAGCCGGTTTGGAAGGGCTGATAAAACAATGGGATAAGTGCGTTAATGTTGATGGAAATTATGTTGAGAAATAAAGGGACAATGTATGTATAAAAATAAACTGGTTTCAAGTTGTTATCATATTTAGTTATTTTTCTACAGCCATTTGTGACTTACTTATTAACTTACCCTCGTACCTTCAATTAGGTCTGGATGTTTTAGTTTAGTTTAGTTATCAGTTGGGGTATCTTCGTTGCACTCCGGACATGTCCATAGGTGCTCAGATCCTCCCCCCAGCATATGCATCAGCGTCCGGTGGCTAATAGTGCCAGTTCTGTGTTGGTTGACGAGGCACTTTGTTTTCCCGATGTACCTCTCGCGTCTGGCTGTGCCGATTCTTACTCCCAGGTCTTTCATCCTGGAAAGCGATGTGGAATCACTGGCGTCAAAATCCTCTGTTCTCGCCATATCTTTAAGGGCGTTAATAACATCGGCACGATCCATGGGCTGGCCATCTACAGGGGGTGCAGAGCCAGACAGTTTATCAGCTCGTTCATTTCCCTTGACTCCCGCATGTCCCGGGACGAAGATGAAAGTGACTTTGCGGACAACAGACTTCCGCAGCGACTCAGTCCACTGTCTACGTACAGATCCAGCTTCGACCTTCTGAATCATGCTCATTGAATCACTTAGTACACACACGTTGGTATAATGCTGTGATTCCAGCCATATGAAAGCCTGTGTAACTGCCATCACCTCCATCGTCATGCTGCTCGTGGTCATAGAGTGGGCACCACTGGATTCTTGAACGGTTCGGCCCGCTGAACGGGCTGTAAATGCCCACGCACTTCTCTGCTGCTTTACAACAGATCCATCTGTATAGATGAGCACTTCGGGGCTATCTGAGTGATCATAGATGAGCGCGTTAACCTCTGCATTGACAGCGGCAGGGTTCTGCTCTCTGCACCGTCTGTCGAGTGTGATAATGCAGGAGAAGGTACACTTAAAAGCTGGAGGCACCGGCACCCATTCCTTGCCGGGGTTGATACTGGTAAGACTGCAGACCTGTCCGACGACATCTTCCGCCCGACCCATCCATGATTTGCCCCTCTTTAGCCTGTCACCCTTTTCTCTGAATACAGCGTCATGCAGAGGGTGCTGCTCATCTGCACTTATTTTTAAGTATGCACGAGCTCTCCAGATCTTGATCCTGTGTTCCATTGTCGGGAAGTCAAGGAGGTATCTCATTGCTACACAGCTGGTGTCTCTCGTGCAGCCCAAAATGATGCGCATGGCTTCGTTTTGTACCTTTTCAAGTCTTCCAATCTGTGTAGGGCTGACAGTGAGGATGGCCAGGGCATACTCGATGCGTGAAAGCACAAGTCCTTGGAACAGAAGTAATAGCAGTCTTTGCTCGATATTGGCAGTCGCCATGACTCTCATTGCTGCCAAACCTTTTCGAGCCTTCGTTATGTCATAATCGACATGATCTCTGAAGGACAGGCTACGATCAAGCCTCACGCCAAGATATGTCATTGACTGGGTTCTACTCAGAATGCTCCCATCCATTCTTACTGCCGGCAGGTCTGTTTTCACAATATGGTTGTTTAGTGAGAACCATGTAACCGTTGCCTTTGCAGGGTTGACAAGGGCGTCGGCATCAGCACACCATGAGGAAATTCGATCTAGTTCGCCCTGCATATAGTTGGCAACCGCCTGTCTATCTCGACCCTGTCGATACACGAGGATGTCGTCAACGAATGATAGAGTCCTACCCCTCCCATCCAACTGTTGTTCAGTGATCGGCACCGTATACACGTTGAATAGTACTGGTGACAGTGGTGAACCCTGCGGCAATCCTGGACATATCGTTATCGGCTCAGAAGACCAACTCCCGCATCTTAGCACCACCTTCCTTTGGAGTAGAACTGCAGCTATCCATCGTACAAGGTGAGGGTGCACTTTCAGTCTGAGGAGGGCAGACAAGAAAATCACAAGTATATTTCTTTCACTGGGGCCAAATAGAAACACACATTGTCCAGATCGCCTTAGTGTGCTTTGACTAAATATTAGTAGGACCATCATACGTGGCACATTTGTTGGTACACACAAAGAATAACCTGTTCCACATGGTATGTTGCTTGAAACAGACAGTTGGGAGGTCAGCATGGCTGAATGGATAGGAACACATGTTCTTAAACATCCGGTGTGCTGAGGTAAGGGGTTCAACCCCTATACTGGGCAGTTCAACTAAAATGTTGACCTCTCATCCTTGACTTGGGGGCGCTAATAACAAGTACCTCTGAAGTCTGAGTGGGTTTGCCTGATGGCGAGGGACACTGTTAATAGTGAAAGCTAATCCACACGCAAATTTCAGTCCAGCACTGCCAGAATTTGTATGTATTGTCCCTGGGAAGGTTAACCCGGTTAACAAATGCTGACAGAAGTCGGATGTGTTGGCCTAACGGCGCAAGAGAGCAGCTATGCTGTAAACAGGCACAATGCAATCACGTCCGAAAAAACTCTCCAGATGAACACAGAAGAAGTATGTATTGCTACATTTGAGTTCAAAGAAGCACACACACACACAAAAAGAAACAGACAGCTAACAATAGGTTCTTTTAAAGTTATAAATGAAAGTCATGACATCACTTTTGACAATCCAAAGTTCTTTTCTGATATGGTTATAAAGTGTTTCATTTAGGCTTAGCTTTTGTTTCCTTAACACATGAATCAATGGGAATATCTTCTGCATATGTTGGCAAAGAGGTTTAGAGATGTGACATCCATCTCTAAGATGCCTTGAACAATTATCTGTGTGAACAGTGGATATGTAAAAGACCAGACAAGGATGATATCCATGTTATATCTACTGCATATGTTGGCAAAGAGGTTTAGAGATGTGACATCCATCTCTAAGATGCCTTGCACAATTAACTGTGAACAGTGGATATGTAAAAGACCAGACAAGGATGATATCTATGTTAAGCTTGTAACCTGTCTTATTGAGCAATGTGAGCTACTCCAAACATTTCAGTTTCCTATAGAAGGACCAGTGTGTATATTGCACATGTTAAAAATCCCTCAGCAGTTGCACAAAGTAAAGAGCTGAATGAGTAGGTCACTTTACAGGCTAAATTTCAATCCACCCACTAAAGATATACAGTATGCGTGATTCTGGTATACACACTAGTGAATCCTTGCCAGCGATATGGAGTTCATTTGGTGGTGAGATTCTGTATTCTATGGGAGAAGACTGGGGAGCACTTAGGATCTATGTGAAATGACAGTGCTCCTTTACAAACAAAGCTAAACATCTACATTTCTTATCTTGCAGGAATGATGGGTTCTCAACAGCATCTTCTAGGCATCTCACAGAGACAGTTAGTCCATTATACCTGCATGAGAATCATTACCTGTCAGGTAACTTGGGGACTGAAAGTGTTATCTTGTCTTCAAGATCATCTGAAGAACCAGTCATGCAAGAAGCTGTTGGACATAGTCATTTCAGACAGAATTCAGTTAGGAGTGATTCATTGAGAAAACCTTTAATAATTAATTGGATCTCAAAAATGACCCCACCAGTGGCAAATAATTTTAGAAATGAGAATGTTGGTGCTTCTCCCAGACCTCCTGCATCTGCAGCTGGTCCAGTATTTAACCGAGCAAGTAACCTCACTTGCAGACCACATAGGTTTCAATCAGCCTTGCACTTTAAATCGCAGGCAGCTAGAAGAAAATCAGCTCCTTATCACATGACAAAGCCTTGGACAGATCACCAACGTAAGTCATTCAGAGCCTGCTACATGTGTTTCTAAGATTGATCATCATTTCTGTATGGTCTAGTCATTCAGAGCCTGCTACATGTGTTTCTAAGATTGATCATCATTTCTGTATGGTCTAGTCATTCAGAGCCTGCTACATGTGTTTCTAAGATTGATCATCATTTCTGTATGGTCTAGTCATTCAGAGCCTGCTACATGTGTTTCTAAGATTGATCATCATTTCTGTATGGTCTTGTTCCATTTATTCAAATCTGTTTTGGCCAGAAATGCCACACTCATGGTTAATAGCCCAGTTTATAAAAGGGCAATAATCATCATGCATACGAATGTCAATATGGCTGAATGGATAAGAGCACTCATTCTTAAACTTCCGGTGTGCTGATGCGAGGTAGCGGGTTCAACCCCAACACCGATCAGTTGGACTAACATGTTGACCTCTCATCCTTGACTTGGGCACGTAAATTACAAGTACCTCAGAAGTTGGAGTGGGTTCCCCTGATGGCAAGGGGCACTGGTAATAGGGAAAGCTAATCCACATGCAAAAACCAGTCCATTGTATAGAAGTAGTAGTAGTGTGTATGGACAACACTTGGGTTCAAAGCGAACGATTGCCAGAATAAATTTTAAAAAAGATTAATCATGTATCAGATCCTTTACAGAACATCGTTCTCATCACAGCTGGCAAGAAAGACTCAATCTTTCGCCAATTTCCCGAGCTCATGTTACGCCCAGAGTGTCTTTCTCTTGTGCCCACCTTCCTGTTGGTCCAACTCCTGCTTATTCTTCCAAGAACCATTCCTTCCAATACTGTTCTTTTTAAACCAGTGAACTTGGATACAGCCAGAGAGTTTGTCTTTGAGAAATGCTGTTGTCAGTTTTCTTCAACATTCAGATCTTGTATTTTCTTTTTTTGGTAATCATATTTTAAGAATTCTTCTGTGACATTTCAGTTCAAGTCAGTTTTCTTCCTTGGTGATTGTGAAATGGTCCATGACCTTCCTCTGTTTGTTGCCATAAGAAAGATGCATGTTGTTCACTTTTATTCTTTGCTGTTGTGTGGCAAAGGCTTGTAATGCCGAATGGCATAGGTGATCACGCTTCTCATCTTGCGATTTGCAGCGGCATGCATCCATTCGTGTGCTGACTTCATTCCATGCCATGAAGAATTTTATCTTGCTTTCTTCCTGTATCTTTCTTTCCACAAATCTTCCCAGTTGTCACAACAGTTTTTGTCTTCTCATTATGTGGCCAAAAATGCAGACTGCCTCTTTCTGATGTTGTTATCTTTGCGACTTACACCCTCAGTATATCTAAATTACTTATTTTGGCTGTCCAAAGAAATTTCAGCATTCTTGTATAAAACCACATCCACAGCATTTTAAGGCTATTGTTTGCTTGTTTATTAATTGTCCATGATTTGCAGCTGTATGTTAGAACTTTATATTGGTCTGAAAAAGGATACATGGAGAGATCTGAGATGCAAGGATCTACTGTTAAAAATACTACAAGGGGGGTAGTCTCATAGTAAATACTGCAGTTGAGATGTGAAGTGTGAAGCCTTCCCATATTCTAAGCCATGGCATAGTTGATGTGACCAGTTTCCTTCCTCATCACCGTTCCTTCCCAAACAATTATGAAAATTGTCTGGCACTCATTTTAGTTTAGTCATTTAGTCGGCAGATCATCATCACAGCACACGGTGTAACCCATAAGTGTTCCGTTCTACTCCTAACTCAAGCCTGAGTCCAGAGAATCTCAGCTCAGTGCATGAACTCTGTAGCACCGACGAGGATCCTGAAATACTTTGGGTAGATTTTTAACTCAAAATTTTGCCAGAGCAGCGCCATTAGGCTACTCTTTTTCGATTTCCAACTGCCAAGGGATTTTTTACGTGCACAACAATACACGCGGGCATCAGACCTCACTACCCAGAGACCAGGGGAAATTTTATTATTAGAAGTCCACGTGAATAAATCCTGGCCCTCACCGGGGCTTGAACCTGGGACCTCCAGCACCCGAGGCGGACACCATACCTGGAGACCACTCAAACCCCCCCCCCCCCCCCCCCCCCCCACCCCCCCCCCCCCCCCCATTCATTTTAATGATGCTGTTGTGACCCCAGAACAGGAACGGTAGGACAAATAATCTTGCCTCTGCTGGGGATTGAGTCTGGACCACTGATTATGCCACTAGCTCCTGATTAATGGGAATATCAGGATAAAAGAAAACAAGATGTTTTAGAAACAATGACATCACACTAACTGCAAGGACATTGGGGTTAGACTTATTCTGTGCTGAAGAGACTTGCTGAGATCACTGACAAGTGAAGTGACATGATTAAATGACTCGATAATCAGTCTTCAGATGCCTTCAGTCAGACTATCCTGATGATGATGGCTCCATCAAGATACTAATAGCTGGTTAGCTTGAGAAAGCATGCACTGCCAGGACACATGTGTGTTGTCTGTTGGAGCTCATTTGAGGCACTTTATGTGTGATGTTATAATTCACTAGATCTTGATGCATCTATGAACCCTGGGAGAGAAAATGAACAAACTTAATTTTCAAAAGGTTAAGAATTGGGTACACGGGACCACCTGACATTTTACCATATCCTTCTCATTTTGTACATACTTTCATTCATAAATCTCTTAATTGGTTAATTTTTAACTACAACAGCAACAATATTATATTCACTATACATGCCATGCAGGTCTCCCTGGTGAAGGTGTTAAGGACATTGTTCGTAATATTGCATGAAACACAGCTGCGTAAGATTCTGCTGTGGATTGCGCCACGCTGGTTACTTACGGAGATATGTGAGCTGGTCGTTCAGAAAGCAATGAGAAACTACTGAATGTAAAACTTGCCAAGACATAAGTATCAGCTGAAAAATGCTGATGTTGACTGCAATGTCCTGTAAAGGATATGCGGGGAAAAAATAATACATACCATAGATAGACGGAAAGGAGTGAGGTTTAGAGAAGGCAGGCAGGTCTGCTGCCAACGCTCTTTCAGATTCCTTTTCATTCACTTTGATAATCTTTAAAAAAAAAGGACTAAGCTTAAGATACTTGATATGATCCAAGTTATTGATATCTATGCTCACCCAGAATTCTAAGAATTGATATTAGATTTTATTATATGCTACAGTTGACCTGACTATGTACATCTGAGCATATACTTTTACCTAAGTAAAGGTACTAAGTTACAGAATCATCATCACTGCTCCTGCGACAACCCCCCACCGCACTCCTTCCCCCTCATCAAAAGCCACACAAGATTTCTCATGCTGATGATAGTGGTTTGATTAAAAGTCCTCCTGGCTTTTCCTCTACATGTCGAGTGTTATCCAGACCTGCTAATCTCTCTCTTATAAACTAATCTCTCCAGATAAGGACACTGTTCAACTGCCTGTTTAAAGAAGGCATGATTAATGTTTGAAAATAATCTATGACTATTGTTTAAAAATAGCTATAAACAGGTGCATGCCTGTGCCTGTTTTAACACAGCACACAGCCTTTTGTTTTGTGTGGAGTGTAGTGGATCTGTTCATAACCTCATATGTGATGGGTGTGTGTGCTGACAGTGTCATCATCATAATTAAATTCACTGGAATGTGTTTGTTGGGGGGGGGGGGGGGGGGGGGGGGGGGGGGTGTGAGACTAATATTAGGGGGCATGCCTGGCTATAGGAATTATTAATAAATAAGGAAGGTTAGGTTTAACATGCAGTGAGGGTTCTAGACTTTTACATAATTAAATCATAAGATGGTGACGTGACCAATGCCCTTCCATGTTACCTTTCCTTCCCAGGTAATTTCTAGAAAATGTGGCCATGAAGGGAACTGGTCACCCACTTTCATTGTGACATTTTCCAGTATATGTTGGTGTTACAATTCATATAACTGTGACACTTTCCAGTATATGTCGGTGTAACAATTCACATAACTATGACATTTTCCAGTATATGTTGGTCTAACAATTCATATAACTGACATTTTCCAGTATATGTTGGTGTAACAATTCACATAACTGACATTTTCCAGTATATGTTGGTCTAACAATTCACATAACTGTGACATTTTCCAGTATATGTTTGTGTAACAATTCACATAACTGTGACATTTTGCAGTATATGTTGGTCTAACAATTCATATAATTGTGACACTTTCCAGTATATGTTGGTGTAACAATTCACATAACTGACATTTTCCAGTATATGTTGGTCTAACAATTCATATAACTGTGACACTTTCCAGTATATGTTGCTGTAACAATTCACATAACTGACATTTTCCAGTATATGTTGGTCTAATGATTCACATAACTGACATTTTCCAATTTTTATTTTGATGTAACAATTCACATAATTGACATTTTCCAGTATGTGTTGGTCTAACAATTCACATAACTGACATTTTCCAGTATATGTTGGTGTAACAATTCACATAACTGACATTTTCCAGTATATATTGGTCTAACAATTCACATCATTGTGACATTTTCCAGTATATGTTGGTGTAACAATTCACATAACTGACATTTTCCAGTATATGTTGGTGTAGCAATTCATATAACTGACATTTTCCAGTATATGTTGGTCTTACAATTCACATAACTCTGACATTTTCCAGTATATGTTGGTCTAACAATTCACATCATTGTGGTATTTTCCAGTATATCTTGGTTTAACAATTCACATAACTGTGACATTTTCCAGTATATTATGGTGTAACAATTCATATTACTGACATTTTCCAGTATATGTTGGACTAACAATTCACATAACTGTGACATTTTCCAGTATATCTTGGTCTAACAATTCACATAACTGACATTTTCCAGTATATTTTGGTCTAACAATTTACATAACTATGAGATAATTTGCATGAGACGTTTTGGATAAATTGTGTGTTTTTGATCTGTGTTGGGCTGGTCATTGACACAGAGCTTGAATTATCCCTTACGTGTTTCTAAACAATGTTTTTCTGTTGTGAATTTGAATAATGAAGACACCAAACAATATATTGCCTGGCATATTTCACTGTCCCATCAGGTGCATAACACACACACAAAAAAACTGCTGACAAAATGACATGATAGTCTCTTTAAAACTACTGTGGTGATATTCAAACATATGACAATGTGTTTTGTTTATTTTTGTTGAAAGGATTCATTAAGCTGCTTCATTTTATATTGAACTCTCTCTTTTGGTCCCCAACATGTCGGGTAAGCATTGAACCATTAAGTCCTCAGGCATGTTTATGCTTGTGGCTACGGTTTGCATTTGCATTTTCCTCATGTTGGACTGGTAGTGCATGGTTCCGTCGTCCTGCTACTGAGTGCATGCGTGGCGCGACACTGTGAGCTGTGAGATTCGTGTGGAATGCTTTTACATCTGTCCTCTGTTGTTTGCATAGTGGACTGCATGTTCGGAACAATGGCCGGCTGTTGCTGAATTGACTGATTTGCCTTTTTCGGTTCACGGGTGCATTTTTCAGGAGACTCCTGGGAGTCGTCGCTGGAGCTACAGAATTTGTGCTTTGTGCGACACTTTTGGCGGGTCGCCCTGTGGAAGGAGACAGAGCATTGTGGTATAAAACCCGAATCAATGAAGTCTTTCTGGTGACCCCGATTCCATCTACGATGAACTATTTTTCGTCGAGGACTTTTGTGTTGGCATTCTGGCGGCGGCATTATGCACAGTGTACCTGTACAGGCTGTTGGCTTGTTAAGACTCCTGTCTGTTCCACTTTTCACATTGGGCAGTGAGGAGCATTTTGTGTGATATTTACTGGCACAGGAACGGAGCGTAATGGGGACGACCTGTTGCCATGAAGTTGGAACCACGACTCTTTTTCTCTCTCCCCTCTATCTCTCTCTCTCTTCCTCTACCCCATATCTCCTTTCCCCCCACTCTCTCTCTCTCTCTCTCTCTCTCTCTCTCTCTCTCTCTCTCTCTCTCTCTCTCTCTCTCTCTCTCTCTCTCTCTCTCTCTCTCTCTCTCTCTCTCTCTCTCTCTCTCTCTCTCTCTCTCTCTCTGGGAGTGGATAAATGCATACATGCCTCTAACATTTTAATAGGTTTTGTTTATATGCTCAGTGTTCATAGTACCGGGTTTATTTTCAGCACAAATGTAACATGCATAATACACACCATACAAATGATTCACGAAAAGTGAGTGAATGGAAGGGCTAATTATAAGAGGGGCTTGTGTTCCCAATTTATGACCTTTTGAAAATGAAGTTACTCGTGTGTTCTACATCAGTATTGGGTGGGGGGAGAAGGTACGCTGTGCTTGTGTTGCTTATTTTGTACAGATCTACATCTGGATTCATACCCGGTCTGCAGGAGTCATTGGTGTATGCTGCACCTCTGAGAAACATTTGTGACGACATACCACGTCGTATCCTGCCTGCAGTATCTGTCAAGGGTTTACCTTCAACTATTTTATGTACAGAGTGACTATATATGTTTTATTATTTACCTTTCACAGCCCAGAGCAGACGGAGGAAATCATTCCCTGTAGGAGCAACTATTTCATCTGCAAATCGTGGCAACACAGGAGAAAATGGCCAACTGGAGTCTGAAGCTGGCTCATCACCACCATCAAATGTAGCAAACAGGAAGTGTCTCGGAGACTGGGCTGCGGCGTTTGTGGCACGAAGTCGCAGCTACAACTACAGGTTTATAGACTGCCACTGTCATATTGACTTCCTGTATTCCACTTTGGGGGTTCCGAGGGAGACATATTTCTCCAAGTTCCAGGAACAGCATGCCGAGACATTTCCTGGCAATTATGAAGGCTGTGTGGCTGTCTTCTGTCATCCCAGTACATTCAGTGCTGACAGTGAGTATCTTGTTAAGTTCTGTCCAGTACGATTCACTGTAAAAAATGTAAAGGACTTTGTTTCTTATGCCATTGATGCATCCCTCTGGGCATTAGGTTGGAGTAGGTTGACAGTGAAATACCCAGCACCCGTGGAGGAAACATTAAAATACTTATCCCCTAATTTCACCCTATCGCCCATATGTGCTGGTTATATCCTAATATCCCTTTTTTGCAGGTGGGAAGCTTCGTTACCAGTCTTGCTCACCCCACTGATTTCTGAACTAGGATAGGAGAAGGATAGTTCTACAATATAAACCCTGTGGAGATGGTACATTGGTACTGAGCTGAGAGGAAATTCTGTACACACATCTCATTCTTGTAGATGCAAGCACTTTTTAGGGCTCAGCAACCTAAATTGCAGTGCTTCTGTTTTGAGAGTGAAAGCTCAGTCCTTCCGAGAACTCACAGCCAGTCAACCATGTCATTGATGCATATTCGGGATATTTTGGGCCCATGTGTTTTGCAGTTGACCAAAAAACTCCTTGATATATATGGCCATTATCTAATCAACTCTTACCTTGTCTTGAGTTGACTTTTGCCACAGCATCAACTCTTACCTTGTCTTGAGTTGACTTTTGCCACAGCTGTGGCATAACTTTTGTCAGGACTGTGAGATAAGATTTGCCACAGCTGTGAAATATCCTTTGCCAGGGCTGTGATATAACCTTGGTTTAGGCTGTGAGATAATCTTTACCATTACTGTGAGATTAATTTTGCCATTGGCTCTCAGATTATCTATAACAGCTGTAAGAGTTTCCACTGCCCACTGTTGTGTAGGCAAATTGTAGAATGAAAAGCTACACATTTCTGAAGAAAAAAACAACAAGATTCTATCTTGTGGTTTAAACCAGTTGTGTTGTTGCTTTCTTTGTCGTTAATTAAACACTTGTCACTATTTGATAGATCCAGAAGATGACATTTTGAAAACTGTGTCAGCGGAGGATGGAGTGTGGCTTTCCGTGGGATGTCATCCCAAGAATGCTTTAGAATTTACTGATTCCCATCTCAGAGGATTGAGGCACATGTTGAAGCATCCTAAAGTTGTTGCTCTTGGAGAAATTGGCTTGGATTACTCTGGAACGTAAGTTTTGGGTTGCTTTAACACCTGTCTTCTTCATTCTTCTTTTAAGAGGGGTGCATCACTATTAGCTGTGTACCTCTCTCAGTAACCATTGTTGGTAAATCCAGGATGTATTGCATGACTGTTAGACATACTTATCGCATTGCTGGGCATAGATATATTATGCCTATTGTGGAGACGAGTATGAGTCTCATTCCTTCATTTTACATGGGTGAATGTGGAAGGTAAGTGAAAACCACTGCATCTTTTAAAGTTGTTTCGTTTGGATGATTCCAGAATCATCATCTTAACACTCTAGACAAACTCTGGCATCTCCCTCAACAAATGTTGCAAGGTGTAGATGTTAGTTGTTCCACTGACATATTGGTTGTAAACATGTCAATTTTATCCCCTTATAGGTTCCTCCCTACAGTCCACACATAACTCCAAACTTCAGCATCTTGAATACAGGGAGACCCCGCTATACGTTGCTTCAGTTTACGTTGTTTCGCTATAATGTCGTCACATAGGGGACATAACTTCACTTTACGTTGCTACGTTCCGCCATAATGTGTTGCAATACTGTGCTCTCTTGATATCATGCGGAGGAACTACGTAATGCCGCGTAGTGTTACCGCTATGGAACGTCTCCTTACTCTGTTGTTGTTGTCAGGTTTGCTTTAACGTCGCCATTTTACATTTTGTGCAGTTGAGTTTTTCCAGGATTTTATCGTGTAATCACCCATAATTATGAGTTCAAAGCACACAGTAAGTGCTTATAGTGTGTCTGGTTGTAAGAGAACCAGAAAAGTTTTATCTTGAGGTGAAGTTGGATGTGCTCAGCAGGAAGAGGAGCACCCTGCTGCAACCCCCCCCCCCCCCCCCCCCCCCCCCAAATCCCCATTGTCGACAGCTGAACGTTTGTCACAATTCTTTCAATTGATTGATGTGGTAATTGACATATAAATGAGGATGCCCCAAACAGAGAACAAAGCTCCAAAATGTCTAAGGCAGTAACAAACGCCATTAGCTGTTATAAGGAGCTTTACTTAAAGAAAAGACAAAAGGCTGTTCAGCAGACATTGGACAAATTTTTTGTTCAAGTAGAGAAGAGCCAGGAAAAGAGGCAGAAAGAGGTTAGTTTCATCCTCAGATGAAGAGGCAAAATTTAATGCCTCTACGTCGCAATACCTCTACCACTTGCCCTCCAACCCACCCCTATTTAGCCAATAAATATCAACAATCATCAAAAGAAACATCACATAATACACTGTATGTCATTTAATTCTATGGAAAATAGTGTTTCGCTATACGTTGCCTTACTTAAAGTCACGTTTTTTAAGAACATAACCCTGCTGTTAACCGGAGCCTCCCTGTATGTTGTTTTATATGTTACTGTTTCTTGAACTGTTAGTCACTTATTGTCTGCCTTGTCCACGATGAGTGTTCCAACAACTGGCAATTTGAAACGGTATGGTTGAATCACCCACTCCATAACATGACCAGGACAGTATATCCACGTATGCAAGCATGACCTGAAAAATATATCAATGTATGTATCTGCAAGAAATAGATATCTTTGCTTGGTATCCACTCATGCCACATCTATTGGTATCCACTCGTGCCACATCTATTGGTATCCACTCATGCCACATCTATCCATTTTAAACTTTACATAATATGGTCTGATTGATTGTCAGACACTATAGAGTCACTCTAGAGACTCAATCATTCAGGTGCATTCTCCACAATAAAGGTTGCAATATCTGTCTCTCGCCTTCATTGTACATTCTGTCAGACTGCTATTTGTCTGCTTGTATTGTCTCTTGCTCACTTACCTCCAACCTTACCCTCCAGTACTACACACTACCCCTCTATTCTGTCCACAATTCTCTGTATTTCTTTGCTGGTGTGTTTGAACCAGCCAGATAGAACAAGACATCTATAAACGTCATAACTTGTCCTGTTCCAGAAGGTCGTAATTTGCTTAATTTTGCTGTATATATGTTGAACAGCACCAGCACGCTTGGTGAGCTCCGAGATAGCCCAGGACATATTGGTTCTTATGTCCGCATTCTCAGGTTTTTATGATCAGAGTCAGAATGATGTTAATGGCTGTCTTAAGATATCTTCATCCAGAATAGTATCTGTAAGTCTGCATGCTTGTATTATACTGTTATGTATGCATCCTTGTATTATACAGTTACATATGGATGATTGTGTTATAGTTACATATGCATGCTTGTGTTATAGTTACGTATGCATGCATGTACATATGAACTTCTTCAGTCACAGATGATACAGCATCAGATATACTGTCAACAGATAAATTAAATATGCCAGCAGATTTATTTATCAATCAATCAATCAATCATGTGCCATGCCGGAAAGCGTGGGCGGTCATGACTCGCCATTTCACTCGATCACCAGTGTCGTGGATCAGCTCAGTGTTCCTGTCTCGTCCATGCCATGTGGCCAAGCCATCCAGGTATTTTCCTCTCGGCCTTCCTCTTGGTCTGTTCCCCTCGATCTTGCCAGTTGTCACTAAGTTCTCCAATCCATTTCTTCTCATAACATGTCCAAAAAATTTTGACTGTCTACGTCTAATTTCTCTAATCAGTTTACGATGTTCATTTGTCTCCTGTAGTACTTGGTCATTGGTTTTTCTGTCTGTCCATGGTATTCTTTGCATTTTCCTCAGAAACCACATTTCTGCAGCCATCAGATGCTTTTCAGCTTGACTGCTCATTGTCCAAGTTTCACATCCATACAAAAGAACAGGCTCTATGTATCCCCTCAACACTCTTTTTCTCGTTTCAATTGACATCTTATTGGTCAGAATGTTTTTCATCTTGCTAAAGGCTACTTTCGCCATGGCGATTCTTGTTCTAATCTCTTCAAGGCATCTCCCATCAGATGTTATAACTGTTCCAAGATAATTGTACCGATTCACTTGTTGAAGAATATTTCCATTTACTTGTATATTACATTGTGGCACTTCTTCCTTCCTACTGACGACCATAACCTGAGTCTTTTTACAATTTAATTCTAACCCCAGTTGCTCACTGTGTACAACAACCGCATCTACTAATTGTTGCAGGTCCTGCTCATTATCTGCAATTAATACTGTATCATCTGCATATCTAATGTTATTGATGTTTCGTCCTCCAATGCTGATTCCATTTATATCCTCTACATTTCTGAAAATATTTTCACTGTACAGGGAAAAAAGATCTGGAGACATCACACATCCCTGCCTAACACCTCTCTTAATTGGCTGATACTGTCCCACTTCATTATCAATCCTTATTGCAGCTTGTTGTTTCCAATATATGTTTTTTATAAGTCTAATGTCTTTCCCATCAATTTGTAGATCTGCAAGCATATCCACCATGCTGACATGTCTAACGCTATCAAAAGCCTTTGTATAGTCAATAAAGCAAAGATGTATATCCTTGTTTACTTCTATAGCACGTTCAATAACTGTTCGCAGCATATACACAGCATTTACTGTACCCTTTCCTTCTACAAACCTGCATTGTTCTTCCCCTATTTCAGGTTGTATCTTCTTCCTCATTCTTTGCATGATAATTCTTAGCAAAATCTTTGTGATGTGACTCATTATACTAATTGTTCTATGTTGATCACATTCCAAGGTTCCTGATTTCTTTGGGATTGCAATAAATATAGAGTCACATAATTCAGGAGGTATATCTCCAGTATCATATAATGTGTTCAGCAGTCTGGTGACTTGATCTAGTCCAAGTTCTTCTAAAGCTTTAATCATTTCTGTTGTGATGTTATCTGCACCGGGGGCCTTGCCAGCTTTCATATGCTTAAGAACATTTCGAACCTCCATCTCCAAAATTGGCGGTCCTTCATTATTAAATCTAATATCATACTGTTCGTCTCTGTTTATTTATCATTGGAGAGAAATTACAGAAAGTGGGCAGTTTTAATATCTAGATTCTCTTCTGAATTTCATGCCAGATTTGATATATACTTTGATGTTTTCCAGATGTTATCATAATTCATCTATACTTTTATTGTTTGCCAGATTTCATCAACATTCTGAGGTGCAGAAGCTTGTGTTTAGACAGCAATTACAGCTAGCCTTAGAAATGAAACTACCCCTTGTCATTCACTGTCGTGATGCTGATGATGACTGCTTGGAGATACTTACTGAAGTAAGCCTACAAAGTGAATTTAATTATCTTTGTTAATAATAAAGTTGTCAGGACAATAACAAAATCCAGGTTTTATCGACCAAGTTGCAGGTGTCCCAAAGTGGATGTAACTAACTTTGTTAATACTCAAGTTGTCAGGACAATAAAAAAAATCTAGGTTTTATAGACCAAATTGCACCTGTCTCAAAGTGGATTTAACTAACTTTGTTAATACTCAAGTTGTCAGGATAACAAAATCTAGGTTTTATAGACCAAATTACAGACGTCCCAAAGTGGACTAATCAGCCAACGATCAGTTAACAGTACTGATTATTTCAGAAATTCAAAACAATGTATTCCCATAGTGAATTTAAACATAGAAGCCACAAATAGTATATTGCACAATTTATTGCCTGGAATATTTCGCTGCTTCTCATCAGGAGCATACTGCAGAGATATATATCATATGAACTGAATAAATGAATAATAGTTTGGTTGAATTACTTAAAACACATAGTCACAGGTATTGTGTGAATGTAGAGCATTTGTTATCCCAACAGTAATTTCAAATTCGCAGTCCTACATACCGTGTACAAAGTCAGCTGAGGGAGGTTGGAAGCAGACTGCCTGTGTTGATTTGTAACAATAGTATGAGCGTCGGTCATGGCAAAGTAGTGACAAACTACTGAATTTATACTTACCTAGTAAATAATAATCAGCTAAAATATGCTGGGGTTGATTGCGACATCCTGTTAAGAGCGTGCAGATAATTTGTTTTCCCTTCATTTAAACCCACCTTAAACACTTGTAAATATTGTCTCTCTCTCTCTCTCTCTCTCTCTCTCTCTCTCTCTCTCTCTCTCTCTCTCTCTCTCTCTCTCTCTCTCTCTCTCTCTCTCTCTCTCTCTCTCTCTCTCTCTCTCTCTCTCTCTCTCTCTCTCTCTCTCTCTCTCTCTCTCTCTCTCTCACACAACACTCCACACACACACTCTCACTCTCACACACACTCATCGCACACACACACTCATCTCTCTCACACACACACACACCAAATGCATGCACACCCATCCATCTCCCCACCCCCTCTCCATTTCTTCTTAGTACAGCCTTGTTACACTGACCAGTCTGCCATCATGCATCTCATGTTAGAATGTACCTCATAATATGTGCTGTCGTAAGGTCAGCGTCCAGCAGATAATCATTGTTGACAGATGTCCTCTATGTCCAGATGGTACCCAGTGACCACAAGATCCACGCCCACTGCTTCACCAGGGACATCAACGTTGCCATGCGCTGGATGATTCCCTTCCAGAACTTGTTCCTGGGTCTGACCCCAGTGGTCACCTACAAGACGGCATTGGATACTGCCAGCACAGCCACATTTATCCCTCTGGACAGATTGCTGCTGGAGACTGATGCGCCATTCTTTGTGCCAGGTGGTGTTAGAAAGGTCAGATATTAAGTTTATTATGTGTGGGAACAGGAGATATTGCCTTTTCAGTCATATTGTATTGAAACCAGTTTTTTCCCCCTGTTCGCTTGCTTTTGAACTAAAGCATAGTCCATGCTGGACTGATTTGTGCATGTAGATTATCTTTCCCTATTACCAGTTGTCCCTCGCCTGCAGGTGGAGCCACTCCAACTACTGAGGTACTTGTAGGTAATTTACAACCCCAAGTCAAAGATGAGAAGTCAGCATTTTATTCCAACTAACCAGTGTAGAGTTGACCCTGCTGCCTCAGCATCAGCACACCGGAAGTTTCAGAGCGAGCAGTTTTATACATGTGGCCATGCTAACCACCCAAAAAAAAGAGTGAAGACAAAACATTTTGATGAAGATGAAAAGAAATTCATCAAACTGTCACATGTATGTCATTTCTTTGCTTATTAAGGTTCTGAGGCTGACCCAGCCTCATAAACATGGGTTTGACAGGGAAGGTGACGAGAAAGGGAACTGGCCACCCCACCTCACATGATGTGACCTAAAGTATGTGAAAGCCTACCTCTTCAGACCTCAATAGCGGCATCTATTGTTTAAATATTGAATCTACAGAGTTTATTTTGATGAGTAAATGATCATATTGGCATTTATTTAACTTGTCAAACGGTACAATCCGGTAATTAGACATGCAATTCTTACATGGTGAACTGGTTTTAGTATGGTTGTTTGATTTCATGCATACCAGACTGTTCCAGAATATTCTGCTCTAATGTCAAAGCAGGGCTGTTGTTTATATCAGACAAACAACCAACCAAGAGACATGCTTTTTACATTAGAAACATTCATTAAATGGTGATTGCGGAGGAGAGAATAAAGATGGTGTGATAGAAATACCAGTGTAGATCTGATGGGAAGAAATTTGCAAATTTCTGTTAAAATTGGTGGTGAGACAGAGCCTGCATAGGACACAGCAAATAAATATTAGATGCTCTTTCTGGGATCCACAGGGTAAAAGGAATACAGATCAGAAAACTCTCATGGAGAAGTAAGGGCTTAATGAACAGTGTAGGAAAGATATCAAAGGAACTACAAGTGAAGCTAAAAGGAACAAGAGGCAGCAAAGGACTCCCCTTGAGATATTTGTAATCCTTTTGTAGCTAACAGACGAATGAAGATCGTCTTTTTAGTATCCAGAAAGAGTTAATGAAATATAAGGAGACTACAGCACTGATGAAGAAGTAGATACATTGATAAATAATGTAGAAAAGACATGAAAGGAACTACAAGAGACAGCAAAGGAACTACAAAAGACAGAAAAGGAACTACAAAAGACAGCTAAGAAACTGAGACATCAAAGGAATTACAAAATACAGGAAAGGAACTAAAAGAAACGGCCAAAAAATTACAAGAGACAGCCAAGGAACTATGAGAGACAGCTAAGGAACTTCGAGAGACAGCCAAGGAACTATGAGAGACAGCTAAGGAACTATGAGAGACAGCCAAGGAACTATGAGAGACAGTAAAGGAACTACAAGAAACAACAATGAATAAAAATGCTGGCCATGAGATGTTTGTGTTCCTTGTGTGGCTATTACGGTGGCTGGGACAATGGCAAGGTGAATAATAGGTTCACAATTCTCCAACTTGCAAGTCCTGGGTTCGCTATCAGCTGTGTGTGATACAGGAGCAGACTGATTGGCTTTGATTTCAGTGATATAAGGCGTTGGCCATTCAGAAATCCATGGCAAACTACTGAACTAAAATTTCTTAGTGGGTAACAAACTGCCAATAAATTCTTGAGATGATATGCAACGTCTTGTAGAGGATATGCAACTGTCTTTTTGTTTTTGTAGTTAACGGATGAAGATTAGTTCACCACACACATAAATATGTGGAGTTTGGTATATGATAACCTCATATGTTTATTTTTACAGCAAGATGTAGGGTGTTCACATCCCGGCTTTGCCTTGTTCACGGCTGAGAAAGTGGCAGAATTGAAGCGTATTTCTGTAGATGAGGTTCTGAAAGCATGTCGAGAAAACACAAAGAAGATGTATGGCATTTGATGACAGCAATTCCATCCTGGCATAGAACATAACAGCTACAGGAGGTGCATGTAATAAAGGATGGCAACATGTAATTTATAACTTAGGTATGGGGATGACATGTCCGCATTTCATTCACATGGCATTAAGGCTACAGCTGATGTAGGTTCTACATTTCCCTGGAGCAGACTGACTGTCACGTAAACAGTTCTATTTAACCTCATGTCAAATCATTATGCCTGTAGATTTACATCATATATTTAACTTTGTGCTGCTTTGAAATTATTTTTCAGAAATTATTATGATGGTTTCCCTTTGTCTTTCCACACCCTTATGAGGTGTTTTTTTTTTTACCAGTTGGGAAATACTAATATTGTAACATTGGCCAACATCATAACGGCTAGAAAATGTGGAGATGTAGTCATTGCTAGTTTGTTCTTACATAATTGGCTACGTTGAATTATAATTGTTTGCTGAATAAATAAACAGGTATTGGTTAGCACTAATACAATTGATGATGAAGAAGAGGATACACTAGACAATATACAAGTTAAAAGCTATAGTTGCACTGGGATTCAGACCTGCTGTCTCGAAATATCTTACTTAAGTAGCAAGCCTATGTCGATGCATGGTCAACTAGACACCCTGAAAAAAGGGTGTCCTCATAAGCCAGGTGTATCTTCCACCAGGAGTAACCACCTTGGAATATAGACATCATTCACACACAGCCGTGTTTTAAGTGTGACCAGTGAGGTGTTATTGTCATATGGAGGTCACTGTCATTTACTGCCAATATAGTACCTTGCGGTGTATGGCAGAGGGGTCTTTGAGCCTGAGGAATAAAGGCCGCCTGGCTAGTGCAGTCGCCGCGAACTGTGCAGGTTAGGATTTTCTTTTTGCCCCCGACAGAAAAAAATCTCGCACCTTACCGGGGATCGAACCCGGGTCTCCCGAATGAGAGTCCAGCATTCTATCCACTCAGCCAGCCGCTCCTCGTCATATGGAGGTGACTGTTCAAATACTGGTGTGGTGTGCATATAGTTTATAATTATCCTGTTGTCTAGTGGTTCTTCGTTTCTTCTTATTGTTACTTCTTTTTTCCTTCTTGTGAGGGTGTTAATCAGTATTTCCATATTTGTTTCTCTTGTTTAAGTGACTGAATGAGAAGTGTGTGAGGTGTTGGGGAGGGGGTGTTGCTGGATAGGAAAGATGCTCAGAAAATCTATTATAACTAGAAAGTTCTTTCTACTGAGCCCACAGAGCTCACAAAATATCAATCAATCAGGTGCCGTCTCCACAATGAAGATTGGCTGCAATGGATCTCCAACACTCTCGCCCTGACTGTACATTCTGTCATAACACTGATGTTGGTCCATCTCTTGATGTTTTCTTCCCACTTGTATCATTGTCATTAACAAATTAATTAGAGACCTAAAGACACATGGAGAAGGGAATTGGAGACGGAGATAAATAATAGTGACCTAAAGACGTATGGAGAAGGGAATTTGAGACAGATCAATAATAGTGACCTAAAGACACACAGAGAAGGGAATTGGAGACAAAGATAAATAATAGTGGCAGGACCTGGAGGAAGCTGCTAGAGACGGGATAGCTTGGTGTGAGTTAGTTGAGGGGCTATGCTCCAGGGACGTTAAAGAGCAGAAGAAGAATTGCCGGACATTCTTGTTCCTGGGTCACCCAGACATCTCTCAAGGGAAACTAAACCATACTGGTGAACTGTTTGATGATGAGAAAGCTAGGACAGTGTACTCCAGATAAACTCATAGGTGCTCAGTCACTCCCAGCAGCAGTGAAAGGATATGTATGGTGGTATCTCTTGTGAGCTGGTTAGCTGACCGTTGGAACCATCCTGGCATGTGGTTGTTGCAGACACTGCCATGCTTAGTTCCCCACTTCAACAGCTGCAATAAGGAAGATTCATCCAGGGGTTCACTTTCAGGAAGGGCATACAATCCTGATCCTCAGTGATGACATGGAGTGGGTAAACACCTGTGCTGCATAACTGCCCGTTGTGAACTTTGTGTGTTGTTGAACTGCTGTAAGGTTGCAGAAGATGTGAGTTACTTTAGATTGTTTCTTATGTTCATTTCTTTGCTTATAGTTGTTTTTTTTTTTTTTTGGTTCTATAGTGTTTGGTGCTCAATAAACTTTATTAGGTTACACTTGAGAAGTGATGTTTTTATTTGGTATCACTGAACACATTATTTCTCTTCTTCTTTCCACTGCATCTCATTGCTGCTGCATTCCTTTGTTGTCACCTTCTTCCTCCACCTCCTTTATCATCATCTTCCAATTTCCATTTCTTCCTCCTCCTTTGCCTCCGCCTCCTCATCCATAAACTCACCCATGCTCACACACACAGAGCAGATAACACTTTTCCATGCCAGATGCTCTCAAGGACAGGTGACCACTTCCTTTCCCTCTAGACAATTTCTAGAACATTCATAAATTGCCCAGTACCCAGTTTAGATGACCGGGTTAACCGCTAGTGGGGTTTGAACCCAGACCAGTGTTGGCAAACACACTAACCAGGATATCACCAATGCTCCTATACACTCGCATGTTAGCAAGCACACTATAGTCTGTTTACTTTTGTCTGCCCCAATATAAAATTCCATATCTCAGTAACCAACTGAGGGAAAATAATGAGATTTAGCATATAACCTTATCATTATGTCCACCCAATAAAACAATTTTTGTTCTGGAGATTGTACAGCAGATTTCAAAGTTTGTTTATATGCAGTATATAATTTACGGGTCAGAGATGAAGTGCACATTATTAAATGTATTACGCCTTCACATGGAAACAGCGTTGAATAGTTAATTTTCTCGTGGGATACGGGATTGGTTTTATGACAAGAGCCTCGCGTAGTGGAACGGGGCATTACTGTAAAACAAGTTTGTTAGCGAGAAATCACTAGTTCTTAACCAAAACATCAAAGAAATGTCGCCGCTTTCCATGATTTAAGTTGCTTTTGGACCTATCAAAGACATATTCCTTGGGTGGGGGTAAATATAAGACGGCAGGAAAAATTTCATAATGATGCAACAGACAGTTTTCAAAATAATTGATCGTGAATGAAGGCATTCATTTCTGGACAGACGTTTTCAAAATAATTGATTGTGAATAAAGGCATTCATTTCTGGACAGACTAACCAGGATATCACCACTGCTCCTATACACTTGCATGCTTACATGTTAACTGTTGGTTGTTAGAGACAAGTCTGGCCCATGCAGTCACACTGAAGACAGCTAAATACAAAACACAACTGACACTTCCATGAGCTATAATTTCCTTTTGTATGATATAGGGTGTATTTTTAATGTCTGTGCAGTGTTTGAAAACATTGCCGGTCCAAGTTTTGTATTCGCCCTCTGTCAGCAACCGATGTCACAGGCATTCTAGGATACTTCTCTCGCACCACACAAAAGACTTGCTAGTCGTACGAGAGGAATTGATTACACATTTTATTGCCACTGGCTCTTTGCATCACATCAATGTACAACAAACAGTCGCTAACAAATCACACAAGAATAAATGCACAGAACTTCCTATCACTAGTCGTTTCCTAACCCTATCGCTAATCTATCTACTCGGCTAACGAAACAAGCATCGCTAAGCGATGTTATCACTATGAAGTCTGTGTCCCGTCTGATTCTACTCCGCGTGCTGTTTACACAGTACGCGGAAGGACTTGGGGCACACTACGGCTTTTTGCGTGCGGCCTCATTCAGCACGCTCGAGTAGTGGCCTCTCTTGAGTTACACTCTAGTTTCACGTTGGCGTGATCATGCCGTGACCAGAGTGCTAACTCTCTGGTTGACACCTCCGTGTCTCATGAGAGAACTATGTAATAGTTCCCCTTCCTATCACCTACCCTGCCCTCATGTAGGGGCACTGGGTTACCTCTAATCTACTTGAGGTAGACCACTCATTCAGGGTGGTCTTCCCTCATATCTACCTGAGTCTTTGACACACACCCTCCCCTCCTGTGTTGCGTTACAAACTTTGACTCATGGTTGTGACGCAAGAGGTTTCTAAAAATTAGTGTATCTAATTTTTGTCAAAGACTCCTGATAACTTGGTTCTGGGTATTCCAATAGACCTCTACTGACTATTGTCACAGTGTAGTATCACTTTACTTGGCTACTGCTGATCGCCACAAACTTGTCAGGTTGGCGTGAGCCCTCTTCTCAATCGCAATATTATATAATTAGAGGTTTGTCTGAACCGGACCGTTGTCTTATAAGACCTGCCCTCAAATAGTAAATTAACTTACTACCCATACAAAGTTGACTTTCTTAGGGTCAACCCATGAATTGCTTCATGTCCCCCATATAATATTAAACAACCATTGCACAAGCTGTGTGCGACAGGCTTTACCTATCTCGCTTCCGCGTGTAAAGTTATCTTTCACTGTTAAGTTAGTGTTTCGTTGTCTATTGTGTTCCCAGACCCGAAGTTATATCCCTTTGTTCTAAAAAATTTATGTGCTTTACATGTGTGTTTTCCTGGTTGTTTGCGTGTTTGGATCTAACTAATAATATAATTTACCTCCTAACATGTGTGTCTGTATATAAATCTGTATGCAAGTTAGTTTTCAAGTGCCATAATTCGGTTAAATGTGGCCACAAACAAGTGTATAACACTAATTCGTGACTACGTTTCCGTCTTATGAGACTTAAAATACTCTATCTAAGGTTTACTCTAAACACAACACATTTGAGACAACACATTTCAACACCGAAAGCAAACGCTTGACGCAGACAAATAATAAAAAGTCGCTCTGAGCGGCAGAAAAAATCCGCTGGCTGCCTTCACTCTCCATTGTATATTTACCATTTTCTCTCACTTTCACACTTCTGTCACACATCTTTTATTCTCACAATTATTTAAAAACCTTGAAGTGACACTGTACAAGTTTAGCTCAGTTTGAAAAGAGTTGAGCTTCATGACTGTGCGTAACTTACTGCACAAGTCATGTATTTACAAAATATTTACATGGATGAAATAGGGTTGATAGTTTTTACCCTGCTATTATTAATACTATATTCTATTGAACTACTAACACTAATTCTCTAACTATCTATATTCTATTTTGTTGTACAAAATTTATCTAATTTAAGGGAAGTAATCTAACTATCTAAAAAAAATGAAAATGGTGTGAGATGAGTTATGTATCTTTATGAGATGGGTAATGTGCAATGTAACAAAAATTCTAAATACTGTTTCTAATGTTTAAATGAAAAAATATAATGGATATTTTTAAACTATATGGTCTAAATGAGGTATGTTCATAAGTATAATCCTTTTATCCTATAAAATATAACCTAATTTTAGTCCTAAATGATAAGGTTGTTAAAGTGTTCGTAAACATGGAATGAAATGAAATTAAATGACTACATGGTGTTGTTCCTATCTTAAGCTTTTTATACTAATCTTTAATTTGCTGTTATTAAGTTTAAAGTACTATCGTAATCTATTTTTTTATGCTAAGTAAGTGGGTAAATTAATGATTCATGTAACCTACAAAAAAAATCTATTCTATTTCCTAAATCTCATCTAACTCTATATTAAAGTAACTAACCTAACTATAATTTACCACTATCTTAAAACCGTTATATTACATATCACAATAAGTATATATACATGATGTCTATTTACCTCAGGTTAGTGGTTGCCATAACGTATAGAAATTGCTTTCGTTGGCATAGTTTATATCTACACACTTATCCTGGGTATGCTATCTACACTACACAGTCATACTTGTGTCCTATGGGTATTCTTACACTCGTTGAGTCCGCTGGTGTCGTAGACAAGTATCTTCGTGTCTGTTATTTCACAATGTTCTGACCCTGTTCTGATATGAGTAACACAGGTGATTCACCGGAGCACAAATGGAGCATAGTAAGTAACGAGCTGTCTATGTACACACGGTGATGTCCTTGCTCTTGGCGCACAGTTGTCATTCAGCTGTCTACGGACACATGGTAGTTCACTGTTCTTAGCACACAGTTCTGATCCTGATGTCTATGTACACAATAGTATATTCTACACAGGATACGTTAAGTGTATAGTAAATGAACATTTCTTAAACTACCTATTCGTGTGGAATATCAGGTATTTCTACCTCAGATGGTCGACTAAGGGTATCAGCAAGGATGTTGTCCCTACCCTTAATATGCTCTATACTAAAAGTATAATTCTGTAATATTAACGACCACCTGTATATGCGGTCATTCCGATGTACCCCACTTTGTATGACCGTGATCGGGGAGTTGTCAGTCTGGACCACAAAGTGATTACCCGCCAGAAATCGATGCAACTTCCTCACCGAATAGATGACGCTTAGGGCTTCCAACTCTGATATGGAATATCTGGACTCAGCCGGTGTGATCTTGCGGCTCACGTAGCAAATCGGATGGAAGATGCCATCATAAAACTGGCCTAGTACTGCAGCGATGGAAATCCTGCTGGCATCTGTCCTAAGATAATAAACGAGCCTAGGATTAGGCAAGCGGAGGATTGGTACATTACTAAATAGGATTTTCAATTTTGACAATGCAGAAATTAATAATGCATCTTTGACATCCAATTTTACTGATGCTTTTAAAACATTTGAAAATACACTTGTAATTTCAGCTAAGTTCGGTATGAACTTGCTATAATAATTTACTAAACCCAAAAGGCTCCTGACCTGCTTTTTTGTTGTAGGCATGGTCAGGTACATAATTTTGGTAATAATTCTATTGTCAGTTTTCAGTTGTCGTTGTGAAATGACATGACCCAAAAAATCAATTTCTTGTAGGCCCAATTCGACTTTGCTCGGTTTGACAGTGAGACCGAAGAGTCGCAACCTATCGAAGACATGTCTTAGTTTCAGTAAGTGTGTTGTCCAGTCCTCTGTATGGACACAAATATCATCTATATAGGTCACCGTATTCGTCACTCCATGTAGCAAATCTCTAGTTAAGCGTACGAAAGTGGCAGGAGCATTACGAAGTCCGAAAGGAAGAAATCGCCACTCGTAAAGACCTAGAGGTGTTGAGAATGCAGTAAGATGGATAGATTGAGTCTGCATAGGGACCTGCCAATATCCCTTAGTAAGGTCTAATTTAGAAAAGATTTTGGAGGTGGACATATCCAGAATAAGATCTTCGCAGGAAGGAATTGGTTCTGCGTCGATCTTAGTGACATTGTTGAGTTTTCTATAGTCCACACAAAGACGAATGGTGGAGTCTTTTTTCTTGACCAGGACGATTGGAAAGGAGTACTCAGACGTAGATTTTTGAATGATTCCACTAGCTTCTAAATTAAGAATTTCCTTATTTAGATTTTCTCTATAGCTAAGTGGGATAGAGTACGGCCTGCATTTGATAGGCTTCGAGTCCGAAAGAAGTATGGAGTGCTCGATCCTGTCCGTCCTACCTGGAATGTCGGAAAATATGTCCTTATATTCAGTCACTAATTCTATTATCTGTCATCGTTGTTCTTCTGTCAGTCCCGTTTCTAATCGTATACACTCTAATGTAGCAGTCTTGTCTACAATTGGAACGGGTAGTTCCATCCCGTCGTCGTCTACCTGATTCAGTACGGTTGTTGTGCTATGTGCGTTTTCTGTAATCTCACTAAGTGTATGCATATCGTCGGATTTGCCAGTCTCGCTAACTAGTGTAGTTGCGTTGTGTACGTCTGTCGTCTTATCCATAGGTGTGGGTGCATTGTGTTCGTCTGTCTCTAATTCTGTCTCTTGTCGTGAAAAGTAGGGTTTCAACATGTTGATATGAAATATCTTTAAGTGTCTGTTTATCGATATTTCATAATCGACATCAGAAATTTTTCGTACCACTTTGAATGGCCCTTGCCATGAGGTCAATAATAGATTCTGTTTGTCTGGAAGTAAAAGCAGTATGTCTTGATCTGGTTCAAGATTAATGGTTGTAGCACCTTTGTTAGGGTTGTGATGTTTGAGGATATCTGCACTGTTCACTGGAGTTAGTCCATTTTCCTCCTCCCAGGCGGATATTTCTTCATCTGTGCAGTGCTTTAGCTGGGGTAGACACCCAAGAATTAAATCAGTACAAGGGTTGTCTAGTATTGCACACGTAAAGGTACCAGAAAGGAACGGGGTGTTTATACGGGCTCTTGCCAGAGGATAGGTTTCTATATTACCAGGAAAAGTACGGCATCTTACAGAGTCACCAGTATAATCCTTTGGATTCACAAGTTCCTTTTTCACACCAATAATAGAGCTCCCACTGTCAAGCAAACATCAGCATGGCTTCTCATTGACCATTGCAGAGTGAAACAATAGATTGCCTCTGGAGGCTATAGCTGCATTTGCATTCTCCAAGGATGATGTTACAATATGTCCACATGTAAGTTTGCCGTCTGCATGAAATTGGTGACATCGCTCACAATTGTCAAAGCTTAATACATCGTTCACACAACAAACATCTTCAGATTGATTAAAAGGTAATGCATTCTCGATATCACACTGTCTCACTACCGCTAACAGAAGATGTATCAATCAAAATAGCATTGTTGGCCTTCATTCTTTGGCGGCCTAGGCACTTATTAGAATAGTGCCCGTAGCTTGAACAGAAGAAGCATTTGACTGCACGCCTGTATGCAGTTCTTTTGTTTTGTTGCTTCTTAATGACCATCTCAAGATGTGTCGGATAGTTTGGTGATTTATCACACACAGAATAAGTGTCATGAAAAAGTTGACAATAGACACATTTCGACACTTTTTTATCTTTCTTGTCGACTCTATGAAATGGTTTTCTATTGCTCTGATAGCTTTTAGGTTGGTCCTTAACAAAAGACACTATTTCAGAGTCGCTATTTGATGTCTTAAAGATATCTCTATTTGAGGAAAAATATGCAGAGCCTTTCTTTTCAAATTGTTCTATGGTCTCAATGTCTGACTGCTGCAGGAATTTAGCGAAAGGAGATGGTATAGTGGATATGACTTTATCCATGGCTATTAAATTTTTAAGTTTGTCAAAATCCTTTCCTATTTTTGATGCACTAAGCCATCTATTTAGTACGCTTTGTACATTTGAGACATAATCGATAAAAGTCTCGCTTGGCTTAGGTTTTAAATTGGAAAACTGTACTTGATACCCAGGGGCATCAAGTAAGAAATGTTGCATTATCCTATCGTGGATGTACTGATAGTTAGATCTAAGATCAGTTGGTATTGATTCTATCACTTTAAGGGGCTCCCCACTTAAGTTCTTCATGTAGATCATGGCCCACATATCGATTGGTACTTGGTGGTATTTCAGTTGATATTCGACATTTTCTGTCCAGGCTGATATAGAATCATCTTTACAGAATGGCTTAATAATGTTTTTGTACTTATTAAATTTATTTTCTTCTTGCTGACTTTTTAGTTTTGTAGCAGAGATCTCTAAGTGTGAATCTACATCCATACCTTTCATCTTTAACTGTGTCTCTGATTCTACCTGTATTTGTTTTTCTTTCACTCTTGCCATTTCATCTATCTCTTTTTGCTTTAATTCTAATTCCTTCTGTTTGATTTCCTTATCTTGATCTAATTGCTTTTGTTTCATCTCTTTATCTTGTTCTAATTGCCTTTGTTTAATCTCTTTATCATGTTCCAACTGCTTCTGTTTAGTTTCTTCCACCAATTGTGCCTCTTTGTGTTTTATCTCTAACTCCTTTTGTTTAATTTCTTTGTCTTGATCAAACTGTTTCTGTTTAGTTATTTCAGCTAGTTCTACAATCTCCTTTTGGTGTTGTCTTTCTCGTGCACGTTCATCTCTCTCAGCATCTTTTGCTTCCTTAAATTTTTGATCAGCATATTGCTCTAAGTCCTTTCCTGTGTATTCTAATTCCTTGCCTGCTTTTATGAAATCAGCTAAAGTTGCCATGTTGTTGGGAGATTAGCTAGATTTGATAGGCACTTAAATATTTACTCACTTGTTTATATTAGATATGTTAGGTTATTAAATCCCTGAGTACGAAAAAATATACTCTTAGATTATAACCTGAAAAACAGATCACAAAAAATATGCTAATACATCACACGCTGAAAAAGAGATGCATTATTAATCATATTGCATGCAAAATCATTTGGGTATACTCATCTTAAAATTCCAGATCAATCATGTACACTCGTTTGGCACCTCAAGTTCATTCGTCTGGTAATACCACACACAGCTTGAGTTATGCTTTTGACCAGCTGTTGTTCACCCTGGTTATCAAGAGCATCAATAATTAACCACTTGCAAACGATATATAAATCTAGACAATTTTTACAATTACAAGCCCCAGGAAAATATAATGTGGTTTAATTAATATTAAATGTCACTGTCCTGTCTTCGTTCTAACGTCTTTTGCCTTCGCTAACTCTAACTGTTTAATTTATGGAAGTGTTGTGCAGACTGCGTCTCGTTTGCATAGCAAAAGTAGTGCCATCGCGACGGCAAGAAAGAGAAAAAATAAATAAATAAATGCTTTGAAATAAATATAAAGGTAATAATAATGTTCAAATAAATAAATATATTCAATAAATACCTAATATAAACAAATAATATTTGCTATAAGTCAACGATTCAGGCGAGCAGCCGCTTTGCGATTCGTAAACAATCAGTCGCTGACTGCGAATGGCGTAACGCAGCTGTTTGTCAGTCACGATACGTCAGAGGCGCAGCGCTATTCTTAGATTGGAAAAATCGATTTTGTTCTCGGCTCAGTTTTGTGTATCGCTCCGCCATGAATCATATTTGACAAATACTGGTAAATCAATAAGTAATTGTAGAAATAAATGATACAAAACTATAATAATAATACTTACAAATCAGAAGAAAACATGTTCATAAGCACAAAATAATTCAATAAGCATAAATAAACATAACTTGGTCACGATGGGCACAGCTCGCACTTTGTTCTGTCTGCACACGCCATTGTCACTAACGTAAATTAAACCCTGTGATTATCTAGCCGTAATACTAATTTAGAGCCGTGGGTGAGTGTTTTAGCTTGAACGATTGTCCAAGCTACACTTCTGACACCACTTTATCCTAGCCTGTCAGCAACCGATGTCACAGGCATTCTAGGATACTTCTCTCGCACCACACAAAAGACTTGCTAGTCGTACGAGAGGAAATGATTACACATTTTATTGCCACTGGCTCTTTGCATCACATCAATGTACAACAAACAGTCGCTAACAAATCACACAAGAATAAATGCACAGAACTTCCTATCACTAGTCGTTTTCTAACCCTATAGCTAATCTATCTACTCGGCTAACGAAACAAGCATCGCTAAGCGATGTTATCACTATGAAGTCTGTGTCCCGTCTGATTCTACTCCGCGTGCTGTTTACACAGTACGCGGAAGGACTTGGGGCACACTACGGCTTTTTGCGTGCGGCCTCATTCAGCACGCTCGAGTAGTGGCCTCTCTTGAGTTACACTCTAGTTTCACGTTGGCGTGATCATGCCGTGACCAGAGTGCTAACTCTCTGGTTGACACCTCCGTGTCTCATGAGAGAACTATGTAATAGTTCCCCTTCCTATCACCTACCCTGCCCTCATGTAGGGGCACTGGGTTACCTCTAATCTACTTGAGGTAGACCACTCATTCAGGGTGGTCTTCCCTCATATCTACCTGTCTTTGACACCCTCTGTAAAGTTCATGCAACATAATAAGTAAATTCAAAACTTGGACTAGCAATATTTTCAAACACTACACAGTCATTAAAAATACACCTTATATGTTTTATTTGTGTTTAAATATGGATGTGAGTAATGGACAATTTTGCAGTCACTAAAGAAAAGTATTTGGGCTTTTGAGGTCAATTGCTGCAGAAAAGTTCATAGAATATCGTGGAGCGAGAAGAATAAAATTACTGACATGCAACAAGTTCACAAACTGTCATGTCTGGGAAACTGAAATACTTCGGCCATGCTAAATGTCACAGTGGCTTGGAGAGTTCAGTTATGGAAGGTCTGAGTCCTGGTAGAAGGGGCTGTGGCGGGCCAGCATGAAGATGGACACAGGACATTGTAGAGAACTTTGGCATGAGGGTGCTCGAGCATGGGTAATGGCAAGAGATCGAGAGACTTTTCGATGTGCCGTGATGAGAGCACAGATGGAAAACATACTGACCAATAAAAAAAAATGTCAATTGCAACGAGAAAAAGAGTGTTGAAGTGTTACATAGAACCTTTTCATTTTTGTATGGATGTGGAGCGTGGACACACTTATAAACATATGATGGCTGTGGAAATGTGGTTTCTGAGGAAAATAACGAAGATACCAAGGACAGACAGAAAAACAAATGATCAAGTCCTACGAGAAACAATTTCAATCAATCAATCAATCAGGTGACGTCTCTGCAATGAAGGTTGGCTGCAATGGACCTCCAAAACTGTCTGTCTGTACCTTAACTGTTTCATTCTGTCTCTCACCTTGACTACATTCAGTCAGGCTGATGTTCATCCATCTCTTGATGTTATCCTCCCACTTGTATCGTTGTCTACCTCTTGCTCGCTTGCCCTCAACCTTGCCTTCCAGTATAGTTTTTATAAGAGTATCATGTCTTTTTAACGTGCCCAAAATATTTCACTTGTCTCCTCTTTATTTTTTTTCATCAACTCTCTCTTCATTCCCAGTTTTTCTAGGACTTCTGCATTTGATTGTTTTTGTTTCCATGGAATACGACCTATTCGTCTGTATATCCACATCTCCAGTGCCTCTATGCGACTTTCTAGTTGCTTGTTCAATGTCCAGGCTTCCGCGCCATACAGTATTGTTGAATATACGTAGCATTTGACAATTCTCATTTTTAATGCGTTATTGATCTCTCTAGATGTTAATACTGATTTCATGCCGTTGAAAGCATTTTTGGTCCTATTCTCTTTTTTATTTCCATTTCACTTCTGCCATCATCTGTTATTATATGCCCACTTCTTCCACTAGGTTTTGCAACTCTTCCTCACTTTCTGCTAGTAACACGGTATCGTCAGCATACCTAAGATTGTTTATGATTCTTCCATTGATGTTGAGTCTAGGCGTTTCAGCTTGTTTAAAAATTCTGTGTATAGGTTCAATAGGCTTGGGGACAGTACACATGCCTGCCGTACTCCTCTTTTTATCTCTGTAGGCGACGAATAGTTGCTACCGCATCTAATAGACGCCACTTGTTCCCAGTACAAGTTACTAATAAGTCTGATGTCCTTTCCGTCTACTCCTATATCTTGAAGGCACGTAATTAGTCGTTCATGCTGTACTCTATCAAAAGCTTTCTTGTAGTCTCTAAAACAAACATATATAATATACTTTTTTGAACTTCTATATATTTTTCAGTTAACATCCTCAAACAGATTATTGCTTCTCTGGTGCCGCTGTTTTTGCGGAACCCAAATTGTTCTTCAGCTACTTCCTCATCTCTTTTATGTTGAATTCTTTCTTGTATGACCTTGAGTAGTATCTTAGTTATGTGGCCCATTAAGCTAATAGTTCTGTAATCCTCACACTCAACAGCTCTTGAAAACTTTAAACTGATTAGAGACATTAGATGGTACAGTCACAATGTTGTAGACATGTTATGAGAAGAAATAAAGTAGATAACTTGGTGACAACTGGCAAGATTGAGGGGAAAAGAACAAGGGGACGGCAAACAAGTAAATACCTGGGTGGTTTGGCCACATGATCGTATGGCATGACGAAACATGATCGCCCACGCTTACCTGTTGGCACATGATGATGATGATGTTGTTTACTCTCAATCTTGCTAGTCGTCACCATGTTCTCTAGTTTATTTGGTCACATCATCATCAGCATCTTCCACTTCTGCATTCAAGCGGCGTGGGGAGGAATAATTTCCGCTCCATCGCTCGGTAGGCGACACTGGATAGTGTCATTCCGTGTGATTGTACAGTGTCTTTGATGTCGTCAATCCATTTTCACATAATGTACCCGAAAACTCTTGACCGAATGATCAAACAAGGTACAAGGTAAATACAATCGGGGAGCTGCGGTAATGCAGGCGCTGGTATACTGACCTACTGACCTGGTGTTTTTTGTTGTTTTTTGCGCTCGCTCGTTTTGAACTCAAGCGTAGTCGATACACACTACATCCAGTAGTGGTGGACTGAAATTTGCGTGTGGATTAGCTTTCCCTGTTAACAGTGTCCCTCACTATCAGATGAACCCACTCCGACTTCTGAGGTATTTGCAAATTACGTCCCCAAGTCAAGGACGAAGGTCAACATTTTAGTCCAACTGTCCGGTGTAGGGTTTGAACCACTAACCTCTGCATCAGCAGACTGGTTGTTTAAAAACATGCGTTCATATCCATTCAGCCATGCTGACCTACGGTGGTCATGTTTTCGAATCCCCTTGAAAGAGGAATTTTGTCATTGACCTCCCAGCCTTCAGTGAGTACCGGGACATTTTCTGTGACCTGTGCTGTCAGGTTGTACCGGGACATTTTCTGTGATCTGTGCTGTCAGGTTGACCCAGCCTTCAGTGAGTACCGGGACATTTTCTGTGGCCCGTGCTGTCAGGTTGTACCGGGACATTTTCTGTGACCTGTGCTGTCAGGTTGACCCAGCCTTCAGTGAGCACCAGGACATTTTCTGTGACCTGTGCTGTCAGGTTGTACCGGGACATTTTCTGTGATCTGTGCTGTCAGGTTGACCCAGCCTTCAGTGAGTACCGGGACATTTTCTGTGATCTGTGCTGTCAGGTTGACCCAGCCTTAAGTGAGTACCGGGACATTTTCTGTGACCTGTGCTGTCAGGTTGTACCGGGACATTTTCTGTGATCTGTGCTGTCAGGTTGACCCAGCCTTCAGTGAGTACCGGGACATTTTCTGTGACCTGTGCTGTCAGGTTGTACCGGGATATTTTCTGTGACCTGTGCTGTCAGGTTGACCCAGCCTTCAGTGAGTACCGGGACATTTTCATTGATCTGTGCTGTCAGGTTGACCCAGCCTTCAGTGAGTACCGGGACATTTTCTGTGACCTGTGCTGTCAGGTTGTACCGGGACATTTTCTGTGATCTGTGCTGCCAGGTTGAGCCAGCCTTCAGTGAGTACCGGGACATTTTCTGTGACCTGTGCTGTCAGGTTGTACCGGGACATTTTCTGTGACCTGTGCTGTCAGGTTGACCCAGCCTTCAGTGAGTACCAGAACATTTTCTGTGACATGTGCTGTCAGGTTGTACCAGGACATTTTCTGTGATCTGTGCTGTCAGGTTGACCCAGCCTTCAGTGAGTACCGGGACATTTTCTGTGACCTGTGCTGTCAGGTTGTACTGGGACTTTTTCTGTGATCTGTGTTGTCAGGTTGTACCAGGACATTTTCTGTGATCTGTGCTGTCAGGTTGACCCAGCCTTCAGTGAGTACCGGGACATTTTCTGGTAGGTAACGGCGGCCGGCATGGTAATGTCCACATCACTCATGAAGTGCAGATCGGACTAGAAACACGGGACTAGCGCTCGCCTGATAAAGGGTACGCTTTTTACTTTAAAAAAAAAAATATTTTGTGGCTACAGAAACGCGGTATTACAGACGAACACTGAAAAAATATTAATATCTACCAAATATGTTTAAATAGTGGAAGATATACTTTGTGCTCGTTCGTTGAAGAAAAAGATGTTCCGGCCTCGTTCAACGGTCGAACTTTCGATTAGTTATATTTGGGGCCCTTATAATGTTACTGTCTGCATGCGGAGATAAAATTCTGTGGATCACTGAGGGAACTAAAAATGTGAAGGCAACATTGTAGGTATAGTCAATTTTCAAGCGAACGACAGAAGAAAAAATTTGTAGTCTGTTATTGCTTCCATTCTATCTATAAAGAGATCTTCCATCTATATGTCGCGAATGTCAGACCACCATTGCTTAAATGAAAACCGTAAATTAGAAAATGACGCAGAGTCTAGATTTTTTTGGGTCAGTTATGAGAAATAATAAACTGGAAAACTTGGTGACAGATTGCTGTCTTGACGGGAAAGACACAAGGTCATCAAATATCTTGACAGCGGGCGTGGACAACCATGCGTCACAGCTCCCGTTCTATTGCAGAATGTATCGCGTCATGTGCTGATGCCTATCCACTCCATAATGCAGGCGTGTTTGTGTGGAAAGGGGAAAGAAGAGGCGCATTGGAAAACAACTTGACGACTGGAAAGATCAGAGGGAAAAGAGGCAGATCGGGAGAGATTAGGCTGGATGGAAAGAGGGGTGTGTGTCGCCTGCAGCCGCTGGGCAAGGCGACCCTACCAGACTGCCATTAACAGCGCTCACATTTATTGGTGAATTCTCCTTGTCCTTAACAAAGAACTATGTACGATTCTCTATCATTTATGAGTACCAGTCAATGTATCAGATGTCGTGCTTCTAATATTTGGATAAAATTTGGTGGAACTGCGGTAAAGCTGTGAAAATGTAAACAATATAAAATGACACAAAGTAGTGCAGCTTTACATAACAGAATTACGACACACACAGGACGTTGCGGCGATTAGCCTTCATCAGCAAACAAACATTCACAAAACAACATATAGTCACGGAGATCTCCCGTGACCACATTAAAACGTGACGACAGGACAAGAAGAATAAAAAGATGAAAAAATGAAAGCAATGAAGAGAAAATGAAATTTGGCAAAAATGCTCATACTTGCCTCAGAATTTCGAGCTGTGTAAAGCCTATCTGAGGTAAGTATGAACATTTTTTTCCAATTTTCATTTTCTCTTCATTGCTCTAATTTTTTTCATCTTTTTATTCTTCTCGTCCTGTCGCCACGTTTTAATGTAGTCACAGGAGATCTCCTTGACTATATGTTGTGTTTTGTGAATGTTTGTTTGCTGATGAAAGCTAATCGCCGCAACGTCCTGTAAGTGTCGTAATTCTGTTATGTAAATCTGCACTACTTTGTGTCATTTTATATTGTTCTATTATTTGACCGGCGTATACTAATATTATCTGGCAATGTGTACAAGTATATGTGTGTATATGTGACCCCTTGTGAAAGCAATAACTTATAATTCTTTGTTTACTGCTCATCCCACTCCTCCCCTTTCCTGACCGTTGGAATTTAGCTTTAATCTTTTCAAACTATAGTTTTATCTGCCCTCATGATTTAACAATGTTAATTTATATCTGAATAGACAGACCCTCTAGGGCAGTTGGCATGGGGGAGGTGGAGATTATGTAAACCCCTTCTCATGAATGATACTGATATAATATTGCACAATCACATGGAATGACACTATCCAGCACCGCCCATCGGAGGCTGGGACGTCAACTATTATTCCCCAAGACGCTTGACGGCGAATGTGGAAGAAGAAGATGATATAATATTCTAAAGCAAGAAACGAGGCGAGAGAATACTGCACCCCCAATCTCATCCTAACACATGTGTTGTTTACACGATAAACCAACCCCACCGATCATGAGCTCAGTCTGTGAAATAATGAGTGTGCGCACTGTTGGTTTGGTCGAGACCACTGTCTGTTCCACTGTTCACATGAGATAATGCGGGGCATTTTGTGTGGGTTTTTCTAGCACAGGAACGGAGCAATTATGGAGTGAGCCGCTGCCGTGAAGTTGGAGCTGCGACTAGTCGGTGAAATACTCACAACCTGTAGAGGAGACATCACAAGTCTAGACCTCGCCTGAGCCAGTCTGTACTCGCTGTGCCGATTCATGAGCTGGTTACATCCTAACATGACTCTCCGCAGAAGTTAAGCCCCAGTTCTGACCTTTAAACAATATAAAATAAAGTAATGCAGCTTTACAGAACAGAATTACGAACAATACAAGGACTTTGCGGCGACTAGTCTTCATCAGCAAACAAATAGCAAATGCATACACAAAATACAGCATGTAATCATGGAGGAGACCCTCCAGTGACTACAGCGCAAGAACGGGATGAGAAGGATGAAAAGATGACAATGAAGAGAAAATGAAAATTTGAAGAAAAAAAATGTTTGCCCCGTATCTCAGAATCCCAGGCTGTGTGATACTGACATGCATTTCATCTGGATGCTCTTATACAGACAGCCGTGGGAGTCCGTGGTGTCGTGGGGATCGGGGTAGGAAATGATAACGGTTCAGTGAAGATCCCAGATAAATGAGTGGAAGTGGTACATGAAAAAAGGCGAGGAAGGTAAGGAGGGAAACTGGAAGCAATGGCAATGTGCTGGTGGTCCAAGAGTGAAAACTAAGAGGGAGTGCCCCGGTGGATGCCTGTTCAATGCATGAGTGGGTGCCAGTGAAAGGTTGGCCATAGTGGACGAATGTTAAAGATAATGATATGTGCACCTAATTCAGTTCTAGCCCTGCATGCCCCGCTGGACTGTGAGCTTGGATAGGAGGAGAGCTCTGCCACACTGGGACACGGTGGTATTTTGGTAGTCACGAGAAAAGTCTACACACAAACCTCAAATCTACAGCTGGCAGCTGTTCTCAGGGCTCCGTCGACATAGGTGCCAATGCATCGGACCCTAGAAATCGACGTGGCCAAGAGGTTTAACACACCCACGCTCAAACTTTCTCTGGTGATCGCGGGGTAGTGGGTTAATTCCTCACACCGGTCAGTTATGCCCACATGTCGACTTCTCGTCCTTGCATTGGGTATGTCAATTAAAAGTATCTCAAGAGTTCGAGTAGGTTCGCCTGGTGGGGGGGGGGGGGGGAGGGACACTGGCAATAAGGAAATTGAACTCTCTCGCAATATCAGTCTAGTGCACTCACCAGCAGAGGCAACGACTACTTTTAGTAATAGCATTCAGCTAACGAGAGAAGAAGTAATAGCACTTGTGTGAACAACACAAGAGTTCACAGTCAGCAAACGCAAACTCTGTCTTTCTGAGGACGCCACCAATAATCAGATAAACCAGTGATGTGTCTGAAATACTTATTACATCTTGTAATTGTCCTGGTTAATTACGCTCTGACGGATTTATAATTTCATGGGGAATGTGGCTTGCGCAATGAAAGCTGGTATGAGGCCATCGCTTGTCAACACAGCCAGTTTGACAGAGAGAGACAGAGAGAGACAGAGAGAGGTCCAGAAGCAGGAACCTTCTAAATCAATCAATCATGTGCTGTCTCCACAATGAAGATTAGCTGCAATGATCTTCAACACTGTCCGTCTCTCGCCTTTATTGTATATTTTGTCAGACTGCTGTTCGACCATCTCTTGATGTTATTGCTGTTCGTCCATCTCTTGATGTTATTGCTGTTCGTCCATCTCTTGATGTTATTGCTGTTCGTCCATCTCTTGATGTTATTGCTGTTCTTCCATCTCTTGAAGTTATCTTCCCACTTGTATCCTTGTCTACCTCTCGCGACTTTCTATGAGTCTGTGAATGTATTAGGATCCACTTATTTTGCTGGCCTGAGTGCAGGGAGAAATAGCTTTTCCTTCCCGTAGAAAGCGACGAGCCCACGTATCGAACCCTCGTGCAACCGGGCTCACGCCACCGTCACCGCAGCTCCCTAACCGTCCCGCCAACGCGCCCACTAACATAAATAGCACTGCATCTGGCCAGGTGTATACTGCTGAGTTATATATAATACTAGCTACCCGGCCCGGCTTCACCCAGGCTCTGGCGGGGATCTATCTATCTATCTATCTATCTATCTATCTATCTATCTATCTATCTATCTATCTATCTATCTATCTATCTATCTATCTATCTATCTATCTATCTATGTATCTATCTATGTATCTATCTATGTATCTATCTATGTATCTATCTATCTGTCTGTCTGTCTGTCTGACCCGGCCCGGCTTCGCCCAGCTCCTGGTGGGGAGCATCTCATTTAATTCATATAAGTAGTCATATAAGCTCCCGTTCCCGACTATCTGTCTGTCTGTGTGTCTGTCCGACCCGGCCCGACTTCGCCCAGGCCCTGGTGGGGAGCATCTCATTTAATTCATATAAGTAGTCATAAAAGCTCCCGTTCCCGATCTGTCTGTCTGTCTGTCTGTCTGTCTGTCTGTCTGTCTGTCTGTATGTTCGGCCCGTTCCCGTTAAAAATATAGATAGAATAGAAGAATAGATAGAAAATATGATTGGAAGAGATCTATCTAAAGTAAACTTGTAGTCATATAAGCTCCCGTTCCCGACTATCTGTCTGTCTGTCAGTCTGTCTGTCTATCTGTCTGTCTGACCTGGCCCGGCTGCACCCAGTCCCTGGTGGGGAGCATCTCATTTAATTCATATAGATATCTATAGCCAGGGGACTTAACTTAAGATATAACAATGCTACTAAAAGTTATGTCCCTTTTTAAAATATTTTTTTATATTTTCTTATGTTCAGTCATGTAATTACAAAATTAAATTTTAGGAAGGTAATAGCTGATAGCTGATAGATAAAACTATGACAGTTGGTTGCACAGGAATGAAAGGAAAACGTGTAGAAAATTTCATCTCAATCGGATGGACCGTTCGCGAACGCATAAAGTACGGATCCACATACATCCATACATACATACATACATACATACAACGATTTTTGTATATATAGATAACGTAAAAGGTCCACCAGAGAGACGAATGGAGACGGATTGTATTTGCAGCAAAGAACCTCAATGGCTCGGAAAGCTGAAGAAGAAGAAGAAGAGAAGAAGAATAGATAACGTGTATAATACTTAAATTGAAACAATAAAAACATGCAGTCACCGTTATTGTTCGAATGTGCAACAAGTTATCCCTACAGTCATTTCAAATTTACAACGAACGCTTTCTGTTTAGCATTTTCTGTTTGCACAAAACCAGTTGGAATCGACTAATTGCTAACGCTTCACTATATATGAGCAATGTTTATTGTACGAAAATACATATTTTCGTGACAGGGAATGCGGGTGAACAAGGAAATGAGCAGGCTGGCAGGCTTGCAGGTAGGGCTACTGTGGAAGCCGGACGTGCCATGGACCAGGCTGACATTTTGAATGCTCTACGAGAAGTAAGTCGTTTGCGAGAACCAAGCGATGACTGTGAATATACGCCTATGGTCAGGCTGCGAGAACAGCAAGTTTTAAGGGGTGTGGCCAAACAAGAACACTATACAGGAAGCCAAGGAAAATTCATAAATAAACAGAGAACTGGTGTCGTTAACCGCTACATGCTGCGGGATATACTGAGGAGGGGGTGCGAGATCTCGTGAACTGAATGGTTCGATGTGCAATGAAGATGATCTGTCGACTAACTAACTAACTAATGTTTATTGTGCGTCGAATACAGTGTACGAAACGCCATTTCCTTGTTCACTATATGACCGCATTTTAATTAGCTGTTTGAGATCGACGATAACGGCGTTTTATATAGCCTTTCGACTGCACAAGAAACCTGAAGTCTGAATAACTCTCTTTTCCACCTACACTGGTATATGTTCGCCTACCCGATTTATTAAGTGTCTTTCAGTTATACCTATGTAAGTTGCTTGGCACTCACACTGGAATTAATAAATGCAGTCAGTTTAGTATTATTCATACAATGACGCCGTAAATAAAATATTGCATGATTTATTGTCTGGCGTATTTCGCTGTATCTCGTTAGATGCATACTGCAGAGTTATATGTCAAGTATGTGAAAAAATGAATGATATGCTAGTCATGAAATCGTCAAATATTTTATTTATGGAGTATGTGTTTAAATTTCCTAAGGGAATATATTATTCATTTATGCACTTGACAAGATGCAGCTAATTTATGCAAGGCAACAAATCGTGCAACATATTATTTGTGAATATATAATGAGATCTACAGAAAATATGTCATGGATCCTGGTTTGTGGACATAATATAAATAACTTAATTATGCTGATGACACCGCCTTGATAGCAACAAGTCATAATGATCTACAGGACATGATAGATACAGTGGTTGAAGAAAGTGGGGGAAAAATGACCTTAGTGTAAATATTAGAAAGACATGGTGATATTAAAGAAACAGATTGTGCCTAAATGTGCAATTAAAGTACAGGACGTTATTTTGGGACAAGTGCAGAAATTCATATATCTAGGCACATGGGTAATATCAGATGGAAGATGCATCACTGAGATAAACAACTGAATAGGACAAGCGAAAACTGCAATCTATCAAATGAAGAACATTTAGTGAAATAAGTCACTGTCCTTGAAAGTTAGAAAGAGTTCTTGCATATTACATAGAACCAGTTTTAACACACGGCTGCGAATCCTGGACAATTAGAACACAAGCGCAAAAATCCATGGCGTTGGAGATGTAATTTTATAGAAGAATGCTGAAAATTACTTTGGACAGCCAAAACGACCAATGAGGACGTTTTAAGGGAAGCTGAGTCGCAAAGACAGCTTATCACAAACATCAGAAAGAGGCAGTCATCGAGTTTTGGCCACGTTATGAGAAGACAAAAACTGGAACATTTCATGACAACAGGAAAGATTTGGAGAAAGAGAGATAGTGGAAGACAGCGTGAGAAGATTCTTGACAGTTTTGTGTCATAGCACGGAACGGAGTCAACACACGAATTGATCTATGACATCGGAGATCGTAATTTGTGGAGTGGCATGATTGCCCCCGCCAGCCGGCAAGACACTGGATGATTATTATTTGTGGCTTCTGTGTTTGCATTCACTAAGGGAATACATTTTTTTTTAATAGTAAAAACACTACCACAAACCAGAACCCCGCATATTACAAGAAATATGAAAATTATTACAAGCCAAAATAGCTGGTAATTGTTCAGCAGAATCTAAAGCGGCAACTGAAGCAACCTGTAATGGCCATTTCAAGACGCTGACAGCCAAAAATAATTGCCGAGCACGCCATGACACGAATTCATTTGAGGAAATGCTCAAACAAATGAACATTGTAAGGTGAGTTATAATTCTGTCTGGAATTCAATCAAACCCCGAGGATGTTCTCATTAAATTTAGATAGTATTTTTGTCGATGACGAGATGATCGTGTTCAGTGCAATGTTTTTGATAGCTTCTGGTTGCTAATTCTGTTTTAAATTTGTTTTAAGTAACGCACAATGTGATCAGCTATTGTCCAAAGGAAAGCATTCTTTAGTTTTAGAGCTTCTACGTTTGGTCAGAGAATACTAAAAATGGCTGGCTATTTTAATGTGAAACACGATGCAAATTTTAAACATAATATCTCTCTTTTTGCATGGCGTCAGGGTGAAAGCATCGTACATAGCACGAATTCCTTAGCTCCAGCGATGACCACATGGTATTTCTTTTTTTTTAAAATGCATTCCTAAAACGATTGACAGAGTTCGAAAACGAACCCACAAGCTTCGGAACGCGAGGTGGGAGGCTTGACTACATCACCATGAAGACTTTGAATTAGACTGAGGAGGAGGGCCTGCGCGAGGTGTGGCAGCTCCTGAAAAATAAACATAGCGCCCTCTGTCAAGCAGAACAGTTCTGCAAGAATGGGAAGAAAAGACGGAAGGCGCAAGAAAGGCGCGTTCTTTAAGGAACCATTCGAATTTGCGAGAGACTTGTTGGATTGGTCACGATCTGATATGTTATCTTCAGCATCGGGATAGAAGAGCTAGAAGAACATCTGATGACAGTATAGTCAGATGATCAGAGAGCAGTCGCTTTCGAAGAGATGGAAGAACAGTCGTAGCCAAGCCAACAGAATTAACGCTTGGTTTCAACATCAAACCTCCGTCGTGGGCAGAGATTATAACAGCGATTAAGAAAGCCTGTTGCAGCTCAGCAAATTGTCCCAACGGTGCCCCCCCCCCCCCCACACACACACACAATGTATACAGGATGTCTAAACTTCCTGAAAAGGCAACACATGATGCTGAAATCTACATGGAGAACCACATACGCGCTATCCCTACAGAAGGCTTTCAATGGGCGACAATAAAATACCGGGCTCCAAAGAAAAGTCATACCCGCAACATGCAATTACATCTAGTGAACTGATCGGCTTGCGCGGGATGAGCTTGAAGCTTTAGAAGTCAAGACAGTTCTAGATCTTGAAGTTGATAGATTCAGTGCTAAACAAAAATTAGGTTTGGACCTAACAAAAATAGATGGCGGAAAATGGAAAGTAGGGATGTGTCACAGTTATAACTTAAAAGTTGTTAATGTGGTAGCATGTATGTTGTATTATATATCAAATTAAAGGAGTTTCATCAGGAAAATACGATACACACACACATCGCGATTGTAACTGACTCAGAAAGCATGCTGAATAGGGTGAGGACAGGCAAGCTTCGTGCCGAGTGGCTTGCTTCGCTTCGGAAGTCACGGGCGGCAAGCATCGTCTGGATCTTTTCTCCGGGGCATGCTGGTGTGCTGGGGAATGAACAGGCAGACAGATTGGCTGGCTCTGAAAAACTTGGTGGAGTATTGATGCATGATAAGGCAGACATGGTTGCTGCCTTGCGGGAGCACGTGTACACCACAGAGGAGCAAATGGATCACCATGGTCTGGCAAGAATGCGACAGCGAGGAGTGACGAGGGGATCTGGCCGATGCTCGACGCTTAGAGAAAAGGTGAGACGCACATATAATCAGATTGCTACTGGTACTATTGGGGTTGGAACTCTTCGCTGGCTTCTGAGGATGGGGACGGAGCGATTATGAGAATGCCCCGAATGCTGTGATGTCGGTTCTTAAATCAATCAATCAATCGATCGATCGATCAATCAATCAATCAATCAATCAATCAATCAATCAACCATTGTATATAAGACGATGGCAGATACTAGAAGTCCCCTAAGACGATTAATCATCCAATGACACTTAATTTATTCATGGTGGCAAACCAGGAAATTCCCCAATTATGGAGGAACCCGTGATAAATTCTCGGCCGAGTGTACGATGCCTCGTTGACGGACAAGAATGCAATACAGCACAAACGGGAGACAATGTGGATCAGTCTACAAGCTGCCTCAGTAGCAGACTGATAGGACAATTCAAAATTTGGTGCCTCGAGTATGTTGATTCAGGGGATCCTATTGCCCCTGTTTCTCTAGGATATAAACAGGAGTGCATTGGAGACTACATGGAAGACGATCAACAAAGCCATGTGGAACTCGCTAGAAGTCTCACCGGGTCTTAAGGACGTGGCCCTGCACTGCAGACAGGCAAAGATCGGGTTAAGCTTCAAATCCGTTACCGAGGTATTTAAAACTGACAAAGCCAGAGTCGCTATGATGCTGCACGAGTGCCCTGATCAAATGATCCATGACTTCCTGCCTACGCTAAGAACAGGAAGAAAGTAGGTTATCAGCGCTATAGATTCTGCACAGTAATCCCATAAATTATAGGAAGTATCGTTCACATACTATATGCTACCAACTTGGACATATCAAAATCACACTTACGCAAATTCAACACCTGCGAGATGAGATGCTTGAGAAAAGCTGCCAACTTAACTACCCGAGACCGAGTAAGAAATGATGATATCAGAAAAACAGTGGGATCAACACCGTGTGCCACATTTATTGAAAGATAGGCAGCGTTGCCACCGTCTTTGATGAAAAAGCACCAAAAATCGACCCAAAAAAGCACACACACAAAAAAAAGCACCAACTGTTTTTATTACAAATGTAACAAGGTAACACATAATTTATTATTATCACTTCATATTACAATGAAGTTTATTCCAGATCCGCCAAATCCCAATCAGAACTACTCTCGAGCCAAAAAAGCACTAAATTGCAATAATATTTTTTTGGGAAATCACTAAAACAAGCCCTGGCGGTATTCATTCAAAATGTTATAAAGTAGCACATTATAATTTATTATTATCACTGAATATTAGAATGAAGTTTATTCCAGATCTGCCAAATCCCAGTCAGACACCTCCTCTTCAGTTTCTGTAGCTATTTTCTTCTGTGTTTGCTCCTGCGATGATGAGGGTGAGGATGATGATTGAAAGAAACGTGTATATGATTCCTGTGATCCAATTTTTCGTAGAATATCCTTAGGTAGTTTTTAATCATGACAGCATTGCCATATCTTTTCATTCCATATCTAATAGTCAAAACAGCTGTCAAACCCTTGATGCTCAGTCTATTCCGCAATTTTGATTTTATAATTCCCATCTGACTGAAAATACGCGCCACGTCCGCATTAGAATGAAGTAAAATTAGCACAGCTAAAGCTAAATCTGCAAGATCTTGGAAAGGATTTTCACCGGTGGCATCCCTGTATGAGGCTATTTCTGCCCACAGTCCAAGTATGTCAGAGGTCTGTGTCCACTGCATATGATGAAGTTTTCTCCACTGGATCTGTAGACATTCACTTCCACTAAGACATGACATGGACTGCAAATCTCGAACGTTATCGGGCAAAATAATCGCAGCTGTGTCAACAGCTCTATTAAAAACTGGATGCACCTTCCACGAATTTATTTCTCATCGGGAAACTTGTAGTCTGCTATTTTTTTTCTCAAACTCATAACCTAGATTGGGATTAGGATCTAAATAATCTAGAATAGCATCACTTTCTGTTATTTTTTTCCCAGGAATAGCAATCTTTGAACTGATAGAATCAATGAGATGGACAAGATCGCTAAGTAGTTTTGTTGGATCCTGTATATCTGCTTCGAGTTTCTTTATTCACACTTTGAACTTCTCCGAGAATATGCTTGAGAAATATGAGATACACATTGTTTTTCATGTCGCTAAACATAGAATGTAAAGGTCTGCTGTATAACAGCGCTCGTTGACTCTTGCTATATCAAAATGAGTTCTGAGCTCGACCCAATGCTGCAATATTCTGACAATGGCAGATTGAATGGACATCCATCGTGTCTGGCTTCTTCTTCTTCTTCTTCTTCTTCTTCTTCTTCTTCTTCTTCTTCTTCTTCTTCTTCTTCTTCTTCTTCTTCTTCTTCTTCTTCGTTCATCCGGATTTTTTTTCGGATGTGACTGCGTTGTGCCTGTTTACAGCAGAGCTGCGTTCTTGCGCCGTTAGGCCGAGACATCCGACTTCTGCGGGCATTTGTTGACCGGGTTAACCTTCCCGGGGGTGTCTGGCTTAATTGAGAAACCTTCAGCGGATGCTGTCCATCATTTAATAAAGCAAAAAGCTCCCCCTACTTTGCTTGACGAAGACTTGAGTGAGAAAACCAGTTACATGTTTCTCTAATCATGAACTCTATGTTCCTGGGCAGACAAGCAGCTGCAGCCTGTGATACTGCCAGCTGAAGGGAATGACATACACACCTAATTAGTACCAGATGAGGAACTACGGATTTTAATTTTGTATATACTCCATTGTTTACACCTGTCATGACAAATGCATTGTCAGAGGCGAGTGCAACTAGTCTTTGCAACTCAAGTCCATTCTTGTTTAAACAATATTTTAATGCATTGCATATTGCCTGCGCGTTGCAGTCACTCACTTCAACTAAATCTTTTTAAAGGGAGTTAAATTAGTTGAATATTGCGTGGTAACGTACTAAGACTGTTTTACTCCCTCGCTTCAGTTCAAATTCGGCTTTTTAGTGTTCCCAAAATGATTTTTAAAGTAATTTTTACCCACCCCAAAAAAAAAGCACAAAAGAGCACCAAAAAAATTTTGTGAAGCATTAAATTTACGCGGCCGCGCTAAAAGCAAACTTTTGGCACTAAATGATTTGAAAAAGCAGTAAATTTAGTGCGAATGCACTAAAATGGCAACACTGAAGACAGGAGATTAAATAGTTCGGCCATTTAGTTAGAATGCAACACCATCAACTATCAGAGTCGGCTCTACATCAAAGAAGATTTAATACGAGAGCAAGAGAACGTCCGAGAATAAAATGGAATGACGTCATCAAAAACATTGTACAGTCACACGGAATGACACTATCCAATGTCACCCATCGGGCGCTGGAACGTCAACTATTCCTCCTCACGACGCTTGACGGCAAAAGTAGAAGATAATGCTGCTGATGATGACGATCGTTCACATAAAAAGGCAGAAGTCAACCCACGTGAACGTGAAACAGGGCATGACTCGACATAAACATTCACGAGCATCGGGAAATGGCGAAAGATCTACAGTCTTTCCATCGGGCCGTGATGAGACCACCTTTCTGCAAATAACCAACAGTATGACGACATCAGCCGCCTATCTCTTCTCTAGCAACTAATTCGCCTTGTTTGGAATGTTTGTTTAATTCTAACGGCCAGCGACTCGTCTTTAATTCATTTGCCCGATTGTACTTGTCTCTTATTTACATAATTCGGCGGGGCGTACTAACCCAGCAAGTTTGCAACAGCAGAATATATTGTTAACAGATTCAGCACCAAATAAAAAGTAGGTGTCATGCAAACAAACATCGATGGCTGAAAATGGGAAGTAGGGGTATGTCGTAGTTATATAAGACTTCAAAGTTGTTAATATGGCAGCAGATATGTTATATTACACACACACACACACACACACACACACACACACACACACACACACACACACACACGCACGCACGCACGCACGCACACAATTAGTGCAACTGCGGTAAAGATGTGGACATGTAAGCAATATAAAATAACACAGAGTAATGCAGCGTTACGTAACATAATTACGAAAAACATAGGACGTTGCGGCGACTAGCCTTCATCAGCAAACAAATACATACACAATAAACAACATATAATCATGGAGAAGACTCTTCGGTGACTACATTAAGGCATACGAATGGGATGAGAAGAAAGAAAAGATGCACATATGAGAACATTGATTGATTGATTGATTGATTGATCGATCGATTTAGGAACCGACATCACAGCATTCGGGGCATTCCCATAAGCGCTCCGTCCCCATCCTCAGAAGCATCTTCATTGTTCTCATATTTCTATATTTATATAAAATTGATATTTTAACTATAGATTGATTTAGAAGCCAATGGCAATTACCGGAAATTTTTAATAAGACAATTTATCATCCTATGGCAATTAATCATTTATATATGTGAGCCTACACGATAAACATAAAGCGGAATTCGCATACGAAATATATGCAAATTTTTTTGTAAAATGTAAACTCTGCGATTGTGTAGCAACAGGGAAGTTCAATTAACTATCTGGGTCAATGGTTTATAATTCAACGTAACTGCAGGTCTGAATGACCTGTCGATTTAATTTTTTTTTTTTTTTTAAATTGTGCGTTAGCTTGATAGCAATCGATTGACTGGCCCCACTCGTAGAAATAATTGATTTGTATGGTCCAGTAATTGACATGCCTGAGTGAGAACAGTTTTTAAGATTTAGGAAAACGAAAGAGGAAATTCCCGGCAACCACAACATGTGTTTGTGGGGATCGTATTGGGATACAGTTACGGCTTCCGTTTCTAAATGCGATTCGTCGGTGATGCAGTTTCAAAAAATGTTAATTCTTGTCGTTGGCTTGGAGCTAGCCTATAGCTGCAATTTTGTTCCCTGTAAGGGGAGGTGAAGGCAATCTGCCTATGGGAGGAGGTATACAGAAAAGAAACGTCAACCGTCGAAGTCTGAAGATGTTAGCTTCAGTGTCAAGGGACTAGAAAGCGGAAAACTACGCACTACAATGGATGTCATGCATCATGCATAGCAAATGTTAATCGCAGAAGAAGAAGAAGAAGAAGAAGAAGAAGAAGAAGAAGAAGAAGAAGAAGAAGAAGAAGAAGAAGAAGAAGAAGAAGAAGAAAGGCACAGAGCACATGTAGAGGAATGTCCTTGGTACACCAGCTTCGGAACTCATCGTTGGCCACTAAAGGAAGGCACAGAGCACATGTAGAGGAATGTCCCTGGGGCCATCACCTCGGGAACTCATCATTGGCCACTGAAGGAAGGCACAGAGCACACGTAGAGGAATGTCCCGATTGTGACGATGATGATGATGATTCTTGATTGCATATGGTACACGCGGTTACAAATAGAGCTTATGAGCTGTAACAGACGCACTTTTGTAGACAAACGTTTTTGTTTCAAGTTTTAAAAGGTTTAAAGGCCAGAAGATAGATTCATTGCCTCGGGTTTTATTCCATCAGGCTCGGTCCCCTTCCGTAGGGCGGTCTGCCGAAAGCGTCCCACATAGCACAACGATGAACTCCTGGAGTCTCGTGAACCGAATGTCGGAGACAGAAATTCGATCTCATTTCGCCACTTAGCCCCCCCCCCCCCCCCCCCCCCCCCACCCACTTGCAGTGTAATATATTCCTTGCATGTACACATTGCCGTAGAACCTATATTTAGTTTTGTGTACATGCGGGCTGGCCGAGAGGCTAGAATGCCGGATTCTCCTTCGGGAGACCCGGGTTCGAATCTGTGGTAAGGTGTGGATTTTTCTTTTCTGTCCGGGGCAAAAAGAAAACTCTAACCTGCACAGTTCGCGGCGACTGCACTAGCCAGGCGGCCTTAATTCGTCAGGCTCGAGACTCCACTGCCATACACCGCAAGGTACTATATTGGCAGTAAATGACAGTTTTGACGGTACATGCGGTTATTCATTCAGTTGTGTCCTACATTGAGTCTAAAGATATTACAGTGGCAGACAAAAATTAGGTTTGGACCAAACATGGTACTCAATCAAATGTACAAGTATTATAATGTATTTGTTCATTCATTGACCATTGAAATTGCGGAAGATATCATGAAACAAAAAAAATAACACGATGGCCTTAGTATACATGGTATACGATATATCCTCCTTCTGTTCAAATGGGAGGTCACGTGTGGTGATATATTATCCTTCGGCACTAAATCAGCTCGTGATCCCGCATACCCGCGTTCGAAAAAACATCTGCGCGCGATTTGGCAACAGACCGCGTTGCGCTGATTTTTTTTTAACGAAAAGGTATAGTGCCGGTCGTTCAGAAAGCAATGACATACTACTGAACGTAAAACTTGCCAAGACATCAACAACAGCTAAATATGCTGGTGTTGACTGCAAACGTCCTGTAAAGGACATGCAACTAACTTTTTTTGGGGGGAAAACTGAATCATTTAACCTGTCAAGTCATATTCAGTCGTTAATGATCATTCTATGGTTGCACGGGTGACTTTCTGGGTGATTTTAATGTTCTTTTCCGAATAATAACGCATTCGAAACACAGCTGCGGGCGATTTGGAAACAGATCGCCTTGCGTTGGTTTCCATACAAAGGTATGGGTGCTGGTCATTCAGAAAGCAATGGCAAACTACTGAACGTAGACATGACAAGAAATCACAAACAGCCAAAGAAAAGTATGTAGTTGACTGCGACGTCCTGTAAAGGATACGCATCTAACTTAACTTTCCTGATAATTGAAACAGAGGTGGCCGTGACAGAGAGGTTTATGACTCTCGGAGTTAAACTTCCTGCTCGAGACGGGGTAGTGGATCTATTCCACACTCAGGTCTGTTGGGCTCAAACGTTGACTTCTCGTTCAAAGAGCTCCGGCAGACTACAAGTTAGTTCCATGTCCTTTACAGGAAGCCGCAATCAACCCCATTTTTGTTTTACATTTTGTTATTTACTATGCAATATTTACTTTCAGTAGTTTGCCATTGCTTTCTGAACAACCAACACCCCATGCAATCGAAATCAAATCAAAGCGGTCTGCTTCCGAATCGCCCACAGCTGATTTCGAAGCCTCGACTCCGTATGACGGAGAATTGAGATCCGCGTTCAGGAACATTCTGGAAGTCTGAGCAGTGATTCGTTTGTCTTGTCGCGAATAGGGGCAAATATTTGGGCTTCACGTGAGCACGAAGAGCATCTTTAACTTTTAACTTTTAACTGTAGCAATTCTAGAGCTAATACACGCTTACCAAGCTCCGACCCTCGCGGAAAGAGCGCTTTTATTAGCTCTAAACCAATCGTCGTTGTCCTTCGCGGGGCGCTTCGTTCCCACTGGTGAATGGATAAGTTTGTGCTGATCGCTTGACCTTACATGCTGGCGATGCACCTTTCCAATGTTTGCCCTATCAAATGTCGATGGCCCCTCTGACGTGTCTTCACCTTGTCGTGGTAGAGGGGCTTGCGTGTTCCAATGACCCCAAGAGCGCTGCCGAACATGTCGGACAGGTCAAGGGGTAGGAACCAGACCAAGAGAGACACACGCCTGCTGCCTTGTAGGTAGATTGGGGACAGACAGTCAAAGGCTAATCCGAATTAGGCGCACGATGCCACTACATTCTTGGTCCAGACACATATTCTACGGCTCTCAGCTGAGGGATATGGCTGAACGCCTCTAAGCCAATATCCCCCCGGATGTGAGGGCCGGGCCGATACTCACCCACTGCAAAACAGAGGTGAGATGCTGAGCCTGCTACATGCTTGGTTCAGACACTTGTTCTACGGCTCGCAACCGAGGGATATGAGGGATCCCCCGGATGAGAGAGCCTGGCCGTTACTTGCTCTCAGCTGCATGGAGGTAAGGTGCTGAGCCGGCAGCACATGCAGCCTACCCCGTAAGCGAGTACTAAAAGTGGAAAAAGCATCCCAGTCGCACGTAGCAAGACTGTCTTTGAGTGCCGTCAAAGGTGGAATAACGTCTCATTAACACCAAATGGAACGCTTGGCTAGAGAATCCATTATGTGGAAGTCTGAAGTGAAAGCTTGCTGAGTTGATGTCGTCTGAAAACCAAGGTGGAAAAACGTCTCATTACAACGAAATGGAACGCTTGGCTAACAAATCCATTACGTGGAAGTCCAAAGCGAAAGCTTGCTGAGTGGATGTCGTCTGCGTGGAGAGCGGCCTGTGGTGAACGAAATACCCAATACATGAAAGTGAGGAATTAAAGCAGCCATGTGCATGACGTGGCGATTCCTTGGATGAGCCCGGTACCAGAGCGTCATGTGTCGGCTCTGTAATTATGGAAGCCTCCTTGGATTGTGGTAAATGCCCATGGACTGCCCTCGCCTTTCCTTGAGGGTTGACCGTGATGTCTTCGACCGTTCTAACTTGACCAGCTGGGATGTGGACGGCACCACAACAGTGAGAGTCCCCCAGGACGGCTAACCTGGTTAAAAAAAAAAACGCCCGCTAAAGCCGGATGTGTTGGCCTAAGGGGTTTGGCCAAAGGGTGCATAACGAGACAAACCGCAATTACGTCTGGAAAAAACACCCCACTCCTGTTGAACGCAGAAGACGAGGAAGAATCCCCTGCCCAGGTTAATGCCACAGTGAGAAAAGCTACCCACACGGAAATATACACAGTACGTGATTCTGATATTTACATATTTGGATCCTGTCCGGAGCTACTGAGTTTGTGCACTATGCCTGGACTCTCCTCGTCTAATCTGTATGAGGATTCTAAAGCCTTTATGGAGAAACCCGTGTGCAATGACAACAATCACACACACCAAACCAAAATAAGATTGAACAGCGAAAGGATTGATAATATTTTAATTTCCCTCTTATGTGGCAAAAGAGATAAGTGCAGTCAGCCAAAGGCAGTTTGACTGCTCGTGCGAGTATGAGAAAGTCAGTGTAGATAAAATTCAAATCTAAATCGGTGTAGTGGTCCGGTTGACAGGTTTAATAACATTTGCGTTTGTGATAACGCGAAATAAAATATTTGGTTTAGGAAAGCGACTGAGAATACTGGCCATTAGGCACAAGCGTTTGGAATGACTGGTCAACAACACGACTTTTTAAATAACCGCATATAGTCTTAGAGGTCTGGTGTTCGATCCCACACAAATCCTCACTCTCGTTTCTCAAATGAAAACTGTGCATTTATGGTGTGATAATGATGATGATGATGATGATGATGATGATGATGATGATGATGATGATGATGATGATGATGATGATGATGATGATGATGATGATAATAGATAGGAGAAGGTGGAGGAAGAAGAAGAAGAAGAAGAAGAAGAAGAAGAAGAAGAAGAAGAAGAAGAAGAAGAAGAAGAAGAAGAAGAAGAAGAAGAAGAAGATGAAGAAGGTGACGATGGTTTCTACAAACAGATTATGATCATCAATAACTTTGAGTGCTTCCAATAATTCAACATGACACACCTATCCGTCTCCTGTCGTCTCATCCACTCAACACAAGACTTACGTATGACGCAATATTCGAAAATAGCCAGGCTGCTTATATTTCTTGTCAGTTTCACGTGACATTCCTGCCTGGTTCCGGCCGTCTCAGATTCGAGAAAGGAAAAGCAGTCGGCGTCCATTATGTCTGATGTTTACCCAGTCTTAGGCTTATGGAATGAAATGCGACGGAGGAGCCCAAAGACCTCGGCACAAAGATGGCTTACTCTGGCGTGATCAAAGGTTTTGAGCAGGGATTCCCAAACATTGTGCCTCGGATCGGGGATTTTGGTTGAGAGGGTGCCGAGGCGATTTAGAAACAAAGATTGCATGATTGTCGTAATCTTGATTGCCATCATTATCATGCTCATGATCATCAGCAATATCATTATCATCACCATCATCGCCATCATAAACATCATGGTCATCATAATCATCATCACGTTCATCACAATCGTAATGTTTATTATCATCGCTGTCGTTATCATCATCGTCATCATCATCATCATCATCATCATCATCATCATCACCATCACCATCAAATGAATCACTATCGTGATCATGGTATTCATCATTTTCATCATCGTCATATGTTTATCATTATCATCAAATTAATAATCGTCACCGTTATAATCATCCCTGTATGATCACAATCATAACAGACATCATCATCATCATCCAAGCATCATTATCAACACAAACATCATAACCACCAACATCATCATCATCATTATCCTCATAAAGTCTGTCATTTCGAAGACTGTCTCCGAAGCGTCTCTGTGCTGCCTTGTGGGCAAGATGTTGGTATTTATCCTTGTCCAAATACGTTTTATAGAACTCTTCGAAGCCAACTTGATGTAACTTCTCCTTTAACTGTGTATCACAACACATTTCACAATGGTCCATTTGTAATCTTCATGGTGATAAATTCACGTCTACCGCGAATGGCGTTGCAAGTGCACAAAAAAAGCACATGATGTTTTTTTTTTAAATCCTGAAATCGTTTTTCAAATTCGAGGTTTAAGTCAGATATCAAAGAAGCGTATTTAATCACCGCCTCCTGTGTGACGTCTGGTTGCAATGACAATGTGATAAAGTGAGTAAAGTTTTTTGTCCTCAACTGTCGTTCCCAAAGACCAAGTTTAATTTGAAATGCAGAAATGTGATCATACATCTTATGAATTAATTAATTTTTTCCTTGTAAACGAGTATTACCGTCGTTTAGGTGGCTAGTTATATCGACCAGAAATGCAAAGTCGCAAACCCACTCATTTGTCTTCAAACTCTGGGATACTTTTAGACTTGCTTGCAAGGAATGATTGTATTTTTTGCCGCAAATCAAACACTCTTTTCAACATTTTGGCACGGTTCAGCCATCTTACTTCTGTATAAAATGTAACGTCATTATAATCTGAATCCAAAGACTTTAGAAATTATTGGAACTGACGGTGATTCAACCCGTTCGACTTAATGAAGATCATTATTTTGACGACCACTTTCATGACATGGTTCATTTTGAGGGACTTCGAACATAAATTCTCCCGATGAATAATGCAATGAAAATTTAGCACTGACGTATTACCGACTTTGGAGACCTCATTTTCAATCAATTTTACTAAACCTTGGTGTTTCCCAACCATTGCTGGAGCGCCATCCGTTGTTAAGCCCGATAAGTTAAGTTGTAACGAAAAGCGATTCAATGTCGATGTAACTGCCTCTAACAAATCTCATGACTTAGTAGTGTGGATACAGTGCCGCTAATTCTTCTGTCTTTTTTAAATTGGACATCAACACCCCTGATAAAAATTGCCAGTTGGGCAGTATCTGCCATATCTGTGCTTTCATCCAATGCTATAGGATAAAATATAAACTCGGATGCTCGACTTTTCAAATTATCTTCAATATGTTTTCCAATGTCGTCCACACGCCTAGTAATAGTCTGACGAGACAGACTTATTTTTGAGAAACCCTTCTTCTCTTCTGGACACAGAATTTCAACGACGCTCTCCAAATATTCCTTAACCATTTCACCAACTGAATATGGCTTCGATTTTTTTGTCAGTATCATGGCTACTGCATAACTAGCTTTTACATAGCATGTTGACTCTGAACCCGCTCTAATAACAGGGTGACCAGATTGGCTTTTTTGATGCCAAAGTTAACAAATTTGGCTTTTTAAAAACAGATTTGGTGCCACAAAATTGGCTTTTTAAAAACAGGTTTGGTGTCAGAAAATCAGTTTGACGTTGTGGCTTTTTTCTTGGCTTTTTAAAAATTTAAAACGTTTAAAAATGTTTTTAAAACATTGAAATTAAAAAAAAAACACATTAATTTTTGTATTAACCACGTATGGTTTTCGTACTGTACTTGTACCTGGTCCTGTTCTATGCGCACTGACGCATTGCGTAGCCACCCAACTTACTGTTTAGTTCAGTTTTCAAATTCATTATACCTTCATCGCAAGTCGCAAGTATTTCTTATTATTGAGCCTATTATCATGCCAAAGTGGAAACCATCCTATGATACTAATCGGAAATATAATGATCAATGGGAAAAGACGTGTGTGGCTCAAGAAATCAACTGACGGTTCTGAACAGGCATATTGCAAATTGTGCCATTGTAATATTGTTCCAAGATTTTCAAATCTCGCAAATCATGCAACAACAGAAAAACACAAGCGGAGCGCTGCCATCTTTTTCACAAAAAGCACTTTCAGTGGTGACAGTAAGAAAGAAAATTGATGATAAAGTCAAATTAGCAGAGTTACAAATTGCTGTTAGCATGGCCTGCCATAGTGCCATACGCACCATCGATCACTTAGGTGAAATAATGGTAGCCCATGGATGTGGCAGCACTCTTGGTCAGATAAAATTGCACCGAACGAAGTGCATATCACTATTCACCGTCTTTAAGATCTGATCTAATTCTAGATCTGCAAAACAAGAAGTATGCACTCATCATTGATGAGTCCACTGATGTCTCGACCCAAAAGTATTTGTGCATTTTAGTTAGATACCTCAGCGATAAAAGAAATTAAATTACTACTAGTTTTCTAGGTTTGATTCCAGTTCAGGAGGCTACAGGAGAGAATATATTTAATTTGATTAACAATGAAATTGAAAAATGTAATCAATCATTAAAAAATTGCATTGGTTTTGCATCAGATGGTGCTTCCAGTATGGTTGGATGCAACAATTCAGTTTGGTCCAGAATGACAGATGTATCTCCTTCATGTGTTCAGTATAAGTGTGTTTGCCATTCATTAGCATTGTGCATCAAATATGCAGTGTCAAAACTACCTTCAAACATTGGATTTTTGCTGACAGAAATACCAAATTGGTTTAGACATAGCAATCTAAGACGAGAAGCATTTAAAGATTTATTCAAAATTATGAACTCATCGACAGACTTTCAGCAAGCTAGAACTGCACCACTTCCTTTTGAGAAAATTTCTTCTACTCGCTGGCTTGTCCGGGGAAAAATCATGTTCAACATTCTAATGAATTGGGAAGAACTCAAGGCTTATTTTATTTCTGCTGAATTAGCAAATTATGACCCTAAATTTAAGTCACGATTTATAAAGGAAATGCTTCTAGATCAAAGAAACTACCTTTATTTTCATTTTGCAACCCCTATTGTTCAGGAATTCGAAAGATTCAATAGCCTTTTCAGAAAAGTAAGACAGATCCTCACGAATTACATGAAGAGCTACTTTTGCATTATAAGAGTCTTAATAGTAGGATGTATGATACCAATAATAAGAAAAAAGATGTTTCTAATGTTGATTTTGGCATCAAATTCCTGTCAGAATGTGATAACTATATTCAGAAAAGTTCTGATACGAAAATTAATTTCCAACAAGAGGTCTTAGATCTCAAAGAAAGATGCTTATCAATGCTAGAAGAAGCACTTGATCAAGTTAGAAAGCGGCTTCCTTCAGCAAGAAATATATTTAAAGATCTAACCAATTTTAGCCCTGGAATAATCTTGAACCAGGCTTCTAGACCACTATTTTCGAAATTGCCCTTTTTTAATTTGGCTGAAGAAAACCACCACACTATAATTGAAGAGCAATACAGAAAATTGCCTTTTATAGATTGGAAGGAAGAGGAACAATTTAAAGAAAATGAACTGCCTAAAGATACAGAGCAGTTCTGGCAAGGAGTCATGAAACATCCCCAATTTAAAGAGCTTGCTTCTTTTGCTCTTACTTGCTTAATAACACCTATTAGCAATGCTGCAGTGGAGAGGATGTTCTCTCTTTTAACATGCATAAAAACCAAAGCAAGGAATAGACTTCAGCTGCCCCTCTTAGAAGCAATTATTAGAATTAGAGCAGAACTATTATCTTCAAACAAGAGCTGTAAAGAATTTGTTCCTTCATCCAAAATGTTGAATGATTTCAAAGCTGTAATTGTATATTCTAATGAATCCTGTACTGAATTTCTCAACAATGAAGAGGAATACTTATTTGAAGAAGAGTGATGCAAATATATTTTAAATATATCTTTTTACTGGGCAATGTTTGGCTTTTTTGGCTTTTTTAAATTTGTGACTTGGCTTTTTTCGGTCACGGTGATCTGGCAACTCTAGTAAATATCTTTTGTTGTGAAGACATTTTATTTTAAAGTCATTTACTTGGTCTTGTCGAAATCGCCCTTTGCACTTATCAATCTTATTTGCATGTTTAGTCTCGTAGTGCCGTTTGATGTTATACTCTTTCACAACAGAATTAGATTCGTTGCATTTCCAGCATATGGGCTTTGTTTTAAATCCCACGAAAAAATAGTTTATAGTCCACCTGTCAACTTCTCAATTCTTCTGTGATTCTTCTCTTCTTTGGTCTAAAGTCTTTACTAGTTGACGCCATGGTAGGTCTTCGTTTTTAACTGAAAAAAGAGCCGCATCTAGAAACATATAGCCAAATCAAGAAACATCTATCAAGAAACATCTAGCCACATCTAGAAACATCTAGCCACATCTAGAAACATCCAGCCACATCTATCTAGCCAACTAGCCAAATCTAGACACATCTAGCCACATTAAGAAACCTCTATCTAGCCATCTAGCCAAAATATAGAAACAGCTAGCCACATCTAGAAACTTCTATCTAGCCATCTAACCAAAACTAGGAACATCTAGCTACATCTAGAAACATATATCTAGCTATCTAAAAAATCTAGAAATATCTAGCCATATCTAGAAACATCTATCCACATCTATCTACCCATCTAGCCCTCATCTTGAAACATCTAGCCTAATCTAGAAACATCTAACCACATCTAGAAATATCTATCTAGCCACATCAAGAAACATCCAGCCACATCCATTTAGCCATCCAGCACATCTAGAAACATCTATCTAGCAATCTAGCCACATCTAGAAACATCTAGTCACATCTAGAAACATCTAGCCACATCTAGAAACACTTTTCTAAAAACATCTAGAACAGAAAACATCTAGCCCCATCTAGAAACATAAAGCCACATCTATAAACATTTAGCCACATCTAGAAACATCTATCTAGCAATCTAGCCACATCTAGAAAAATCCAGTCACAACCATTTAGCCATCTAGCCACATCTAGAAACATCTATCTAGCCATCAACCCACATTTAGAAATATCCAGCCACATCTAGAAACAACATCTAGCTACATTAAGCCACATCTAAAAATGTCTAGCCATATTTAGAAACATCTATTTAAAAACATCTAGCCACATCTAGAAACATCCAGCCACATCCATTTAGCCATCTAGTCACATCTAGAAAAATCTATCTAGCCACATCTAGAAACATCTAACCACATCTAGAAACATCTAGCAACATCTAAAAATATCTAGCCACATCTAGAAACACTTATCTAAAACATCTAGAACTTGTAGACAAATCTAGCCATATCTAGAAATAAAAAGCCACATCTAGAAATATCTGGCCACATCTAGAAACATCTATCTATCCATCTAGCCACATTTAGAAACATCCAGCCACATCCATTTACCAATCTCGCCACATCTAGAAACATCTATCTACCCATCTAGCTACATCTAGAAACATCCAGCCACAAATATTTAGCCATATATCCACATCTAGAAACATCTAGCCACATCTGTTATTAGAAACACTTATATAAAAACATGTATAACTTCTAGAAACATCTAGCCACATCTAGAAATAAACAGCCACATTTAGAAATATCTGGTCACATCTAGAAAAATCTATCTATCCATCTAGCCACATTTAGAAATACCCAGCCACATCCATTTAGCCATCTATCCACATCTAGAAACATCTATCTAGCCATCTTGCCACATCTAGAAACATCCAGTCACGTCCATTTAGCCATCTAGTCACATCAATAAAACATATCTAACCATCTAGAAACATCTAGCCACATCTAGAATCACTTATATAAAAACATCTAGAACTTCTAGAAACATCTAGCCACATCTAGAAATATAAAGCCACATCTAGAAATATCTTGCCACATCTAGAAACATCTATCTATCAACCTAGCCACATCTAGAAACAATCAGCCACATCCATTTAGCCATTTATCCATATCTAGAAACATCTATCTATCCATCTAGCCGCATCTAGAAACATCTAGCCATATCTAGACACATCTAGCTACATCTAGAAACATTTATCTAGCCATCTAGAAACATCCAGCCAGATCCATTTAGCCATTTAGCCACATCTAGACAAATCTATCTAGCTACATCTAGAAACATCTAGCCATATCTAGAAACATCAAGCCTTATCTAGAAACATCTAGCAACATCTAGAAATATCTAGCCACATCTAGAAACACTTATCTATAAACATCTAGAACTTCTAGAAACATTTAGCCATTTCTAGAAATATAAAGCCACATCTAGAAATATCTGGCCACATCTAGAAAAATCTATCTATCCATCCAGCCACATTTAGAAATATTCAGCCACATCCATTTAGCCATATATCCACATCTAGAAACATCTATCTAGCCACATCTAGAAACATCTAGCCACATCTAGAAACATCTAGCTATATCTAGAAACATTTATCTAGCCATCTAGCCACATCTAGAAACATCCAGCCAGATCCATTTAGCCATCTATTCACATCTAGAAAAATCTATCTAGCCACATCTAGAAACATCCAGTCACATCAATTTAACCATCTTGTCACATCTATAGAATATATCTAACCATCTATCCACATCTAGAAACATCTAGCCACATCTAGAAACATCTAGCCACATCTAGAATCACTTATATAAAAACATCTAGAACTTCTAGAAGCATCTAGCCACATCTAGAAATATAAAGCCACATCTAGAAATATCTGGCCACATCTAGAAACATCTATCTATCCATCTAGCCACGTCTAGAAACATCTAGCCACATCCATTTAGCCATCTAGCCACATCTAGAAACATCTATCTAGCCATCTAGCCACATCTAGAAACATCCAGCTACATCCATTTAGCCATCTATCTACATCTAGAAACATCTATCTTGCCATATAGCGACATCTAGCAACATCTAGCCACATCTAGAAACGAACTAACGAACAAACTTTATTTTCAAAGGGTTAAGAATTTGTCACTCTCTTTCATACATTATTTCATTCACACATCATTCAAGGCTACCAGAGAACAACAACAATATAAAAGATATGCATTATAAAGGCATGGGTAAAATGCGAACATCAAAACTACACGACTCAGTAATATTAGATAATGGTTTGACACTTGTTATTAGCCATGTGGCTAAATGTAGGAGTTGAATCCCTTGAAGCAATTTGATTTGTCCATTATATCAATAAATGTGTAAGTGCTGTGAATGAATGATCCTTTGGTAGATGAAACGCTTTATGTTGTCTGAATGTCTCAAAATATGAGGCCACTGTATTGTAAATAATAAAAGGAGAGTTATGTTTGTCTTCAAAAAGTGTTGGCAGCGAGGAAAATTTGTCATTTTTATAGGACACCCTGGAGACAACAGTTTGAACAGCGCTGAATTAGAATGCCGTGTTTGTGGGTTTGAAATGAAACAGCAAGTAGACCACAGGGAGATGGTGAGAGTAAGGTGTGATATCTTGACCAACTGGGACTGACCCGTGTAGAGCAAATTAGAAAACCGAATTGTGCTTAGAAATGTTAGTGTTATCTCTGGGAATAACATTTGAAGATTTAAGCATCTATGGTCTCCCTGGCCTAGGTGTTAAACGACTTTCTCCGTAATGCCGTTTATCAATGTAGGGTAACGCAGCGCGCGAGAACTGGTAGCGGTTCTCGCCGCGTTGGTGACTTGCGGGATAAGTGAGCCGGCCGCTCAGAAAGCAATCATTACTGAGCGTAATCTTGCCAAGAAATCAACAACAGCGGTAAGATACTGGTGTTGACAGCGATGTCCTGTAAAGGATATGCCAAAAAAAAAAAAAAACCTGAGGTATGGTTCGATGGTTGTAGTTTGTTTTGTGTAACTCTTTGTCTACTGGTTCTGTGGCGTAGGGATTACGAACTCAATTTGTAATCCCGCATACCACGTTCCAAACACAGCTGCGGCCGATTTTGAAGCAGACAACCTTGCGCTAGTTTTAATACAATGGTGTGAGTGCTGGTCGTTCAGAAAGCAATGGCAAAGGAGTGAACGTAAACTGCCAAGAAATCACCAACAGCCATAACATGCTGGGGTTGACTGCCACGTCCTATACAGGATATGCAACTAACTTAACTGAGTCTACGTGCACAAAAATTGAACTTTCATCATTCAATGAATAGCGTTGGGATGTTTCGTCAAACCTTTGGCTCAGCACATACAACTTCGACACGCATTGTTTGCGATGCTGCTTACCTTAGCCTTTGACTGTCTCCATTCTACCAACAAGGCAGCAGGTTTGTCTCTCTCTTCGTTTAATTCCCATCCACTGACCCGTCCAACATGGTAGACCCTACCAGTAGCTGTGCTACCGTCGACATGGCCCCAGGGGTCACTGGAACAGGTCAGCAATTACACTTCTTCAAGGTGGAGACACATCTGAGGGGAAACCTACCTTTTGATCAGCTCATTATCGCGTGCATATTTCGTGGTATGATAGACTATTCTCTTTGATCAGATCAATGTCCCGTGCATATTTCGTGGTCTTATCTCATCTCATCATTTTCCTCTTGTACCTTGCGGTGTCAAGGTGAAGTATAAACAGCTGGAAAGTGCCCGCTTATGGACTTCATGTATCGATATTCCCATGGACTCTGTTATTCCTTGCGTCTATCGTTTACGTGGTCGGCCTCTTCCTCTGCTTCCCTCTGCTCTGTATATCATTGCTTGTTGTGGTATACTGTTAGTTGGTAACCTACTTGCATGGCTAACCCATTTGACTTGCTGCCTTCTAATAAAATCTAGTACAGCTACAACCCCCACTTTAGTCCTGATTTCTTCATTTCTGATCTTATCTCTTCTTGATACATAGAGTATTCTTCTCAGGAATCTCATTTCTGTTGTCGTGATTTTTCTTTTCTCTTTTTCTGTCATTGTCCAGGTTTGGCATTGGTAACATAGAGTTGGTAGTAAGATTGTGTTGTAAAGTGCTTTCTTAGTAGTTATTGATACATGTTTGTTCTTTAGTATTGGTGACATTTGTCCAATGAGTTCGTTTGCCTGATTGCATCTATTTTCGATCTCGTCTTCTGAATTGCCATTTGATGATATTATACTTCCTAGGTAATTGAAGCTCTTTACTTGTTTCAAGGGATGTTCGTTTAGGTGCATCGTTGTTGCTTTTTCTTCTTTAGTTACAGTCATTACCTCTGTTTTACTTGTGCTAATTGTCATGTTATGTAACCTACACATTTCATTTAGACTATTCATGTGGTCTTTTAATTCAGCTTCTGATTTTGCTATTAGTGCTTGGTCGTCCGCAAACAGGAGTTCTCTAATGGTTAGATTTGCAGATGGTTGTTCTTTCGTGTTCTCGTCATGCGGTGTTCTTGTGGTCTCTGTTTGGCTGGTTTCTTTACATATGTTGTCTATATATGTCATAAACAAGAGAGGGGACAGGACACAACCTTGTCGTACTACAGATCTTATAGTGAAGGGTTCTGAGGGTCCTCCTGTGGCCCTCACTATGCATTCACTGTTGTTGTATAAACTTCTACATAGGTTTGTTAGATGTGTACTCACTCCGTATTGTTTAAGGATTTCCCACAGCTTGTTTCTATCTACTCTATCAAATGCCTATAATTTCTTCTTTCAGTATGTCTGGTTCTAGTTCTTCGGAGGCATCTGTGTCGGTTTCTTGAATTCCTGTGACATCTAATGGGATGTTGAGAAGTTGTTCGAAGTACTGTTTCCATCTTATTAGGATTTGTTTTTGTTCACTTATTGGTTCTCCATTTTTGCTGTTAATTATTTCAGTTGGGTCAAAGGGTTCTCCTCTGGTTCTCATTGCACTTATCTTTTTGTAGAAGCTTCTAGCTGCCTTCTTGTAGTTTTTATTTAGGGTTTCTCCACACCTCTCCCAGTCTTTTTGTTTTTCTCTCTTTAATATTCTATTCACATGTCTTCTCGCTATTTTATATTCTATGTAATTGTGGTATAATAAAAACGTCCCTACCCTTTCCTATTTATGGACTCCCTTAAAAATAAACAAACCCTTACAATTACTGTTTAAGTAACTTACTTAATGCAGGAGAAAATAAAACAGCGATAGACTGACCGTGGCACAGCTAAATTTATTTTGGCTTGTTTTCTCTCCCGTATCTGGCCAATCCTGGCTAGGGGGAAAACAAAGACTGAAGCGACCATTTCTAGTCAAGAGAACACACAAGAAAGTCGACCTTTCCCTTCGGGGAGAAGGCATGTTGCCTTTTAAAACCATGATTCTCTTCAAGCTATTGGTATGTTATCTACATGATTAAGATATATTTATGTATTACCTAGACCAGTATGTTTAATTAAGAATTAGTTACAATTCTCTTAAACCAGGCTGGATGATGTTTACTAAGGAAACACAGGTGGGCGCCACGCTGTAATTTTTCCTATGTCTTACAATTTCAAATCCATATGTTAATATCTTGTATAGGCATTATGAACTTATATCTCACTAGTAGTGCTATAATCTATGAATATTATGTGTACTGTAAAGTATCAACTCTCATGTCTGAAACACATTCTAGAGATTTTCTCAATGTAGGAGCAGACCCCTGATTCATGCTTCATAGTAAAGAACTAGTGTCTGTCAATTTCATATTCCTATGTTAAAACTTCTAGGCACTGGGAACAATATCTCACTATTTATGCTTAGAAATCTGCAAATAATCTATGTACTATAGAAAGGTGTTTTATCCATGCGGGGACATACAAATGATTACGCATATTCCTGACTCGTACTTAGTCAGGGGATAAAATATTTTGCCACATTATAATCTGTAACTTGGAAATATAGTGCTAAATTTTAGTACCATTCTTTTGTTAACAGATTAGTAACCACTCCATATGAGGGTGAACATATAATCATTTCATAAAATAGTGTTAGGGACAGGCCATGTTTGAATATAAATTCATGAACAATTAAACGCGTGATGTAAAGGTATGTTCGGATAGGATTCACTCCGCATCGCCTCACCGTAGTAGAAACAGAAGCGAAGATTGATGTGAATAAATTGCTTGCAATATTCAGAAGACTGGACCATGTGGCATAAGTTATTCTTATAAATACCCTCCGAATAATAGCAGTCATTGGCAAAACATATCACAGTGATTACTATCCTCATGTGCTGTACGCAGAGGGGGAAAACAATGGATGTTTTAGTTTATGAAGATAATTCAAAAACCTAGGCTCCCTGCATCATCATTATGATTATTATGTATGATTATCATGTACTTAATATCAGAGAAATGTACATGTATGTTTTTTTTCTGGTATGAGAATTTTCTTTGTTCTGATTGTTACTTTTTACCGTGGGAATATACATTTTAATGTTGCACCGTGGGATTAGAGGATGTTGATGTAAGAATTCATATGTATGTCAGTACTTAAGAAGCCAATGGTGAATAGTCTTGACATAGTGATGATTATAGTGCCGAAATGAAGACGCGGCATTAGAAACCACAGGGATTCTGTATAGGCTATTCTCTTCAAGTAATGAGAGAGACAATATCAACATGTTGGATGGACAGAATGACTTCACCCATCCAATAGTCCCAGTAACAACAGAACAAAAGATAAGTGAGAAAATACCTTACTCACTATGAAGAGTCAGAATGGTTCTACTCAGCAATGAGGGACAGTGGAACATGGACACCCACTCCTTTCCCCTTCTCCCCTTGGTGTTTTGTATTTGTGTTTGTAATTGTGTTGTAAACCTTTTACCATAACACAGTAGGTTAATGCTAGTGTTGTATTCTTGTCATCCCTTTTCTATAGAAGAGAAGCAGGTGGTGGTTGAATTTGGTGGGACTATATCACTAACACTGGATCCTGGGTCAACAGCCATAAAGTGAATGTCCAAACCATAGTCTGGATCTAGCAATACCTCAATGTTTACTGCGGCGCTCAATAGCTCCATAGCGAGCAACAGAAAAGTTGAAGATAACTGATTGGGTGAGTGATTAAGTCCTATTTTCGTAGGAAGATCCAGGATGGACTTCAAGATCTAATAATCTACAAAGATGAAGATCAACAAAGTAACTGACAACAGTGACTCGTCAGTTATACGTTTGAGAAGTATCATCTATGGCCTCATCATTCAACAAAATCAGTGAAACTATGGGACAATCCTTCTACAAGTTATTAAAACTAACAACAGTGAGTAATCTTCAACTGTTGGTTGGATTACCAAGTTAATATCCACAATGGATAAGTCTTCGAAAGAACATCTCACAGCTGCAAAAGTCAAACATAAGGTTCCAGCCATGCAACACCAAGTTCTAGCTATGAACACCAACTCAAACAAATGGGAAGAAGACATTGAACCAATACAACCAAGGTGCCAACTGAAAACCATACCTACACAAGATTACCTCAAGGTTCCCAAACCTGAACACATAAAAAAAAAGACCATATGAAAGCAGCTAGCGGAGTAAATGCCTCTACGCCTGCAACCACAGGAATCACCTGATGGCTTGCAACCCTGGATATGTGGTGGAGTCAATATTCTTCAGTTCCATGCCTGCAGCAGAATCCTGGAATTAATTCCAGATGAACCAAATGAATAACAAGCAGAATTGTATGTCTACACTGAAAGTAAATAATGAATCAGAACTCTGTGCTGGTCCCATGTCAGCCTAAATGCCAATAACGGTGGAATAGGTTATAGACTGATGACTAGGTGGGTGAAAAATCTGTGGGAACAAAATTGAGATTCGGATATTATAAGCCGAGACGCTGAAAGGTAGGCATCCTTTTCATCAGATATGGTGATATAGGGAAGAACCTTAGTCCAAGACCAAAGATGCATCTCCTGAAGGTATGACCAACCCAGGCCTCAATTTCACACTGACACCGAGCCGTTCGCAAAGAAGATTCTTGAATTCAGCTCCACGGAGGAGATATGTGGTGAATTTATTTCATAATAAGGATTATAATTTGTTCCGCAACAAACTTCAGTGGACATTAAACATGACTGTGAGTATTTATTGCTGTCACGGATAAATATGGACATTAACTGCTTTGCACTGGAGAAGAATACCCATCCGCAATGCCTAAATGAACACTATAATTAATTAATTTAATTATTAGTATCAACTGTTTTCATGTGTGTGTTTTTTTCTTCTATGACATATAAAGAGTGGTAGTGTGTAATGAGGTATAACCAATGATGGTTAAGGTAAATAGTATTTTGACATCAACTCATTATTTTTAAATATGATAATTGTACATGGTGTCAGAAACAAAAATATATATGTTGGGTTTCTGCACCTAGACCAATGTGATTTTATCTAGGTACAATGAGTCGAGTAAGCAGAACCAATTTGTGGTTGTTGTGTTGTTTGTAATAACCTGGTTTTTTTTTCTGGGGTCACTGGGTACTATGTTGTAATACTGCATATCATTCCCATGCCTGTCTGAAAATGCATAGTGTTTATTACACATCTATATATGTAATTGCAGATCTTGAGTTAATACCTGAACTGTTTGTCCAAAAGTGTTGTGTACATCAAGTAAATGTGGTGTCCAACAAGTGGTTGTTTATATGTTGTGAGCAATCAATATCCTTCTAGCACCATAGATAATGTAAAGGGTGATGAAGTGGGAAGGGAAACCTACACACAGATGCCATTGTTTCAAGGATTGAACTCTTTTCTCCTGGGATTTGTGGTAAATATCCCTGATCACCCTGCATTCTGACCAGTGACCAGAGAATCAATAATACCCCCTAGACATTTTAACGAATTATTCTCAGGAATTAAAATCCACATCCCACAGTAATCATATTCCTGTTTGCTCTTCGACCACTTTTTATATTTTTCCTTTTTGTCTTTTACTGCTTTCTTTACTTCTGCGTTCCACCAACTTGTTAGTTTCATTATCCTTGTTTTGCGTTTTTTCGTGGTTTCACATGTTATTTTTGAAGTATTAAAAATGCTTGATTTAAACATTCCATTCTTCTTCCACTGTCTTTCTTTCTATTGGTAATTTTAGAACAAATTCAGTTAGTTCTTTCTCATAATTTCCCCTCACTGCCTCGTCTTTGAGGTTTTTAAAGTTTTTTTTATTCGCATGGCATGTATTTTCCTGGTCTTTGCTTTCTTCTACTGATGGTTCGTACTGTGGCAACGACTGCTTTGTGGTCTGTGTTTATACTTAAGTTATGCACTCACCTTGCATCTAATATATTTCTCTTTCTGTTATTTCTTGTTATATAAAATCAATTTGGCTTTTAGTATCTAGATCGTCCATTTATACCAGGTGTATATTTGTGAGTCTTTGTGTTTATAAAATGTGTTTGTTATACAGATGTCGTGTTGGCTGCATAGCTCTATCAGTCTACTCCCGTTATAATTTATTTCGTTATGTTGGTCTCCAAATGCTCCAAGATGTTTTTCTATGCCCGCTCTGTTGTGCCCTAGTCTTGCATTGAAGTCTCCCATAACTATGATGTTGTCCTGCTTATCTATTTTATTTAGCACGTCATGGATGTCTTCGTAGAATTCCTCGCATTCTTGCTCATTATTGTTTGTATTACATGGTGCATACATTTGTACATATTTTGCAATTGTTTGTTCCTTTATTCTCACTGTAATGATTATTTCTTATATATATATATATTTCTAGTATTCGTCTTGCTTGCTAGTCGTGGTTCAATGACTATTCCAACACCGTGTCTTGCTGTTCCACTCCAGAGTAGACAAACGTGTAACTGTGGTGGATCTGCTTCCATCCTTCCCGTTTTATTCTGGTGTCCGCTATTCCCATTTGTCCAATTTTCCTCTCTTCCATTGTTTCTATAAGTTCTTCTTCTTTACTATTAAAACGCAGACGTTCATAGTGACTATTTTTTAAAATTAAAATCTATCTCGTAGTCCATTAACATTGCCAGGTCTATATCCATTTGGGTCAGTCCGTTTATACTTGTTAGTTTTTCTACGAGCATTATGAAGATCCCCTGCCGGCTTGCTAGGCCAGTCGCAGGTTTAGGACACAAATCTGAGCACAGGGAGTCCATCCCCTATGGCGAGCCATATCCCCGTTAGCCCATGACCTCGCCGTCATGTTTTCCCAGTCTACGCCACGCGAAGGTGGGGTTGACTTGTGTAGTCTGCGGGTTATCGGCAGGCTACTAATTTTCACTTTTCACCCCTCCTGGGAGAGGCTAGCCGATCCTAACCCTGCTGGCTGCAGGGCCAGGCGCAGTCCACACCATTCGTAGTAGGATAGACTATTCTCTTTGATCAACTCATTATCACGTATCATGATAGACTATTCTCTTTGATCCCATTGTATTCTAGGTTTTGTGACCGTCATTGTTTTCTAGGCTCTTTGACCGTCATTGTTTTCTTGGTGCTTTGACCGTCATTGTTTTCTTGGTGCTTTGACCGCCATTGTTTTTTAGGCTCTCTGACCGCCATTGTTTTCTAGGCTCTTCGACCGCCAGTTTTCTAGGCTGTTTGCACGCCATTGTTTTCTAGGCTATTTGCCCGCCATTGTTTTCTAGGCTCTTTGACGGTCATTATTTTCTAAGCTCTTTGACCGCCAGTTTTCTAGACTCTTTGACCGCCATTGTTTTCTAGGCTCTTTGACCGCCATTGTTTTCTGGCTCTTTGACCGTCATTGTTTTCTAGGCTCTATGACCGTCATTCTTTTCTAGGCACCATGACCGCCATTGTTTTGTAAGCTCTTTGACCACCAGTTATCTAGGCTCTTTGACCACTATTGTTTTCTAGGCTCTTTGACCGCCATTATTTTCTAGATGCTCTTTGCCCGCCGTTATTGTCTAGGCTTTTTTACCGCCATTGTTTTCTATGCTCTTTGACCGCCATTGTTTTCTGGCTCTTTGACCGCCATTGTTTTCTGGCTTTTTGACCGTCATTGTTTTCTAGGCTGTTTTACCGCTATTGTTTTCTAGAGTCTTTGGCCACCTTTGTTTTCTGATCTCTTTGACTGCTAGTTTTCTATGCTCTTTGACCGCCATCGTTTTCTAGGCTCTTTGGCCGCCATTGTTTCTAGGCTCTGTGGCCACCATTGTTTTTTAGGCTCTTTGACCGCCATTGTTTTCTAGGCATCTGTAAGGAGTTTCAGTAGCGAAGTGGTCACCTCGCCTGCCCCTCGCTCCGAAGGTTGTGGGTTCGATTCCAGACTAAAACATTCGCTTCAGGAGTGCAGTTGTCTTGGAGACTTCGGTGTGTCGTCGCCGGAGTTCGGAGTTCATGCTTTGTGTGACGCTTTCGACAGGTCGCCCTGTGGAAAGAGACCGAACCATATGGGATAAAACCCGGTGCAATGAAGTCACCCATCTTGCCTTTTGAATCCTTTTTATTATGCTTCTATAAAGTAGATAAGCCGGCTCCGTGGCGATGGAATTATGGACGCAGTTCGTAATCCCGCATACCTGCTTTAGTATCGCATCTGCGGGCTATTTGGCAGCAGACCGCCTTGCGTTGATTTTTTAACGAAATGGTATGGGTGCCGGTTGTTCAGAAAGCAATGGCAAACTACTGAACGTAAACTTGCCGTGAGATCACAACAGCAAAGAAATGCTGGTGTTGACTGCGACGTCCTGTAAAGGGTATGCAACTAACTTTTAAAGAAAGTAGAACACCATTGCTCTCTTTCAAAGTAGGTCATAACCGCAGGGGTCAGTGACCGTTGTCATTATGTGTGCAATGAGGTCCTGTGCCTATGGTCGCCATCTCGAGATCTTAGCCAAGAACAATCGGCGGGCCCTCTACCAAGCTCAGCCATCATCATCATCATCATCATTTGCCGTGCCGGTAAGCGTGGGCGGTCATGTTTCACCATCTCACTCAATCACCAGAGTCGTGGATCAGCTTAGTGTTCTTGTCTCGACCATAGCCATGCGGCCAAGCCATCCAGGTATTTACTTCTCTGCCTTCCCCTTGTTTTGTCCCCCTCAATCTTGCCAGTTGTCACCATGTACTGCAGGTTATTTGGTCTCATAACGTTCCCGACATATCTTGACTGTCTTCGTCTAATTTCTCTAATCAGTTCACCGTGTTCATTTACTTCTTGTAGGAATTGCTAATTTTTTTTTTTTTTTTTTTTTTTGGGTCTAGTCCATGGTATTCTTTGCATTTTCCTCAGAAACCACATTTCCACTGCCATGATGTTTTTCAGATTGTCTGCTCATTGTACACCTTCCACATCCATACAAAATTACAGGTTCTATGTAGCATTTCAACACTGTTTGTCTCGTTGCAACTGACATCTTTTTGTAATTGGTCAGTACGTCTTCCATCTTGCAAAAGGTTACCTTCACCATAGCGATTCCTGTTCTAATCTCTTCAAGGCATCTCCCCATTTGGTTTCAGCAATTTGAAGCTGCCTGCTTGAGATCGTCTTGCATTTGAACATTCCACACCATGTTAATACCTAGTTTACCAGAAGTCACTTGTAGAAATGTCGTCCTTGTATTGTAATTAATTTAAACTTGTGAAGTCTCAACTACTTGAGTTGCTCTAAGTATATCTAATCTCATCCCAGCTTGTTCCTCTTGTACCTTACGGTGTGGTGGTGAAGTACAGGGTGTATTTTTAATGACTGTGCAGTGTTTGAAAATATTGCCGGTCCAAATTTTCTATTTACCTATTTTTTTGTAGTGGTGCATATCCCTTACATGACGTTGCAGTCAACATCAGCATTTTTCAGCTGCTGTTGATGTACTAGACAAGATTACGTTCAGTAGTTTGCCATTGCTTTCTGAGCGTCCGTCTCACATACCCCGTAAGTTACCAACGCGGCGAGAACCGCTACCGATTCTCGGACAGGTTACGTTACTCACGAGAATATTACGGGATTGCGGAGAAAGACGTTAACCCGTAGGCCAGGGATTTACTTATTATGTTGCATGAACTTTACCGAGGGTGAATACAAATCTAGGACCGGCAATATTTTCAAACACTGCACAGTCATTAAAAATAAACCCTGCATAAGCAGAGGGAGAGTGCTCGTTTATGGGCTTCATATATCGAGTCTTTCATGGACTCTGTTATTCCCTATCTCTATCGTTTACACAGTTGGTCTTTTGTGGTCTGTACGTCATTGCTTGCTGTGGTATATTGTAGTTGATAATCACATATATCCCACAGCTAATATTCTTATCCATCAATCCATCATGTACCATGCTAATAAGCGTGGGCGGTCATGTTTTGCCATCTCACTCGATTACTATAGTCATGGATCAGCTCTGTGTTTCTGTCTCGACCATGCCACGTGGCCAAGCCATCCAGGTATTTACTTCTCGGTCTCCCCTTGGTCTCTTCCCTTCGATCTTGCCAGTTGTCACTAAGTTCTCCAATCCATTTCTTCTCATAACATGCCCAAAAAACTTTGACTGTCTACGTCTAATGTCTCTAATAAGTTTACGATCTTCATTTGTTTCTTGAAGGACTTGTTCATTGGTCTTTCTGGCTGCCCATGGTATTCTTTGCATTTTCCCCAGAAACCACATTTCTACAGCCATCAGATGTTTTTCAGCTTGTCTGCTAATTGTCCACGCTTCACATCCATACAAAAGTACAGGTTCTATGTAGCACCTCTACACTCCTTTTCTCGTTTCAATTGACATCTTTTTATTGGTCAGTATGTTTGTTTATCTTGCAAAAGGTTACCTTCGCAATGACAATTCTTGTTCTAATCTCTTCCAGGCATCTCCTATCTGACGTTATGACTCTTCCGAGATAACTGTATCGATTCACTTGATTAAGAATATGCCCATTTACTTGTATATTACATTGTGGTAGTTGCCTTCTTCCCAGTGACGACCATAATATGTGCCTTCTTACAATTCAGTTCTAACCCTAGTTGTTCACTGTGTACAACAACCGCATCTACTAAATTTTGCAGGTCCTGTTCATTGTCTGCGATCAAGACTGTATCATCTGCATATCTAATGTTATTGATGTATCGTTTCCCCAATAATGATTCCTTCCATATCTTCCATATTTCTGAAAATAGTTTCACTAGTACATGAAAAAAAAAACAGATCTGGCGACATTACACATCCCTGTCTCACACCTCTCTCAATGAGCTGATATTGATCTACTTCATTATCAATTAATATGGCAACTTGTTGTTTCCAATATATTTATTCTTATAACCCACAGCTAATATTCCTATAACCCACAGATAATATTCCTATAAACCACTGCTAATATTCTAACACTTGCCTGGCTAGTCCAGCGTCAAGTTCGAAACCTTGTGTGCCCACTACAGCTTACAATGGCTATCTTGCCTAGAATGTCCTCTAATCTATATTTCTTTCCTCTACTTCTATAAGCTACAGTTAATACATGTGGATTTACATTTCATGTAATATATTTCAAATCTCTCCTTCTCTTTTGTAAATGTATTTGACCTCATTCTCTTTGCAAGTTTGCGTATCGCAAAGACACGAAACAAAACATAATATATGAAATATTATTATTAGTCTCCTGGGGATCTCCCATAACCAAGGCTGGACATCCGACAAGAGAGTTGCAAATGTTTGCCTCGTCCCACTGAAGCCCATTATAATCACATTGCACGTGCTAATGTTAGAAGGACACAAAACGACAGCTCGGCCATTCTTGCTCAATAATTGATCGGATGTTCCCAGATGCCGCCATTAGTTCATAAAAAAGTGTGAACGTGATGGAACGGCAGAGAATAAACGAATTAATACGTCGGTGAAAACTGCTGTGTGTGCATAGAAGAATGCAGCTTAAATGTACGAGCTTCTTTAGCAAAATGGTTAACTAAATATAGTTGGTTGTGAGCTTTGAGAGATATAACACGAAACATGTTAGGCTTAATACTGTATAGATATATAACACTAAACATTGTATCCTGTAATACCTCAAAGATATAAACATTGGTAAGGGTGTGGGGGTGGGGGTGGGGAGCTGAGTGGTCTCGAGGTATGGTGTCCTCAATAATAACCGACGCTGTAGAAGCAGGTTGAACGAGGTCGAAGTTTTTCTTTTTTAGTATATATCGAAACGAATCGAACCCCACATGCATGTTTGTAGGAAGCGGTTAAGGAATGTGGGTGTAAGGTTGGTTACATCATTCTGTAAAACCTTTAGCTGCAAACTCCGACCACTCATATAAAAATTATCATATATCCAGTTAGGTGTCTGTTGGAATATCATCCTCGCACTCCGGACAAGTCCATAGATGCTCAGATTCCACCCTTACTCTTTTTCTCAATAACATGTACATCAGCATCTGGCGACTATTGTGGCAGTTCTGTGTTGGTAGAAGATCCTCCACATTCTAGTCCAAAAAAATCAGGTAGAAGTCTACAAAGGGCTTAGCATGTGGTTGGTTGGAGGTTATTGCTTCCTTGGAAGAAGAAGAAGAAGAAGAAGAAGAAGAAGAAGAAGAAGAAGAAGAAGAAGAAGAAATGAAGAAGATGAAGAAGACGAGCAGCTATGATAATAATAATAGCAATAATAAATGTTATAATAATAAATAGCGACATCGACCATGATGATAATGATGATGATCATGGTGATGATGATCACGATGATAAAGATCCTGCATTTCCTAATTCAAAACCTAAAACGCATTTAAATAAAATCTTAGTTGTTTTTTAAATACAAAATTAATTACATTTCGACAAACCAATTTCGGCTCTTTCAGGCGTTGGTATTTCTCTCGCTAGCGATGGGTTTGTTTTTCCAAATATCAGAACGACATAACGGCCATTACATGGATGCAATTGTTGGGGTATTCCACATGTGAAAACTAATATCCCATTTCGAGGCAGCGGACTTGATTACGCCCAAGATATATAAGCATTGCGCATGATCAACATTTGCCATTTTTATATGCACTTCTAAAAAACTAGTTTGTTGCCTGGCAACAGTTGGAGATTAGATTTGGGCCAGCCGATTTGAAAACAAGCGGGAGCGTTATATAAATCTAATCTTCTCAAATTTAGGCCTGTTCTTTGGCGTGTCCGTTTTTTTTTTTTTGTTGGTCTGTTTAGCTGACTTTCTGTCTATTAATAGACATATTTACCTGTATAGCTATCAGTAAGCAAGCGTCTCAGTAACATCAAACCACCTTTTTCCGATACCGTTTTGTTTCCTTAAATGTCTGTCAACTTGTCTGTCTCACTGGTTGTATGTTTGTTTGAATTTACACATGTCTAGATGTGTATAATCTATGTTCATGTTCATGTTGGTTGATCTTAGCCTCTTGTCCCAGGAACGATGTCTGCCATCACTTTTCATTCCAATCAAACTGTGGCGTTTAATGTAGCCATGCTTTACATCATTATTTTTTTCCAAGCAACTGTGGCGTGTAATGTAGCCACACCTTCCTTCACTATTCTTTCCAATCAAACTGTGGCGTTTAATATAGCCACACCTTCCATCACTATTCTTTCCAATCAAACTGTGGCGTTTAATGTAGCCACGCCTTTCATCATTATTCTTTCCAATCAAACTGTCGTTTAATGTAGCCACGCCTTTCATCACTATTCTTTCCAATCAACTGTGGCGTTTAATGTAGCCACACCTTCCATCACTATTCTTTCCAAGTAACTGTGGCAGTTAAGTGGCGAAGTGGTCAATCCGTCTGCCTCGGGCTCCGAAGGTTATGGGTTCGAATCCGGGCCGTGTCCTTTGGTTCACGAGTGCATTTCTTTCGGAGACTCCTGTGGGTCGTCGCTGGAACTACGGAGTTCGTACTTTGTGCGACTGTTTCCGCGCTGCGGAAAGAGACTGGGCCATATGGGATAACAACCGGTGCAATGAAGTCGACCCCATCGACTTTTTTTTAAACAAGTCTTTCCAAGCAACAGTGGCGTTTAATGTAGCCACGCCCTCCATCACTATTCTTTTCAAGCAACAGTGCCGGTTAATGTAGCCACGCCTTCCATCACTATTCTTTCCAATCAAACTGTGGCGTTTAATGTAGCCACGCCCACCATCACTATTCTTCCCAAGCAATGGTGACGTTTAATGGAGCCCAGAGACACGTACGTGGCTTACCCCGCCATCTCCATAATCTTATCACAGGTACATGGTGCTCCAGGCCAAGATGTACTTAAGGATAGAAGAAAACAGGGATTGTCTTCCTGGCGCTGATTTGAATAAAACCAAGGGACGCATGTGAAGATCTTGAATGGCACAAACTGAAGACACAATCAGTCAGGTGTGTGGGAGGGGCAGGACAGGGCGCGGAGAAGAATGTGTCGTGGTCACCTCTTACAATGGATGGCATGGAGTTATGATTTCATTGAGCCGAGGGTGTCGAGATTGGGCAGCGAGTGTGACAGAAGTGCCAGTGCCACGGCTGATAGAAGAGTGGGGAGTGTGACAGAAGTGCTAGTGCCACGGTTAATAGAAGAGCGGGGAGTGTGACAGAAGTGCCAGTGCCACGGCTGATAGAAGAGCGGGGAGTGTGACAGAAGTGCCAGTGCCACGACTGATAGAAGAGCGGGGAGTGTGACAGAAGTGTCAGTGCCACGGCTGATAGAAGTGCGGGGAGTGTGACAGAAGTGCCAGTGCCACGGCTGATAGAAGAGCTGGGAGTGGGACAGAAGTGCCAGTGCCACGGCTGATAGAAGAGCTGGGAGTAAAACAGAAGTGCCAGTGCCACGGCTGATAGAAGAGCGGGGAGTGTGACAGAAGTGCCAGTGCCACGGCTGATAGAAGAGCGGGGAGTGTGACAGAAGTGCCAGTGCCACGGCTGATAGAAGAGCTGGGAGTGGGACAGAAGTGCCAGTGCCACGGCTGATAGAAGAGCGGGGAGTGGGACAGAAGTGCCAGTGACGCGGCTGATAGAAGAGCGGGGAGTGTGACAGAAGTGTCAGTGCCACGGCTGATAGAAGAGCGGGGAGTGTAAAAGAAGTGCCAGTGCCACGGCTGATAGAAGAGCTGGGAGTGTGACAGAAGTGCCGGTGCCACGGTTGATAGAAGAGCGGCGAGTGTGACAGAAGTGCCAGTGCCACGGCTGAGAGAAGAGCGGGGAGTGTGACAGAAGTGCCAGTGCCACGGCTGATAGAAGACCTGGGAGTGGGACAGAATTGTCAGTGCCACGGCTGATAGAAGAGCGGGGAGTGGGACAGAAGTGCCAGTGTCACGGCTGATAGAAGAGCGGGGAGTGTGACAGAAGTGCCAGTGCCACGGCTGATAGAAGAGCGGGGAGTGTGACAGAAATGTCAGTGCCACGGCTGATAGAAGAGCGGGGAGTGTGACAGAAGTGTCAAAACACGGCTGATAGAAGAGCGGGGAGTGTGACAGAAGTGTCAGTGCCACGGCTGATAGAAGAGCGGGGAGTGTGACAGAAGTGTCAGTGCCACAGCTGATAGACGAGCTGGGAGTGGGACAGAAGTGTCAGAACAAGGCTGATAGAAGTGACAGAAGTGTCAGTGCCACGGCTGATAGAAGAGCGGGGAGTGTGACAGAAGTGTCAGAACACGGCTGATAGAAGAGTGGGGAGTGTGACAGAAGTGTCAGTGCCACGGCTGATAGAAGAGCGGGGAGTGTGACAGAAGTGCCAGTGCCACGGCTGATAGAAGAGCGGGGAGTGTGACAGAAGTGCCAGTGCCACGGCTGATAGAAGAGCGGGGAGTGTGACAGAAGTGCCAGTGTCACGGCTGAGAGAAGAGCGGGGAGTGTGACAGAAGTGCCGGTGCCACGGCTGATAGAAGACCTGGGAGTGGGACAGAATTGTCAGTGCCACGGCTGATAGAAGAGCGGGGAGTGGGACAGAAGTGCCAGTGCCACGGCAGATAGAAGAGCGGGGAGTGCGACAGAAGTGCCAGTGCCACGGCTGATAGAAGAGCGGGGAGTGTGACAGAAGTGCCAGTGCCACGGCTGATAGAAGAGCGGGGAGTGTGACAGAAGTGTCAGTGCCACGGCTGATAGAAGAGCGGGGAGTGTGACAGAAGTGTCAGTGCCACGGCTGATAGAAGAGCGGGGAGTGTGACAGAAGTGTCAGTGCCACAGCTGATAGACGAGCTGGGAGTGGGACAGAAGTGTCAGAACAAGGCTGATAGAAGAGCTGGGAGTGGGACAGAAGTGTCAGAACAAGGCTGATAGAAGAGCTGGGAGTGTGACAGAAGTGTCAGCGCACGGCTGATAGAAGAGCTGGGAGTGTGACAGAAGTGTCAGACCACGGCTGATAGAAGAGCGGTGAGTGTGACAGAAGTGTCAGTGCCACGGCTGATAGAAGAGCGGGGAGTGTGACAGAAGTGTCAGAACACGGCTGATAGAAGAGTGGGGAGTGTGACAGAAGTGTCAGTGCCACGGCTGATAGAAGAGCGGGGAGTGGGACAGAAGTGCCAGTGCCACGGCTGATAGAAGAGCGGGGAGTGTGACAGAAGTGCCAGTGCCACGGCTGATAGAAGAGCGGGGAGTGTGACAGAAGTGCCAGTGCCACGGCTGATAGATGACCTTGGAGTGTGACAGAAGTGTCAGTGCCACGGCTGATAGAAGAGCGGGGAGTGTGACAGACGTGCCAGTGCCACGGCTGATAGAAGAGCGGGGAGTGTGACAGAAGTGTCAGTGCCACGGCTGATAGAAGAGCGGGGAGTGTGACAGAAGTGCCAGTGCAACGGCTGATAGAAAAGCGGGGAGTGTGACAGAAGTGTCAGAACACGGCTGATAGAAGAGCGGGGAGTGTGACACAAATGCCAGTGCCACGGCTGATAGAAGAGCGGGGAGTGTGACAGAAGTGCCAGTGCCACAACTGATAGAAGAGCGGGGAGTGTGACAGAAGTGCCTGTGCCACGGCTGATAGAAGAGCTGGGAGTGTGACAGAAGTGTCAGTGCCACGGCTGATAGAAAAGCGGGGAGTGTGACAGAAGTGTCAGAACACGGCTGATAGAAGAGCGGGGAGTGTGACACAAATCCCAGTGCCACGGCTGATAGAAGAGCGGGGAGTGTGACAGAAGTGTCAGTGCCACGGCTGATAGAAGAGCGGGGAGTGTGACAGAAGTGCCAGTGCCACGGCTGATAGAAGAGCGGGGAGTGTGACAGAAGTGTCAGTGCCACGGCTGATAGAAGAGCGGGGAGTGTGACAGAAGTGTCAGAACACGGCTGATAGAAGAGCGGGGAGTGTGACAGAAGTGCCAGTGCCACGGCTGATAGAAGAGCGGGGAGTGTGACAGAAGTGCCAGTGCCACAGCTGATAGAAGAGCGGGAGTGTGACAGAAGTGCCAGTGCCACGGCTGATAGAAGAGCTGGGAGTGTGACAGAAGTGCCTGTGCCACGGCTGATAGAAGAGCGGGGAGTGTGACAGAAGTGCCAGTGCCACGGCTGATAGAAGAGCGGGGAGTGTGACAGAAGTGCCAGTTCCACGGCTGATAGAAGAGCGGGGAGTGTGACAGAAGTGCTAGTGCCACGGCTGATAGAAGAGTGGGGAGTGTGACAGAAGTGCCAGTGCCACGGCTGAAAGAAGAGCGGTGAGTCTGACAGAAGTGCCAGTGCCACGGCTGATAGAAGAGCGGGGAGTGATGACAGAAGTGCTAGTGCCAAGGCTGACAGAAGAGCGGGGAGTCAGACAGAAGTGTCAGCGCACCACTGATAGAAGAGCGGTGAGTGTGACAGAAGTGCTAGTGTCACGGCTGATAGAAGAGTGGGGAGTGTGACTGAAGTATCAGCGCACGGCTGATAGAACAGCGGGGAGTGTGACAGAAGTGTCAGCGCACGGCTGATAGAAGAGCGGGGTGTGTGACAGAAGTGTCAGCGCACGGATGATAGAAAAGCGGTGAGTGTGACAGAAGTGTCAGCGCACGGCTGATAGAAGAGCGGTGAGTATGACAGAAGTGTCAGCGCTCGGCTGATAGAAGAGCGGGGAGTGTGACAGAAGTGTCAGCGCACGGCTGATTGAAGGGCCGGGAGTGTGACAGAAGTGTCAGCGCACGGCTGATAGAAGAGTGGGGAGTGGTGACAGAATGGCCAGTGCCACGGCTGATAGAAGAGCGGGGAGTGTGACAGAAGTGTCAGCGCACGGCTGATAGAAGAGCGGGGTGTGTGACAGAAGTGTCAGCGCACGGATGATAGAAAAGCGGTGAGTGTGACAGAAGTGTCAGCGCACGGCTGATAGAAGAGCGGTGAGTATGACAGAAGTGTCAGCGCTCGGCTGATAGAAGAGCGGGGAGTGTGACAGAAGTGTCAGCGCACGGCTGATTGAAGGGCCGGGAGTGTGACAGAAGTGTCAGCGCACGGCTGATAGAAGAGTGGGGAGTGTGACAGAATGGCCAGTGCCACGGCTGATAGAAGAGCGGGGAGTGTGACAGAAGTACCAGTGCCACGGCTGATAGAAGAGCGGGGAGTGTGACAGAAGTGTCAGTGCCACCTCTGATAGAAGTGCGGGGAGTGTGACAGAAGTGCCAGTGCCACGGCTGATAGAAGAGCTGGGAGTGGGACAGAAGTGACAGTGCCACGGCTGATAGAAGAGCGGGGAGTGGGACAGAAGTGTCAGAACACGGCTGATAGAAGAGCGGGGAGTGTGACAGTGCCACGGCTGATAGAAGAGCGGGGAGTGGGACAGAAGTGCCAGTGCCACGGCTGATAGAAGAGCGGGGAGTGGGACAGAAGTGTCAGTGCCACGGCTGATAGAAGAGCGGGGAGTGTGACAGAAGTGCCAGTGCCACGGCTGATAGAAGAGCGGGGAGTGTGACAGAAGTGCCAGTGCCACGGCTGATAGAAGAGCGGGGAGTGTGACAGAAGTGCCAGTGCCACGGCTGATAGAAGAGCGGGGAGTGTGACAGAAGTGCCAGTGCCACGGCTGATAGAAGAGCGGGGAGTGTGACAGAAGTGCCAGTGCCACGGCTGATAGAAGAGCGGGGAGTGTGACAGAAGTGTCAGTGCCACGGCTGATAGAAGAGCGGGGAGTGTGACAGAAGTGTCAGTGCCACGGCTGATAGAAGAGCTGGGAGTGTGACAAAAGTGTCAGTGCCACGGCTGATAGAAGAGCTGGGAGTGTGACAGAAGTGTCAGTGCCACGGCTGATAGAAGAGCGGGGAGTGTGACAGAAGTGCAGTGCCACGGCTGATAGAAGAGCGGGGAGTCTGACAGAAGTGATAGTACCACGGCTGATAGAAGAGCGGGGAGTGTGACAGAAGTGTCAGTACCACGGCTGATAGAAGAGCGGGGAGTGTGACAGAAGTGTCCAGTGCCACGGCTGATAGAAGAGCGGGGAGTGTGACAGAAGTGTCCAGTGCCACGGCTGATAGAAGAGCGGGGAGTGTGACAGAAGTGCCAGTGCCACGGCTGATAGAAGAGCGGGGAGTGTGACAGAAGTGCCAGTGCCACGGCTGATAGAAGAGCGGGGAGTGTGACAGAAGTGTCAGTGCCACGGCTGATAGAAGAGCGGGGAGTGTGACAGAAGTGCCAGTGCCACGGCTGATAGAAGAGCGGGGAGTGTGACAGAAGTGTCAGCGCACGGCTGATAGAAGAGCGGGGAGTGTGACAGAAGTGCCAGTGACCACGGCTGATAGAAGAGCGGGGAGTGTGACAGAAGTGCCAGTGCCACGGCTGATAGAAGAGCGGGGAGTGTGACAGAAGTGTCAGTGCCACGGCTGATAGAAGAGCGGGGAGTGTGACAGAAGTGCCAGTGCCACGGCTGATAGAAGAGCGGGGAGTGTGACAGAAGTGCCAGTGCCACGGCTGATAGAAGAGCGGGGAGTGTGACAGAAGTGTCCAGTGCCACGGCTGATAGAAGAGCGGGGAGTGTGACAGAAGTGCCAGTGCCACGGCTGATAGAAGAGCGGGGAGTGTGACAGAAGTGCCACGGCTGATAGAAGAGCGGGGAGTGTGACAGAAGTGCCAGTGCCACGGCTGATAGAAGAGCGGGGAGTGTGACAGAAGTGCCAGTGCCACGGCTGATAGAAGAGCGGGGAGTGTGACAGAAGTGCCAGTGCCACGGCTGATAGAAGAGCGGGGAGTGTGACAGAAGTGCCAGTGCCACGGCTGATAGAAGAGCGGGGAGTGTGACAGAAGTGCCTAGTGCCACGGCTGATAGAAGAGCGGGGAGTGTGACAGAAGTGTCAGTGCCACGGCTGATAGAAGAGCGGGGAGTGTCGACAGAAGTGCCAGTGCCACGGCTGATAGAAGAGCGGTGAGTGTGACAGAAGTGCCAGTGCCACACGGCTGATAGAAGAGCGGGGAAGTGTGACAGAAGTGCTCAGTGCCACGGCTGATAGAGGAGCGGGGAGTGTGACAGAAGTGTGAGTGCAACGGCTGATAGAAGAGCGGGGAGTGTGACAGAAGTGCTAGTGCCATGGCTGATAGAGGAGCTGGGAGTGTGACAGAAGTGTCAGCGCACGGCTGATAGAAGAGCGGGGAGTGTGACAGAAGTGTCAATGCCACGGCTGATAGAAGAGCGGGGAGTCAGACAGAAGTGTCAGCGCACCGCTGATAGAAGAGCGGTGAGTGTGACAGAAGTGCTAGTGTCAAGGCTGATAGAAGAGCGGGGAGTGTGACAGAAGTGTCAGCGCACGGCTGATAGAAGAGCGGGGAGTGTGACAGAAGTGTCAGCGCACGGCTGATAGAAGAGCGGGGAGTGTGACAGAAGTGCTCAGCGCACGGCTGATAGAAGAGCGGTGGAGTGTGACAGAAGTGTCAGCGCACGGCTGATAGAAGAGCGGGGAGTGTGACAGAAGTGCTCAGGTGCACGGCTGATAGAAGGAGCGGGGAGTGTGACAGAAGTGTCAGTCGCACGGCTGATAGAAGAGCTGGGGAGTGTGACAGAAGTGCTAGTGCCATGGCTGATAGAAGAGCGGGGAGTGTGACAGAAGTGTCAGCGCACGGCTGATAGAAGAGCGGGGAGTGTTGACAGAAGTGCAGTGCCACGGCTGATAGAAGAGCTGGGAGTGTGACAGAAGTGTCAGTGCCACGGCTGATAGAAGAGCGGGGAGTGTGACAGAAGTGTCAGTGCCACGGCTGATAGAAGAGCGGGGAGTGTGACAGAAGTGTCAGCGCACGGCTGATAGAAGAGCGGGGAGTGTGACAGAAGTGCCAGTGCCACGGCTGATAGAAGAGCGGGGAGTGTGACAGAAGTGCCAGTGCCACGGCTGATAGAAGAGCGGGGAGTGTGACAGAAGTGCCAGTGCCACGGCTGATAGACGACCTGGGAGTGTGACAGAAGTGTCAGTGCCACGGCTGATAGAAGAGCGGGGAGTGTGACAGAAGTGCCAGTGCCACGGCTGATAGAAGAGCTGGGAGTGTGACAGAAGTGTCAGTGCCACGGCTGATAGAAGAGCGGGGAGTGTGACAGAAGTGTCAGTGCCACGGCTGATAGAAGAGCAGGGAGTGTGACAAAAGTGTCAGTGCCACGGCTGATAGAAGAGCGGAGAGTGTGACAGAAATGTCAAAACACGGCTGATAGAAGAGCGGGGAGTGTGACAGAAGTGTCAGTGCCACGGCTGATAGAAGAGCGGGGAGTGTGACAGAATTGTCAGTGCCACAGCTGATAGATGAGCTGGCTGTGGGACAGAAGTGTCAGAACACGGCTGATAGAAGAGCTGGGAGTGTGACACAAGTGTCAGCGCACGGCTGATAGAAGAGCTGGGAGTGTGACAGAAGTGTCAGACCACGGCTGATAGAAGAGCGGTGAGTGTGACAGAAGTGTCAGTGCCACGGCTGATAGAAGAGCGGGGAGTGTGACAGAAGTGTCAGAACACGGCTGATAGAAGATTGGGGAGTGTAACAGAAGTGTCAGTGCCACGGCTGATAGAAGAGCGGGGAGTGGGACAGAAGTGCCAGTGCCACGGCTGATAGAAGAGCGGGGAGTGTGAAAGAAGTGCCAGTGCCACGGCTGATAGAAGAGCGGGGAGTGTGACAGAAGTGCTAGTGCCACGGCTGATACAAGAGCAGGGAGTGGGACAGAAGTGCCAGTGCCACGGCTGATAGAAGAGCGGGGAGTGTGACAGAAGTGCCAGTGCCACGGCTGATAGAAGAGCGGGGAGTGTGACAGAAGTGCCAGTGCCACGGCTGATAGAAGAGCGGGGAGTGTGACAGAAGTGTCAGAACACGGCTGATAGAAGAGCGGGGAGTGTGACAGAAGTGCCACGGCTGATAGAAGAGCGGGGAGTGTGACAGAAGTGCCAGTGCCACGGCTGATAGAAGAGCGGGGAGTGTGACAGAAGTGCCAGTGCCACGGCTGATAGAAGAGCGGGGAGTGTGACAGAAGTGCCAGTGCCACGGCTGATAGAAGAGCGGGGAGTGTGACAGAAGTGTCAGTGCCACGGCTGATAGAAGAGCGGGGAGTGTGACAGAAGTGCCAGTGCCACAGCTGAAAGAAGAGCGGTGAGTCTGACAGAAGTGCCAGTGCCACGGCTGATAGAAGAGCGGGGAGTGTGACAGAAGTGCTAGTGCCACGGCTGATAGAAGAGCGGTGAGTGTGACAGAAGTGCTAGTGCCACGGCTGATAGAAGAGCGGTGAGTGTGACAGAAATTTCAGTGCCACGGCTGATAGAAGAGCGGGGAGTCAGACAGAAGTGTCAGCGCACGGCTGATAGAAGGGCAGGGAGTGTGACAGAAGTGCCAGTGCCACGGCTGATAGAAGAGCAGGAAGTGTGACAGAAGTGCCAGTGCCACGGCTGATAGAAGAGCGGGGAGTGTGACAGAAGTGTCAGCGCCACGGCTGATAGAAGAGCGGGGAGTGTGACAGAAGTGTCAGCGCACGGCTGATAGAAGAGCGGGGAGTGTGACAGAAGTGTCAGCGCACGGCTGATAGAAGAGCGGGGAGTGTGACAGAAGTGATAGTACCACGGCTGATAGAAGAGCGGGAGTGTGACAGAAGTGCCAGTGCCACGGCTGATAGAAGTGCGGGGAGTGTGACAGAAGTCCCAGAGGAACGGCTGGTAGGAGAACGGGGAGTGTGTAGATTGTGGAAGCTACTCGACGCGTAAGAAAAAGCCAAATGAACGAAAGCAAACTGCTACTGGAAAAATAACCGGCTTTGCGGTGAAAGGATCACAGACGCAATTCATAATCTCTCATTCCGAGTTCGAAACACTGTTGCTAGCGATTTGACAGCACACCGCCTTACGTTGTATAATTACATAAAATAGTATGAGTGCCAGTCGTTCAAAATGCAATGGCAAACTACTGAACATAAACTTACCAAGAAATCACCAAAAATAAAAAATTAAAAAAAATGACGGGGTTTGACTGCGACTTTCTGTAAAGGATATGCAACTAATTTGTTTTAAACTGGAATATCCAGAATGGAAATTCTTTGGTGGATTTTGAATAAGGGTGATGGGGCACATATGGGAATGTCCGTAGGGCTGTAACATCGATTCTTAAATGAAGTGTTAAGTATTGAGTCGAATTCTAGGCGATTGATTGGGTCAGAGCGTTCCAGCTTGTAAACTTCCATTACGCTGATGACGAGGTCGTGGGATCGTTTCCCACATCTATCAGTTTGGGCTTCATTGGTGACTTCTTGTTCAGAAAGCAATGGCAAACTACTTAAGGTAAACTTGCCATGAAAATCAACCTGAACTTGGGGTTTATCGCAAAGTCCTGCAAAGAACATGCAAATTATTTTTTTTTTAAAGTATTCAAAATATTTTAGGATAGTGTGTATTTTTCGGCGGTTGAGGTCAATGGTTAGCGAACACGATGCGCAATCCCGCATACCGCGTTCTAAATCCCGTATATCTAAATCCCGCATACTGTGTTCTAAATCCCGCATACTGCGTTCTAATTCCCGCATAATGTGTTCTAAATCCCGCATAGTGCGTTCTAATTCCCGCATACTACGTTCTAATTCCTGCATATTGAGATCGGATTCCCGCATGTTTTTTTTAAATGTTGCATATCCCTAACAGGATGTTGCAGTCAACACGAGTATTTTTCAGCTGCTGTTGATGTACTAGGCAAGATTACGCCCAGTAGTTTGCCATTGCTTTCTGAGCGACCGGCTCACATACCCCGAAAGTTACCAACGCGGCTAGAACCGCTACCGATTCTCGCGCAGGTTACGTTATTCACGAGAATATACGGGATTACGGAGAAATATGTTAACTCCATTCCAAATCAGCCGCAGACGCCGGCTATCTGTAAGTACATATTATGTCTAGTTTAGCGGCACTGACGCCGACTATCTAGTTTAGTTGTCTTTTAGTCCATGGATCAACATCACGGCACACGGTTTAACCCATAAGTGCTCCGTTTTCCTCCTAACTCAAACCTGAGTCTGGAGAAACTCAGCTCAATGCACGAACTCCGTTGCCTTCGGCGAGGATCCTGAAATACTTTGGGTAGATTTTTAACTCGAAATTTTGCCCGTGCAGCGCCGTTAGGCTATTCTTTTTCGATTTCCAACTGCCAAGGGATTTTTTACGTGCGCAACAATACACACGGGCGTCCGATCTCACTACCCAGAGATCAGGGGAAATTTTATTACTGGAAGTCCAGGTGGATTTTTTAAATAAATCCCGGTCCTCACCGGGGCCTGAACCCGGGACCTCCAGCACTCGAGGCGGACACCATACCTCGAGACGGGACGCAGAGGTGTTTCCAAGGCACCAGGGCCGGGTTATATACTGGCCAAGACCTATTGACGCGTCCTCGTCGAGCGTCCTGGGCAACAGGTCCTTTCGGGGTCCTGGCTGAGGTCAATAGGATCGCCGATTCCTCCGAAGTCGGAGAGTATCTGCCTGTATGGCGAGGAACCACCAGTCTGCACACCAATAAGCCAGACATGGGACAACGGATACTCACGCAAACCTCAGGTCCTGTATGACATCACACTGATGTTGGACAACAGGATGTCTTCATCCGACATACAGGACTTTGCGTTGGAGCTCAAGCCAACGAACACAAGCAAGCAAGCAAGCAAGCAATACCTCGAGACCACTCAGCCCCCTTCAGACACGGCTATCTCTAAGTATAAAGTATTTATAATTTAGTACAATATAGAGCTACAGCCTTTCGTCTATAAATTCGACTTTCCAAGTTTTTCTGTATCCCATTTCATTTATACGACTGTGTTTATCTGTAAGTATATCGAATTATTTTTAGTACACTATAGAGTTTAAACTTTAAACCTATCTTTCTCTGCTTGACAGACAATTCCTTCCATTTTAGTACACTATAGAGTTTAAACTTTAAACCTATCTTTCTCTGCTTGATAGACAATTCCTTCCATTTTCACACTCCATATTCGGAAATTTTCTTTACAGTTTAATATCTCTCCCCCCCCCCTCCCCCCCTTAAATTAATAAACTGTTTTTAAAATATACAAAAGAAGAAATATACATTTACCCCAGACATCCGATTGTCCTAAATATTGGATACGAATGACACACAGCAAACAAAACCAATTGATTTTTTGACAACAATGTACTCAATCTTCTCCGACAATAATATTTTTCTAGAATCGTGGTTTAAAAGGAAACTGTAGTATTCAGAACGCTAATGAGTTTCTTCATGTCCAACCAGATGTGAATTTTCGAGACTAAGGGTTTCAAATTTTAAGCGTGCGAGCGCGCGTCCACACACACACACACACACACACACACACACACACGCGCACACACACACACACACGCACGCGCGCACGCACACACACACAGGTGACACAAACACACAGTCACCTACATAAAGGAACATGCGAAGACACACAGACGCACACATACAGACAGATAGACACACATACACAGACGAACGCAGACACACAGACACACACACATAAGACACACACATACAGACATACACACACATACAGACACACACGGAGACACACAGACACATAGACAAACACAGACACAAACACATACAGACACACAGAGAAACACACACACACACACACACACATACAGATACACGGAACACAGACATACAGACACAGAGACACAAATCAAACATAGACACACACACACACAAACACACAAACACACATACAGACACACAGAGAATCAAATATACACAGACATGCACACACACATAGACACAAAGGCATACACACAGACACACATATAAAACACACACACACACATGCACCCAGACACACGCATACACAGACACACACCCATACACACAGAGACTCACAGATACATTCACACAGACATACACACAAACAGACACAGACAAATATATAGACACAAAGACATACGCATACATACAAACATATACACACAGTGAAACACTTGCATACATTCACACACATACATATACAAATACAAACAGTTACACAGACACAAACATACACATACACATACACACACACACAAACATACACAACCACACAGACAGACAGACAAACATACGGACACGCGACACAGACACAATCACTTCTTGAAGATTATTGACAGTCTTGTGTCATGGCAGGGAAGGGAGGCAACACACGAACTGATCCATGCTGTTGGAGATCGCAATTTGTGGAGAGGCATGATCGCCCACGCCAGCCAGCACAGCACAGGGTGATGATGATGATGATGATGATGATTGTTCTGAAAAGGCAAGAGGGTCAACTTTATTGCACCGGGTTTTATACCATATAGCTCGGTCGCTTTCCGCAGGGCGGCCCGCCGAAAGCTTTGCACAAAGCACGAACTCCGTAGCTCCAGCAACGACCCCCAGGAGTCTCCGAGAAAGCTACACTCGTAAACCGAACAACGTAGCCCGGAATCGAACCCACAACCTTCGAAATGCGGTGTAGGCAGCGTAACCACTTCGCCACGGAGACTCCCAAGTAAACTGAAGTGAAGTGTAGTGAAGTATAGTAAAGTGATATGAAGTGAAGTTAAGCTGAGTAGAGTAGTGCAAAATAAAGTAAAGTAAAGTAAAGTAAAGTAAAGTAAAGTAAAGTAAAGTAAAGTAAAGCAAAGTAAAGTGGAGTGATGTGAAGTGATGTGAAGTGAAGTGAAGTGAAGTGAAATGAAGTAAAGTAAAGTAAAGTAAAGTAAAGTAAAGTAAAGTAAAGTAAAGTAAAGTGAACTGAACTGAAGTGGAGTGGAGTGGAGTGAAGTAAAGTGCAGAGCTGCTCTACACGCCTGCAGACATACTGACTATATTACGCTAGCCACATATCTGGATAGACCAGTGGTTTCCAACCGGTGAGGAATCCCCCCCCCCCCGTGGGGGGGGGGGGGGGGGGTGGGATTTTAGGGTTTCGAAGGGGGGGGGAAGGGAATTAATATTATGTGAAGAATGCGTTAATACAAGAACTTATTACTTAATATTATTTTTTTTTCTCCGTACTTTACGGTTCTGTATTTCTCTCCCTTCTGATCATCATTTATAACGTAAGTCACGTTTTATGTAGATGTCTAGACTTGTTCTTGTGTGTGCTATTAAATTTAGCTTCCATTTTTACGTATACTGTGTAGGGGGGGGGGGGGATTTATAGAGAGAAAATACGAAAGGGGAGGAATGACGTCCTGAACATATGGTGAAGGGGGCATGGGCCAAAAAAGGTTGAGAACCAATGGGATAGACCAACTGGTGTTGACTGGATAATGTTGGAAACACCACTCCGTCAACTTTTCCTTCCCACGCCATTTTATGGTGTTCTCTTTTAGTCGAACTGGGAGCCCAGGTCAATTTTGGGATTTTTTTTTCTGGCCCTCGCTCTATTTGAACTCAAGCGTAGTCCATATACACTACTTCTAGTAGTGCTGGACTGAATTTTGCGTGTGGAATAGCTTTCCCTATTAATTGTGTCCCTCGCCATCAGGCGAACCCACTCCGACTTCAGAGGTACTTGTAATTTACGTCCCCAAGTCAAGAACGATAGGTCAACATTTTAGTCCAACTGTCCTGTGTAGGGGTTGAACCCCTTACCTCGGCTTCAGCACACCATAAGTTTAAGAACACGTATTCTTATTCATTCGGCCATGCTGACCTACAATTTGGGGATTTGAACATCTTTACCTCAGGACCGGCTATCACGCTCTACCAGGACATCCAGAAACAGAGTACCGGTCGACAAGTCGAATACATTGGAGTGTAACTGTTCCAAAGTTCAAGGAGTAAACTTTGACCCGTGTACTCTCTTCCACCAGGGTCCATAAGGGAAGCAGAGAATAGTAACACCGTGATCATCCATGCATATCGTAAGAAGCGATTAAGAGAGGTTAGCTTGAGAGTGGAACACAGAACAGTTTAGCTGCACAATTCAACCACTTGTGAACAAGTCTGCAATAAAAACGTGGCGCGAGATGGTTGTGCGCCCTTGTTCTATTGTGAGATGAAAAGTAGAAGAAGAAGAAGAAGAAGAAGAAGAAGAAGAAGAAGAAGAAGAAGAAGAAGAAGAAGAAGAAGAAGAAGAAGAAGAAGAAGAAGAAGAAGAAGAAGAAGAAGAAGTTGTCCTTTACCCTCTTACCAAATCACACCCAAAAAAAACACACTTCAAAAACACGATACATTCACTGTGAATTTTAATTTACAAAATACAAATGTAATCTGCAGTTTTTTTTTACATTAATAAATAGTTGATTAATGTCATAATATTAAGATATTAAAGTAGAACACTAGCATGTGTGCATTATTGGTTGGGGTTCGCAGCTTGTGACCTTTATTATTCTTACTGACTATAGTCTAGACGAGACGTCGGCAACCTTTGGCACGCGTAAAAAGTGCGGCACGTGAAACTATTTTCGGTGGCACGCTGAATGAATTTAAATACAGTAATTAATGTCATTAAGGAAAATGAACTGACCACCTCCACCACCAACTTTATAGTTGTCTCTGGTGTATATTCATGCCAATACATCCGTTGACCGTAGCACAAAACTTCGTACTGTTATTAACTATTATGTTGCCGTTAAAACGGCTAAAAAAAGATAAAATCTGGATATACGCTAGTTTCAGGATCTTTGGGCAAGCGAATATGAACCATACCATTATGCTGGCACACTGAATTATACCATTGTGTTGGCACTCTGAATTATACCATTGTGTTGACACTCTGAATTATACCATTATGTTGGCACTCTGAATTATACCATTATGTTGGCACTCTGAGTGATTTCGCTACATTACTTCGTCAAAACGATTACCGACACCTGGTCTAGATTATGACGAGGGTGAACTAACCGATTCGTTTGAAATAAGAAAAGGAATAGTCGAGGATCGTCTTTTGTCACCATTAATATTCTTACTGACTATAAACTGCATCAGGGAAGATGATAACAGCATAAAATGGGCTCTGACAGAACAGCTTGCTGAAATGGACTTCGCTGACGACAATTCACTCTTCTCTGTCTCACAAAATCAAATGCAAGATAAGTTAGAAACATTTTATGAGAGGTAACAACAATTAGATATAACAATTCATAGTGGAGAGATATAGATCATGATAATAAAACAAACAAATGACAGCTCGATCTCTCTTGGTAAAATTTCACTTCAAACGGTGAAATCATACATGTATTATGGTGGCAATGTGGACAATGATATTAAACAGAAAGATAGCAATGTAAGAATACAAAAGACAAATGCAGTTTCCACAGCACTTGGAAATTTGTGGAAGTCAAATGAAATTAAATCTGCTACCATCTTCATCTTCTTCTTCTTCTTGCCTCTCGTAGGACTTGCCCATTGGTTTTTCTCCGTCCATGGTATTCTTCGCATTTCCCTCAGAAACCACATTTCCACAGCCATTAAGTATTTTTCAGCTTGCCTGCTCATTGTCCACTTTTTAGATCCATAAAAAGTACAGGTTCTGTGTAGCACCTCAACACTCTTATTTTTCTCGTTGCAATACAGTGTCACTACGGCGATTCCCAATAACATAAGAGAGACATGCAATTTATGGGGCGGATTAATATCATGTTTCCCCGAAAATAAGACCGGGTCTTATATTAATTTTAGCTTAAAAATGCACTTGGGCTTATTTTCTCGGGATGTATTATTTTTTTTTTCCAAATACAATCATCTACATTTATTTATATACAAAATTCTACTTCCAGATACAATCATCTACATTTATTCATTTACAAAATTCTACATTTATTCAAATACAGTCATGTCATCTTCTTCTGGAACATCGTCATAACTCTCCAAATCCCGAATTCCGGCCTGAATTTCTTGCGACTCCATTTCCTGTAGAACCATTGGTCCCTGTCTCTCACGTCCAGGAATAAAGCTTTCCTTAAATGAGCATATCTTGTCCATGTAGCCTGCTCGTAGTGCATTGGCAACTTTATCTCACACGAGTGACGTATTGAACTATAGACAACATCCGTGCATTATCAAGTGTGCACCAGTAGCGTCTGTACTCCGACTGGCCATTTGTTAACAAGTCTCTCATTCTAGCTGGCGATCTTAACTAGGGCTTATTCTAGGGGTAGGTCTTATGTTCGGGGAAACACTGTAGAAGAAGAGGGTTAGTCAGCTGACAATCATAAACACTGTAGAAGAGAAGGGTTAGTCAGCTGACAATCATAAACACTGTAGAAGAGAAGGGTTAGTCAGCTGACAATCATAAACACTGTAGAAGAGAAGGGTTAGTCAGCTGACAATCATAAACACTGTAGAAGAGAAGGGTTAGTCAGCTGACAATCATAACCACTGTAGAAGAGAAGGGTTAGTCAGCTGACAATCATAAACACTGTAGAAGAGAAGGGTTAGTCAGCTGACAATCATAAACACTGTAGAAGAGAAGGGTTAGTCAGCTGACAATCATAAACACTGTAGAAGAGAAGGGTTAGTCAGCTGACAATCATAAACACTGTAGAAGAGAAGGGTTAGTCAGCTGACAATCATAAACACTGTAGAAGAGAAGGGTTAGTCAGCTGACAATCATAAACACTGTAGAAGAGAAGGGTTAGTCAGCTGACAATCATAACCACTGTAGAAGAGAAGGGTTAGTCAGCTGACAATCATAAACACTGTAGAAGAGAAGGGTTAGTCAGCTGACAATCATAAACACTGTAGAAGAGAAGGGTTAGTCAGCTGACAATCATAAACACTGTAGAAGAGAAGGGTTAGTCAGCTGACAATCATAAACACTGTAGAAGAGAAGGGTTAGTCAGCTGACAATCATAAACACTGTAGAAGAGAAGGGTTAGTCAGCTGACAATCATAAACACTGTAGAAGAGAAGGGTTAGTCAGCTGACAATCATAAACACTGTAGAAGAGAAGGGTTAGTCAGCTGACAATCATAAACACTGTAGAAGAGAAGGGTTAGTCAGCTGACAATCATAAACACTGTAGAAGAGAAGGGTTAGTCAGCTGACAATCATAAACACTGTAGAAGAGAAGGGTTAGTCAGCTGACAATCATAAACACTGTAGAAGAGAAGGGTTAGTCAGCTGACAATCATAAACACTGTAGAAGAGAAGGGTTAGTCAGCTGACAATCATAACCACTGTAGAAGAGAAGGGTTAGTCAGCTGACAATCATAAACACTGTAGAAGAGAAGGGTTAGTCAGCTGACAATCATAAACACTGTAGAAGAGAAGGGTTAGTCAGCTGACAATCATAAACACGGCCAGAAGCAGGGACTTACATCGGGTGTTTGATGTGACTACGTCATCACAGTTTGAGGGCCTGAAGCACGGAGCAATGGGTTGCCAGTCGTTCCCTCACTTTCGCAGGCGACGAGTTCAGGCGTTAAACTCGCGTCCGATTCTGCTCATGACATTATTAGGACAGTTCGGTGTCAAAGCCCCGTATCCCCTCTCCTATTCCCGCTATAAAACCTTCATTGGTCGATTATGCGAGGTGGCTTCAAGCGAACACCTTAAATGTTGTGTGTGTGTGTGTGGTGTGTGTGTGTGTGTGTGTGTGTGTGTGTGTGTGCGCGCGCGCGCGCGTATGTGAATATATTCTGAAAAAAAAATTAAGAATAAATGTATAGAATTGTCGATGTAGTCACCACCGCATTCAATGCAAGTTCTCCAGCGCCGATAAAGTGCTTGGATTCCTGTAGACAAAAATCTTCTTGGTCGTTTGTGTAACCAGTCATGTACCACCTGCTATAGGTCTTCATCGGACCGAACAGTTTTGAAAATTCCTAGTCCACTCATACACTTGCTGGACTGACAAGATTGCATTACCATACTGGACTTTCATTCGCCGATGAATTTCTGTAAGTTTCAACCCTTCACTGAGAGGAAAAACGGATAACAGAGCTCTGCTCCTCTTTCGTGCATGTCAAAAGTGGGGCGGCCATCTTTAAACTATCTTTATTACGTCACCGTGTTCGTTTGCACCGTGATATCACGTGCTAATACTCTTGACATCCTTACAAACAAGATTGACAGGTTACAAAACAATGGCATGGTTATTGTAATTTATTTCACACTTTTAACATTTCACACTCGTTTATTTCCAGACCTTGTTAACTTGTGGCGTCGCAGACAGCAGAGCACATACTCCAGGATTGCCCAAACTACAACATATCCAGGCGAACCTTCTGGCCTAGTGAGACAACAGTGGAAGATAAACTCTATGGACCGCTGAATGAGCTAAAAAAGACTGTTAGATTCATACTAGAGACGACATTGCAGTTGTAGACATGTTTCAAGCGAACGAAAGAAGAAGAAGAAGTTAACTTGTCACGTTGTTCAACTTCAGCGGGCTCTTGTCGTTTTGTCGATGAAACCACGTTTAAATTGTCTCCGTGGATGTTTCGCTATGTGTCCTGGTGACGTCAGAAAAGTCTGTGATATGTGGGTCACGAGTCAAGACAATTTTGCGTTTCCCTAGCAGGATCATAAGTATTTCAAATGTCAACAAACTCGATCCAAATCTCTAGAGAAGAATCGAAGAGCATAGAACAGAAACGTTAGCTTACTTTCATGTGTAAAGACTGATCATTTCCTTGGTATGGTTTCCTGCTTGTTCTGTTGCCTTCTGCTGTTCAGCAAACACACCCACGTCTCTAACTAAAGCATTGCAAAACAGAAAGTAGGTTTGAACCCAGGCTTGTCCATGGGACATGTTTTTATGTCCCGTCCAATGGTAATTTATGCCTGTCCCATCCCGTCCCATCCCATTCCTACACTATTCAGAAAATCCCCTTTTTTCCTATGGGATTCCCACGGCCAAGCCTATCAATCACATGAACAAGTATTATAGTGGAAATTTCCGTTATCTGAGCACTGAAATTGTGGGAGATACACGAAACAAAACAAATAATACGATAACCCTCGTACGGCAATATGTCGTCCTTTTGTCAAATTAGGGGGGTCAGATTTGGCGATATATTATCCTTCGGCACTGAATCAGTTAATATGTTTCACCCACCAGTTTCATGGAATTCAAGGTTATCGGTATGCCAGGGAAAGCTACCACATTGACCACGGCCTCGCTTCATTTCTATGCTGGAAATCCCGGGAAAAGAGCAACGATCCGGATACGGAAAGATCATGATATCAGCTGTGGTAAATACTACAGAAGGCAACACAATTTGCATGCAAAAGAGATTGCACGAGAATCATGGAAATGTCACATGATGATGGTACTTGGCAGACACCCACGTCTTGCATACCTCATATGGAGCTCATGGGTGTGCTTACAGTGAGTGCTTTATTAAACTTCAGCGATGTAACTATGGCATCGCCATTTTCATAAGTCTTTTAACAAATAAATATGACTGGTTTCTTAAATACCCAGATAACCAACATACCAATCAAGCAGCAAGGCAACAGCCAAACAACTAACAAACCAATCAATAAATTAACCAACCAACCAACTAGTTAACCAGTCAACTAATGAATAAAACAGACACACACGAAAATAAATTAAAAACAAATCAATCAACGAAACCATCATTTAGGAACTAAACATTCAATCAACCAAACCACCACTAAAGAACTATCCAATCAATCACCAAACCACCACTCAAGAACTAACCAATCAATCAACAAATTAACAAATCGACCGACCAACAAACCAACCAACCCACAAATAAACCAGTCAACCAGACAGACAACCAATCAGCGAGCCAATCAACCAGTCAGTTAATCAACAAACCAACCAATCAATAAATCAAATAACAAATATATCAACCAGTTCGTTGGAACATCTTGACTGAGCCCACAGTACGCTCTACAGATGATGTCACTGCCAGCTGTTCGAATCCATGCTACTGAACCAAAGCGGAGGTGCTGGTGTTGCGGTTTGAGGGATTTCACTGTCAATGACATTAGTTCATATGTCAATGGCATTAGTTAAGATGTCAATGGCAGTAGTTAAGATGTCAATGGCAGTAGTTCAGGTGTCAATGGCATTAGTTCAGATGTCAATTGCATTAGTTCAGATGTCAATGACATTAGTTCAGATGTCAATGACATTAGTTCAGATGTCAATTGCATTACTTCAGATGTCAATGACATTAATTCAGATGTCAATGGCATTACAGATGTCAATGGCATTAGTTTAAATGTCAACGACATTAGCTAAGATGTCAATGACATTAGCTCATATGTTAATGGCATTAGCTCAGATGTCAACGACATTAGCTAAGATGTCAGTGGCATTAGCACAAATGTCAATGGCATTAGCTCAGACGACAATGACATTCGCTCAGATGCCAACGGCATTAGCTTACATTTCAATGGCATTAGCTTATATGCCTGGTCTGTCGTAAGCTACGGGGGTAAAGACTGGCCACCTATTCCTGTGTGCACTCAGATCTGATAAATGTGATAGTCCAAATACTTCACATACCCACATCACGCCTCCGCCTACGGGGGTAAAGACTGGCCACCTATTCCTGTGTGCACTCAGACCTGATAAATGTGATAGTCCAAATACTTCACATACCCACATCACGCCTCCGCCTACGGGACTTGCCTCTTTTTTTTTCTTTCTACTGCTCCTAAAAATGAAGCCAGAAATGAGTTATTGTTTCGTTTCTCGCCGAGTATACGGAACCTTTTCGAAATACCGAACTAAAGATAAGACATTGTTTCGTGGCGTGTGCAAGGATTCCTCTATTTGCTCCTGACCTACATTGTCTAACACCCCCTTGTTAACACCAACCGACGTCCCCAGGATTACAGGGCATTTGGTGGGATTTGAACCTTGAATAAAACTTCCCTCTTGCCCAACATCAGTAGCCAAGCATGCTAGTTTGGAGGCGTTCCCTGACAGTTTGCTAGAGTCGTTTGTCAGCAGAGACCCTAAGTATACATTCTCTAGCTTGGCCGATGACTTTGGCTCTAATGTTGCGTTGTTTCCAGTTGATGTGTCCTGGTACAGTTGATCCAGCAGACGGTACTGTTTGTGAAAATTCTGCTTTCCATTGATTGTTTTGGTCGAAGAAACAACAGCGAGATTACAGCTTTTATTTTCGCTGGGATAGTTAGACTGTATTTCTGTGTTTGTAAGTATAGGCTGACAGACAGGTGTCTGAGATCCAGTGTTGGGAATTAGCTGTGTAGCGGCGCCTTCGTTACAACTAACCATTTGTTTAGCTTGTTCAAGAGACATCGTTTCGTGTTGCTGTTGATTACAGCACGAACTGGGTGGTTCAGTAAGTATAGTTCCGTGCTGGCATGCTGTTATCTCGCTGCGTTTGACTTGGTTATTTTCACTAGCAAGTATATCGCTGTGTAACCCAGCAGATGTTCCCGGATGGTCACAATCGTTACTGGATAGAAATTCAGCTGGAATTGCATGAAGTGTATTAGCAATTGTTGGACTTAATGAAGAAAGAGATGCTGCGTATTCGTCATCAGTACTGCTGTTATTATTTAACCGATCGATACGTCTTTGGTAATTGCTAAACAGAACTTGCATTCCGTTGGACAAGATGGCGGCTTTCTCATTGACTGCATGCGGGTGATTTTTTCCCATTTCCACGTCACGCAAATGAGCGCGTATTGATGAATTGATCGAGTCAAGTTCATGTGAACTTCTGTAACTTAACGATTCCGGAGTTGTGATTCTGCTATCCACGCTGCAACATGTGTCATTATCACGCAAATTACGCCTATCCGATTCTTCATTACTAGTTGTATGTTTGTTGTAAAGCAGCCCGCGCAAAGCCCATTCATTATCTGTGATCGCATGACAGTCAGAATTTACGACAGAAGCTAGGGTTGTATCAACCGGGTGTCTGTCTCCTATATTGATGATCTGCTCCGTGGGGCGGTTTCCGGGATTTTTACGAGGATGGCAGCAACCGGAAGTTAGTTCCCGAATCGATACTTGCCCACTAGTGGAATCCACTTGCGTTGGCTGCTCTGTTGTTACGTCAGAGGCTTTTGAAAAACCCAGGAGGCTTTTACGAGAATTTTCAGAGGTTTCTGAAAACGCGAGAAGACTGCAAAATGCGTTCGCGTCAGAATCCGGGCAAGTAAGCTTGGCAAATGACAGGTTTTCGAAAACTTTTTTGTCTGTGTCGCCGTGTCTCTGGGAATCTACGCCCGCAGGGCTTATTCTGGCCGAGTAGTTTGGCACGGTAATATCAGCACCTAATGTCATTATCTCTTGCTTGTTTTCAAAGTCATTTCCTTGTCTGTTGTCTAGCGCGTTTCCGTGAATAATATTTAAGCTTCTGGAAATTGGATTTTCTGTCTTTGAGAGCAAAGGGTGAGATTCAACCAATGAAATATCACTTGTGTGTACGTGTTTGGGAAAGCCCATAAAACACGATGCAGAATCTTCGGTATAATCTCTAGAATTGAAACTGTTTCTGTCTGATGTGAAGTCCAGGCTGATCTGCAGATCGGTGCATCTATCTTCTGCGGACGTCACGCACGGGTCCATCATGGCCAATTGCTGAAAAACGATGATTTCCCGGACGTTTTGCATGGACGTTATTACGGGTTGTATATCGACTTCCTGCGTGTCTCGGAGCTGGGAATTTAGATTCAGCCGATAGTTCTCACAACTGGCTTGTTGGCCGAGCAAAGAATAACACAGAGGGCTTATTTCATTATCCGAGCTATCAGAATTTGACGAGCCAGTAACCTCAGATTCATCTAAATATTCAAAGTCGAAGGAAAATCGAGTGTTGGAGTTAAGAGGAGTGATAAAGTTGGCGCGTTCCGGAAACAGAAGACCGATAAGGTATCCAGCATCTTGAGAGAATCGATCGGGGTCGTGTCTGTCAGTAGTGTTTATGTGTCTCGTCCCATTAGAACTTGGTCTTCCAGACTCTAAGTTACTGTTTGAAAGAGAGGAGCTTTCATTAGCTTGAACTAAATCTGGCTGATGTACGTCTTCCCACGGGCTGGCATTGATTCCCCGAGACGGACTTGTATTTTCATTAAGTCTATGGCTAAAACACCTCGACCGGCTACTTTTCTTAATTAAATTGAGATTGCGGTTCATACTTTCACTGGATATTCCATTCATACATTCACTGCATAATTGGGCGTGTGTTTTGACTTCTGCCTCAACAATCTGTCTGTTATTGGTGTAGTGTAATTCTACATTTTCCTTCCTAGATGTTTCTTCCTGTGCAGATTTTTGCTGCATACGGTGCAAGTACTCAGGCGCGAGAGAGTGGGGCAAGTGGGAGAACGTAGTTCTGTCATTACCGCTCAGCCGCTCACCTCCCCGTTGTTTGTTCTCGTGTAAAATGATGTATTTTTCCCTGACAGCACCATCCATTACCTCCACCGATGACGGGAAATTCTCGCCATGTCTATTTCTAGGCTCATTCTCACAGAATTCGATTCCTGTCATTTGTGCACAGCGTACATCTGAGCAATAATTTTGCTCACCCGGAAGTATTTTAGACGTCGCATTATGAGGGCTATTTGTTCTGAACGTCCTACCCCACAAATCCTTTTGGCGTCTGCTTGTACCCCTAGTCTCCCCTCCATCGTCCTGTTGAAGATTATTTAGGGCGTTCCACACTTGAAACTGCAATCTGGTGTCTTTCATTCGATACACGTCATCTTCCCGACAATCAACTGCACACTCCTGAGCTATTTGATCTGGGCGGTCTAATCCTGGCCGTAAAATGCCCAGTTCAAACATGTGCCTGCGGTCTGACAAACAAGACAGGTCATGCCTGGTTGTCACTAACGAGGCGGACGGTTTGTCTGCAGTCGATACAAATAAACCCGGGTTGTTATTGACAGCTGAGCAATCTTGTGTATCTAAAGGAATGATTGAGTTTGAATCGATCGAACGGGCAGGCTGCATGGAAATATGGTTGACGTCAGAGATTCGACCAGTGGGGTGTTGTAAAGTATTTTTTGGGGTGCTCCGAGAATCAGAATATTTAGGTGCACTGTTATCTTTCTTGAAGATATCGTAAGCGTGGCTCAGATTGCAGTTAGCCAAACTCAGAGTATGTGTATCTCTGCATGGTTTGCCTGCTAAAGAGGTAGCTCTGGATGGGTCGGAGATCATGGCTGCGTCTTGTCTTTGGTCAGCAGAACAGTAAATACCAGGACTGGGGGAAAGTGGGTAGAAGTTTCTGTTGCATTCAACGCAGGTCACCGGTTGGCCTTGACACGTGATGAAAGATGAAATGACATTAACAGGTATATGTTCCGTATCAGGGGAAGGCCAAGCTGTGAATGTTATTGGGCTTTCTTGCGGATATTCCCGACAACACGAGCCAGTTGGTTTGTGTATATCAACAGAAGCAACACGACACGAGTCTAGAGAATAAGGCCGCGTTGCCTGAGGTACAGACGAGCAGGATACGCGATGGACCATGGCCAAAGATGTCTCTAGCTCGTTGATCATGTTGTCAAGAGAACTACATGTCTGTGTCCTGTCTTTGTAGGTATTTTCCATGGATGCAGCACTGGCAGCCTTATTTATGTTGCCCTCTAAGCTGGCCTTCTTGTGTGATTCCTTGAGTATGTCCAACAGCAAAGGACGGCGCTCATCCCCCGATGAACATTTGCTGGACGTATTTGATTTGTTCAGGGACGTTTTCCCGAAGGTTTTCCCTGCAAAAGTTGAGGACTCAAAAGCTTGATACATGTTGTGTTTGTCTCGGTGGTTAATACTTCCTTGGGAGAAAACAGAGAAGCTGTACCCGCTTATGTTCCCCGAACTGCACAGAGAATCATCAGGGGTATTAACCTGGACGGGCGCGCGAAAGAGTCCTCCCAGGTTCCTGATTGTGGGGCTGAGATAACTTGGTGACCAACCCGACTTAGAGTGTTTCATAGGGAGATAGGATTCCCGAAATAGTCGTGATTTGCTGTCTCTCATTTTGGTCAGATTTGGAGCGCTATTCCATGGTCGTGGTTTAGACTCGCCTTCACCTCGAACTTTCTCTAAGTCGTAATCACATTGCTCAATCTCCAAGGTGGAGCCGTCACACGAGAGACGCAGGGTGATCTTGGAGGTCTTAGAAGCACTGGTCCTGTAGACGGCCGTCGTTGTGGAAAATGCTGGAAAGTCCACATCGGCACTTTTGGACGATCGTGGCTTGTGGCTACTACTCAGGGACTGTTTACTGCTGCCTCGGCCGCTACCAGCTGAGATCCGACGGCTGATGTTACTCCCGCTGGCACACTTGTGATGCTTGCGGATGTTCCGAGGACTGCAAGAGCATCTGAAGTCATCTTTATGCTCGACAGCTCTGACTTTGCTGGTGGCTTGTTTGCTGGGTCGGCAACCCATGACTGAGACGTCTTCTACAGGAGATGGTGTGTCCTCGCCACTGCTAGCCTGTTCTTGTTTGGGTAGCAGATTGACGTGGAAGGTTCAAGTTCCAGAGATGAACAGGTCCAAACCTGTAAGAAACAAAATATACAATTAAGAGGGCAGATCTCAAAAACCTGAATTTTATAACTGAAAATAAGCAAACGCAAAGTAAAATAAAATAATATGAACTAAAAACTAATGGAATGGTGTGAAACATTGACGTATGCTTGGCTGAGAGGTTTAACACTTTCCCTTCTGACCGCGCATGGTGGATTCGTTTCATTAGTCGGTCAGTTATATATAAATGTCGACTTATCGTCCTTGAATTGGGAGAAAAAAATTACAGGTACTGCTGAAGTTGGAGTGGGTTCCCCTAGTGGTGAGGAACACAAGTAATGTTTGTTTGTTTGGACATCATTTACAGGACATCGCTGTCAACATCAGCATCTTTCAGCTGATTGTTGATTTCATGGCAAGATTACGCTCAGTAGTTTGCCATAGCTTTCTGAGCGGCCGTCTCACATACCCCGTAAGTTACCGACGCGACTCCAACCACTGCTGATTCTCACCGTCGTCACGTTACTTATCAGGGTATACGAGATTACGGAGAAATGTCGCTAACCTCTAGGCCAGGAAGCCGGCAACACAGGTAATAGGCAAAGCTAATCCACACGCAAAATAAATTCGAATGTGGAGCGTGTGTCATCCCCATCGGATTTCAATAAACACAGATGTACACGAGTAGGTATGTCTCCGGGGTGTCACATATTGTGTTCAGCAGCTCGGCGACCTGGTCTATTCCATATTGTTTTAAGGTATTGATAATTTAAGTTGTAGTGTTGTCTGGATCTTTTATGATTTCAGCTTGTTATGGGCATTCTGAACTTTCGTCTTTAAATTTGGTAGTCCTTAACTCATTGAGTGTCATGGGATAATTAATCGCCTTAAGCGACTTCCCGTATCTGCCATGGGCTGTATATACAGTAGTTCTCCTTATGCAGCTTCCTTTACTTTGATATATAAGACAACATGTCTGCTACCATATTAACAACTTTTACGCCATAGCTGTGACACCCCTCATTTTCCGCCATCCATCTTTGTTACGTTCAAATCTAATTTTTGTCTGGCACAAAATCTGTTAATTATTAGAGGATATCAAGCTGTCCCTCACGTGGATAGCTGTAAATCTTTTTCACATACTCTGACCGTGCATTTTGCTTGCTTGCTAGCGTTCTCTGGCTGTGAACTCCAGCGTGAAGTCCTGTATATCGGATGAAGACATCCTGTTGTCCAACATCAGTGTGATGTCATACCGGACTGAGGTTTGCGTGAGTATCTGTTGTCCCATGTCTGGCTTATTGGTGTGCATGCAGACTGGTGGTTCCTCGCCGTGCAGGCAGATACTCTCCGACTTCGGAGGAATCATCGATCCTACTACGTTAACCAGGACCCCGAAGGGACCTGTTGCCCAAGGAGCACGACTAGGACGGTGTTAGTAGGTCTTGGCCAGTATAGAACCTGGCCCTGGTGCCTTGGAAACATCTGTGCGTCCCACCGTGCATTTTAAATCTTGCTTTCGTACCATACTGTACTAGGAATGTTTAACGGTGGTTTTCTCTTGCCTTCCGCTGGTTTATTTAAGGTTTTAACCCCGCTATCCTTTGTCTAAAGCAGTGGTTCTCAACAAGTGCGGAATTCCTCCAAAGAGGGGAATTATAGGGTTTCCAGGGAGGAGGGGAGGGAATTAAGCCCCCAGACTGGCAGACACAAGATGGCCTCAGGCACAATATCCTGGTTTTCTATTGAGTGTTTTGTTTGTTGAAGCACAATTTTCTGGCATTCTGGTGTCGTGTATTAAGTGGCAATTCTTTGACGTTTTACTGCACTATAAAATTAATCTATGCATGTAAAGGTTATGTACAAATATGGAAGAACATAAGAATTGAATTTTCAGTATTATAGGCATGTATTTTGAATGCACCTTTTGAGGCTGACAATTTTGGAAAGGGGAGAATTCTTCTTCTTTCGTTCGCTGGAAAGGGGGAAATGACATTATGATATATGGTGAAATTGTAAATGGGCCAAAAGATTGAGAACCACTGGTATAAAGCATAACTGTGTTACCCGAACGTGTAGAGTCACAATGACAACAAGTAATGAAATGAGGATAACACGTGTAAGATTGTGTTGGATGTCCAGCTAATTAGGAGAAAAAATAAGTAATAAAACTGGTACATTAAGAAGGAACGAAGCAATTAACGAACTAATGAAAGTACGAACGAACGAACATTATTTTGTAAGGGTCGAAAGCTTGGAACAAATGATGCCCGTCTTGCATTCGGCCCTTCCAATCACTAATCTTTCGCGCACCAATTATCTATTATGAATGGTACATCTGAATTGAAAAAAAAAAACGAAACAAACATTGTAAAATAAATGCTGCTACACCAATCATAAACAATGACAACAAGAAAACTGACAAGGAAAGAAAAAAAAAACAAAAGGAGCTGTCTGACTTAGAAACAGGAGCCCAGCCATGTCCACGCAAAGTTGGCTGAAAGATATGCAGTCCGCACAGACTCCCGTGGATTACACGGGACAACAGAAACATAGGGACACCACGAATTCACACAGGCACACGAAGAAGTCAGTTACAGACAGAGATAAAATGCCATGGACGCAAAAACGCGAAGAAGCAAAGAATCGGAGTACTTGGTAAGAGAGTGTTGAAAGCCTATCTTCCAATGTGAGTTGAAACGCAGAAGGCATCAAATATAAAATATTTATACAATAAATGATGTAACAGGATTAATTCATAAAATACACCCTTAAAGCACCATTTGTATCCGCTGATTTTTATGAATTAGGAGTCAAGTGAAAACCATCACGCTAATTACGCAAAGGCAATCGCGAGGCGAGCCCGTGTGTTACCGTGACATCAGAGGGGGAGTAAAGAATAGTAAAACTGCAGACCTCCTGTGCGTGTCGTAAAAGGCGAATAAATAGGGTCGGTCCAAGACTGGCTTTCTCTCATCGTAGAGAAAAATCAAATTAACATGGAACCAAAGATGAACTGGCCTACGAAGGGGTTGGTATGTGTGGTTGTGGGTCTAGCTCCACTTAGTGTCTCAAAAAAAGAAGAAGAAGAAGAAGAAGAAGAAGAAGAAGAAGAAGAAGAAGAACAACAACAACAACAACAACAACAACAACATCAACAACAACAACAACAACAACAAGGAGAAAACGTAGGAGAAGAACCGCAGCTAGATTTATGGCGCAGTATCAAATTAAACACCGGACGCTTTAGCGTAGTTGATAGATAACTGCACTGATAATGTCACGAACATAGTCGGACGAGGGCTCGTCGCCTGCTAAATGAAGGACAGATTGGCCACCAATTCCTCGGCGCATTCAGACCTACAAACATGTGAAGACACCAACATATCGCAGACCCCTAGTAGAAGCCTGCGTCGGGACACATTGTCTATTCCTCTTCTTTATGATATTAAACGAGCTCGGTCTTTCGGTTCGGGGATCGTCGCTGGAGCTACAGAGTTCGTGCTTTGTGTGACTCTGCGGAAGAGACCGAGCCTTGTGGGATAAAACCCGGGGCAGTGTAGTCGATCCTCTCGACTTTAATAATTTTTAAATGCTATTAAACAAAACTATAGCAATTTATTTAGGTTAGTTTCCCCACGGGCTCGTCTCCGTGGCGAAGGTATCACGAACGCAGCTCGTAATCCCGCATGCCGCGTTGGAAACACAGCTGTGTTGGTTCATTTTTATGAAATGGTATAAGTGCCGGTCGTTCAGAAAGCAATGGCAAACTACTGAACGTAAACTTGCCCAGGAATCACGAACAGCCAAATAATGCTGGGGTTGACTGCTACGTCCGTAAAGGATATACAACTAACGTTTTTTTTTCCTAACGGGACAAATCTAGAATGCAACTGTAGCGACATGGGCAGCAGTCGGGGATCCCGGTCTGTTGCACACAAATTGTGCAGTAGAAATCAATAATAGAACATAGGCAAGTATGAATACACACGAAGAATTATTGACAGAACAAGATTTGCTGAGGCAATCTTGAAAGAACTAAATTTGCCCAGACATTTGAAGGAGTAAGAATTGCCCAGACACTGCTGAAAGAATAGGAACTGCCGAAAGCAATAAAATCTTAGAATAAGAATTACAGAGATAATCTTGATGATGCGAGAATTACGGAGATACTCTTGATGATGCGAGAATTACCGAGATACTATTGATTATACGAGAATTGCCGAGATACTCTTGATGATATGAAAATTACCGAATTACTCTTGATGTTACGAGAATTACCGAGACTTTGTTGACGATACAAGAACTACCGAAAAACGCTTCAAAGAACAAGATTTACCGAGAAACGCTTAAAGGAACAAGAATTACCGAGAAGCTCTTGGAAGAACAAGAATTACAGAGACGAGGGCTCGTCGCCTGCTAAATGAAGGACAGATTAGCCACCAATTCCTCGGCGCATTCAGGCCTACAAACATGTGAAGACACCAACATATCGCAGACCCTTAGAAGAAGACAGCGTCGGGACAAATTGTCTATTCCTCTTCTTTATGATATTAAACGGGCTTTGTCTTTCGTTTCGGGGATCGTTGCTGGAGCTACAGAGTTCGTGCGTTGTGTGACTCTGCGGAAGAGACCGAGCCTTATGTGATAAAATCCGGGGCAATGTAGCCCGAGATACACTTAGTGATATGAAAATTACCGAGTTACTCTTGATGTTACGAGAATTACCGAGACATTGTTGACGATACAAGAACTACCGAAAAACGCTCCAAAGAACAAGATTTACCGAGAAACGCTTAAAGGAACAAGAATTACCGAGAAGCTTTTGGAAGAACAAGAATTACAGAAACGCTCTTGAAATAATAAGAACTACCGAAAAATGTCTTAACAATATATGAATTACCGAAAAATTCTACAAAGAACAAGAGTTAATGAGAAACCTATGACGGAACAAGAATTACCGAGAAACTCTTGAATAAATCATTATTGGAATATACTGACTTAACGAGAATTACACGGGAACGCTTGAAATGACAAGTTTATGAGGATACTATTGAATGAGGCTTTAGCCGCTTTAGCGATTAGGTATTTATAACTTGTGTTGTGCAAACAGAAAGTCTTGATCGTCACCTTACGATTACAGCGGGGATAACAAATACTCTACAAACGAACAGCATTCGTGATTATGTGTTTTGGTATTCAACCTTAAGTTGATGCATTTATTTAGTTCTTATGATGTACAACAGTGCAATTTGCACCTGACGAGATGCAGCTCCATAGGCCATGCGACTTGCAAGTTGCTGTTTATGGCTTCTGTTTAAACTCTAGAAATGACAAGATAAACGGGAAACTCTTGAGAAACACGAGGAAGAACATAAATTGTGTGTTTAATTTTTCAGCATATATAAGCCCTGCAGTATTTGTCCGGCGTGTATTGATTTTCTGGATCAATAACATATCGACATAGGCCGTGTCATTTCAGGTTATTTATTCGCTAGACTGGGATGATGCTTCGGAGCATACTACTCCTGCTTTTCCCAGTGTGTGATCTGCTAATGGATAGTTTCCCGGAAAGAGAATGTGTTGGTTTCCCCTGGCTTCCACATTCACGCGGGTGGTTTGTGATCTTCATCTTTAACAGCAATTTCCAGTTGAAAAGACAAGCGAGTGTCAAGGGCTCCTCTTCTTTCTCCTACTCCCCTTCTCCTCCTCCTCTCTGTTTCTTCTTCTTCTTCTTCTTCTTCTTCTTCTTCTTCTTCTTCTTCTTCTTCTTCTTCTTCTTCTTCTTCTTCTTCTTCTTCTTCTTCCTTTTCTTCTTCTTCTTCTTCTTCTTCTTCTTCTTCTTCTTCTTCTTCTTCTTCTTCTTCTTCTTCTTCTTCTTCTTCTTCTTCTTCTTCTTCTTCTTCTTCTTCTTCTTCTTCCTTTTCTTCTTTTTCTTCTTCTCCTCTTCTATTTCTTCTTTCGCCACCTCCTCATCTTCTTCTGCTTCCTATTTCTCCTCGTCCTCTTCTTCCTCCGACACCTTCAGAAGTAAATATAAATAAACGCAACAAAGCAGTAGTCAGCATAAGAGAGTTGACATTTCCATAAAGTTTGTCCTCAAATGGAAGGGGTGTTGGCCAAAATAGTTTCCTCTGTTCTGCACATGTTCGACACTCCTGCAACAAACGTCTTGCTGTCACTTTACCACTTCCACTGTTATATTAATCAGTATCTCCTATTTTTAGTTTGATCAAATTCTGAGATCCATACCTCTTCAGCCCCTGCTCCTTGAACTGTTTGTCACAACCGTCTGTGTTTCCTGTCCTCTACCACTAGGGTGTGTATTTTTGAGCCTCCCACTATCGACCTGAGAGTAGGATGGTATTTCTCATAATCTCTAATACTCTAGGAGCCGATTTGGCATAGTGATTAGTGCTCTTCGAACAGTGGTTCGCAATGTTTAAGGCCGGGTTCGTTAATCATTAGTGGCGATTCCAACTTCACTGCAAAGGGTCACCCTTTAATGCTCCATTCCTGTGCCAGTAAATATCGCACATAATTCTCCTCGCTGTCCCGTGTGGAAAGGATTAACAATAATGAGGGGAACTGCAGTAAAGCTTGAAAAGAGGCAATGAATGAATCACCAAAACACGAGAAGTAGATTGAGAGCTTTACTAGAGCATGGTTACAAGAAACAAAATGACGTTGCGGCCAAAGCCTTCGTCAGCAAAGAACAAACAAACACGAATAGACACAGAACTACACGAAAAACACTACACCCTTCTCATCCCCGCAGTTGTATAGTCCACTAGAAAAGGGTGGCAGCATATCCTTGACAGGACGTCGCGATCAACTCTAGCATCACTTTTGTTGTTTGTGATTTCTTGGCAAATTTGTTTTAAGTGGCATGTCATTGCTTTCTGAGCCACCGGCACTCATACCAGTTTATGCAAACCAACGCAGGGTGGTCTGTATTCAAATCACCCGCAGCTGTGTTTCGATCGTGGTATGCGAAATTGCGAACTGCGTCCGTGACACCTTCGCCACAGAGCCGGCCTATAGTCCACTGTTAATCCCAATTTTACCGTTCGGTCACATGGGGGTCTCCCCATTCCCCCCACTGAGTGCCATTCGTTAGTCATTAGTGAGTACCAAACTGAGTACCAAAAAAGGATTCCGATAAGTAACCTTTGTATTTTCATGTAGTGTTTGTCGTGTAGTTGTGTGGTTGTGTGTCTGTTTGTGTTTGTTTGTTCTGTGCTGACGAAGGCTTTAGCCGCAACGTCCATTTTGTTTCTTGTAATCGTGTGTTAGTAAAGCTCGCAATCTACTTCTCGGTTGTTGTTGTTGTTGTTTTGGGGAGGGGGGAGGGTGATTCATTCGTGTGAACAGGGGAAGAGACAGCAGTCCCGATAAAGCAACAGCACGCACAGACATACATGCATAAGGCCGCTGCCAGAATGTCAACACAACAGCCCGCCACGAAAGTTACAGTTCATCATCGATGGAAGCGGCAGTTTCTAGAAAACGCAGTTTCACACACATTACAGCATAAGGCAAAAACCAGCTACGATAAGTTCAGCAACCAAACGTTAGCCATTTTTCTGAACATGAAATTCACAATAAAAACCACCGTGGACAGATGTAAAAGCTTTCCACATGAAATCCACAGGCTCACATCGACGATCCACGCACGTAACACAGTAGTTGGGCGACGGAACCATGTAAAACCAGTCCAAAATGAAGAAAATGCGTAAGCAAACCGCAGCCAGAAGCAAAAGCACCCCAGACGCCTTAACGGCTCAACAGCCTATCCGCGATATTGGACCGGAAGCCGGCCGGGTTCAATCCCCATTAGAAGCGGATTATTTTTCCGACCAGTATTGCTTGGGGATCGATCCAGCCTCATAAAATGAGTAGCCGACAATGTTTGTGAATTGCGAGTGAAGTAACGACGACGAAAAAAAAACACTGGCCACCCAACTTCATATGGCCAGCCAGAACGTCTCGAGTTCCATCACTGTTCTCTTCAAGCCAATGTCACGGTTAACATGGCAAACGTCTGGGCTGAGTGGTCTCGGGGTATGGTGTCAGCCTCGAGTGCTGGAGGTCCGGAGTTCAAGCCCGGGGACCGGGATTTTTTCACGTGGACTTCTAGTAACAAACTTTTCCCTGGTCTCTGGGTAGTGAGATCGGACGCCTGTGTATATTGTTGCGCACGAAAAAAATCCCTTGGCGTTTTTTTCGCATATCCCTTACAGGACATCGCTGTCAGCATCAGCATCTTTCAGTTGATTGTTGGATTCTTTGGCAAGATTACGCTCAGTAGTTTGCCATTGCTTCCTTGGCAGTTGGAAATCGAAAAAGAGTAACCTAACGACGCTGTCCGGGAAAAAAAGTTCGAGTTAAAAATCTACCAAAGTACTTCAGGATCCTCGCCGGTGCTACGGGGTTCGTGCACTGAGCTGAGATTCTCCGGACTCAAGACTTGAGCTAGGAATAGAACGGAGCAATTATGGATTACACCCGTGTGCCGTGATGTTGATCCGTCCACTAAACTAAACTAACCTAAACTATACTAAACTAAACTAAACTAAACATGGCAAAAATATTTTAGTTTCCGAGACAACATACAACTTATGAGCCAGATTTTTTTCACCCCCCTCAGATTTCAAACTCTCGAATCAGTGTGTTGGGAAACTGTAAAACTGCGTTCACTCATCCCTAAGTCACAAACGCTGACATAGAGTAAAAGATCATCATCATGTGCCATGCCGGTATGCTTGGGTTGTTATGTTTCACTATCTCACACGATCACCAGAGTCGTGGATCAGCTCTGTGTTCTTGTCTCGACCACGCCATGTGGTCAAGCCATCCATGTATTTACTTCTCTACCTTCCACTTGTTGTTTTTCACTAAATCTTGCCAGCTGTCACCAAGTTCTCTAGTTTTTTCTTCTTCTCATAATGTGAACACAATTAAAACTGAGACTGACTAAGTCTAATATCTCTAATCAGTTTGCGGTTTTAATTTGCGTCTTGTAAAACTTGCTCATTGTTTTTTCTCTCTATCTATTGTATTCTTCGCATTTTCCCCAGAAACCACATTTTCACTGCCATCAGATGTTTTTCAGTTTGTCTGCTCATTGTCCACGTTTCACATCCATACAAAAGTGCATATACTTCAACACTCCTTTTCTCGTTGCTTTTGATATCTTTTTATTGGTTAGTATGTCTTCCATCTTGCAAAAGGCAACCTCTGCCAAGGCGATTCTTCTTTTAATTTCTTCAAGGCATCTCACATCAGATGTTATAACTGTACCGAGAGAGTTGTACCGATTCACTTGTTTAAGAATATTTCCATGTATCCATGTAATACATTGCGGTATTTCTTTCTTCTTTGAGACAACCATAATCTTTGTCTTCTTGCAATTTAATTCTACACCCAGTTGTTCACTGTGTACAATAACCGCATCTGCTAAATGTTGTAGATCCTGTTCGTTGTCTGTAATCAATACTGTATCACCCGCATATCTGTTATTGATGTTACGTCCCCCACAGCGGTGATTCCTCTCATGTCTACTAATTTCTGAAAATATTATAGCTTATATAGAAAAATGATCTGGAGACATAAAGAATCCCTGTTGCACACCTCTCTTAACATGCTGATAGTGACCTACTTCATTATCAATCTTTATGGCAGCTTGCTGTTTTAATTATATGTTTTTAGCAAGTCTTAGGTCTAACCCACCAATTTGTAGATCTGCAAGCATCTTCATCATGTCTTACATGTCAAACATGTTTTACTTTATCGAAAATCTGTCTGTACTTAATGAAGCAAAGATGTAAGTCTTTGTTTACTTCTATCAAACGTTCGATTACTGTTCTCAGCAAATACACAGCATTTACTGTGCTATTGCCTATTACAAACTCACAATATTCTTCTCCTATTTCCTGTTTAGTTTCTTCCTAACTCTTTGCATGCTAATTCTTAACAAAATCTTCGCGATATGGCTCATTATGCTAACTGTTCGATATTGATCACATTCCAATGCTCTTGATATAAGGCTCTGTACAAAATTTCCATTCTCTCTTTAACCCGAACACATGAACTTGTATACTCCGTCCTGGCCCTAGAATGATAAAATGTCCGGCATGGCATCTCATTACCTACAGGTTACAAGGTGAAGAGGGGTTGGGACGGCATGGCATCATTAGGGATCATTAGTTCTCAGAAAAACTTCCCGCAATTGAGTTTCCTAGGCGGACATTGCACACGATGCCTTCTCAATTAGAGGCGGACGCCGTGGCTGAATGGTTCTCACATTCTGTGATACCCAGGAGGACGGTGAGGTTATGAGACCACAACAAATTTATTGTTGTTGTTGTTGTTGTTATTATTATTATTATTATTATTATTATTATTATTATTTGTCCACCATCTGACGTCAATATGAATGAATGCGAAGAAAGCAACAGTCAACTTGAGCTTGTTGACATTTCCATAGAGTTTGTCCTAAAATGGAGAGGGTGGTGGCCAGAAAAGCTTTCTCTCTTCTGCATATGTTGGACACTCTTGCAACAAATGTAAACAGATTTAATTCAAAGAAGCGTGTTTGTGTTTCAAAACTTTGTTTTCTCTCTTTGTGAGTTTGAATAATAACGATAGAAACAATATATGGCATAATTTATTGCCTGGCATATTTCGACATATTGAACCAATCCTGATGCACGGAAGCGAATCGTGGATAATTAGTAGACAAGTGAGGAATTCTGTGAACACTGTGAAGAAATGGTTTTATAGAAGAATGAGAAAACAACGAGGAAGGATAGGAAAGAGCAATGCAGATATCTTGAAAGAAACTAACCTATAAAGAGAACTGGTGACTCGGAGTATAAAAAGACAGTCTAAATTCTTTGCGCATGTCATATGAAAGCTGAGAGGGAGGGGGAGGGGGGGGGTCAGGGGGAGGTCAATAGATAATATTCTAGTCAATCTGACATTATGGCATGGATTCACATCGGTATCAGAAAATTATTGGCAGCACAAGAGACAGAAAGCTGCGGACAGACATGATCGCCAACGCCACACGGGATGGACTATAAGAAGGAGCATACATCGCTGTATCTCGTTAGGTGTGCACTACCGAAATATGTTCAGTGTATATTGAAGTAGCCACCACGCCACCGCCATCATATTATCATCTTGTTCCTCTTGTACCTTGCGGTGTCGCGGTGACACATAAACAGCGGGAGAGTGCCCGTTTATGAGCTTCATATATTGAGATCCCCACAGACTCTGTTATTCCCTATGTCCTTTGCTTACATGATCCGCCTCTTCTTCTGGTTTCAATTGGCCTGTACGTCATTACTTGTCGTAGTGTACTGTCAGTTGGTAACCTAGTTTTGTGGCCGAACCATTTGACTTGCCGTTTACTAATAAAATCTAACGCTGCTATAACCCCCACTTTAGTCCTGATTTCACCATTTCTGATTTTCTCTCTACGCTACAGTGGAGCCATTAAAATCCCACCACAACCCAACAATCAGCACTCCCTTGATGACGTGGATGATGTCACACTGGGCGCCATAACTTCCCATGACATCTGCTGGTACCCATTTTGGATCAGGTCTACCTGGTAACCCACGACAATGTAAAAAAATTCCTGGCTAGAAAGGGATTCGAACACATAACTACGGTTCGACAGGCAAACGTTCTAGCCACTGCGCCACCGCGACTCCTGATACAATAATACAACAACAGACACAACAACTGATACAACAACTGATACATCTGAAGCAACAACTGATACAACAAGATTACATTTCAGTCTGTTGCATTCTCTTACAGGAAGTTGAATAATCACCAAACACGACGGATAAACGGTAAGCTTTATTAGAACACAATCATAATTAATACAGTTAGACGTTGCGACCAAAGCTTTCGTCAGCACACAAACAACAAACACACCGATACAACTGCATTAAAAACTCCACATGAGGTATTGGCAAGCTACTGACCTATAATTGCCTGGTAGAAAACAAACAGCCAAATATATATATATATATATATATATATATATATATATATATATATATATATATATATATATATATATATATATATATATATATATATATATATATATATATATATATATATATTTGTTTCTGAGGAGAAATGCAAAGAATACCATGGACAGAAAGAAAACCAACGGCCAGACCAAGTCCTGCAAGAAACAAATGAAAATCGTAAATTGATTAGAGAAATTAGACGTAGACAGTCAATTTTTTGGACATGTTATGAGAAGAAATAAATTAGAGAACTTGGTGACAACTGGCAAGATCGAGTGGAAGAGAACAAGGCGAAGACAAAGAAGTAAATACCTGGATGGCTTGACCACATGGCATGGTCGAGACAAGAACACTGAGCTGATCCACGACTCTGGTGATCGAGTAAATGGCTAATCATGACCGCCCACGCTTACCGGCATGGTACATGATGGATGGATCTGACAGAATTATCACCCAGGAAAGAACTGTGTTCTTGAGTTTCGCTGATTATGAGAAAAGCCATGGACAGAATAGGATCTTCGATAGCCTATTGGCTAGACACTAGCCTTCGTGGGTTCGAACCACAGCTGGGCGAATTCGGGTTTTTCAAAATTGACCTGAGCTTCCAGGTCAACACAATTACAACGGGTCCCAGAAAATGTGTTGGGAAGTGAAGACTGCCGGCGTGACAGTGACCACATGACCCTCCCGAGTGCCGATTGGTCTAACAATATGAAATTAAACAAAATGTTTTATACGGTCGCTTGCTTTGAACCCAAGCGTAGTCCATACACACTACTTCTAGTAGCACTGTAATGAATTTTGCGTGTGGATTAGCTTTCGCTATTACCAATGGGAAATAGAAATAAAGGGGAAAATTCTTAACCAAGTGGATAGTTTTAAATACCTAAGGGCTTTTATAACACTAGATGGAAGATACAAAAGACAGATTAACAGCAGAATAGGTCAAGCAAAAAATGCATTTCAGAAAATGAAGAACATCTTATGATAAGTTACTATCATTAAATGTAAGAAAGAAAGTGCTGAAGTGCTATATAGAACCTGTTTTGCTGTATGGCTGTGAATCTTGGAATGTAAATGAACAAATTAGGAAGAGCTTGGAAGCAACAGAGATGTGGTTCCTCAGACGAATGTTGCGAATTCCTTGGACTGCCAAAGTTACCAAATACGACTACCTGAAAGAGGCTAATGAAACTACAACATTATCTATATCTATAAAACAGAGTGTATGTGGTTTTGTGTGTTTGTGGGTAGCTTTGTATTGGATGCGTTCGATAACGGTACATCCGATTGAGATGAAATTTTCTACACGTCTTCCTTTCATTCCTGTGCAACCGACTATAATAGTTTCTTAGTGTAAAATCTTCTACTTATTTAATAACATTTACTTTTTCATTTTCTTTATATAATTTCTATATAGCAGGGGGACTTCACTCTAGAAAAGGTATTTCAAGGGGCATAACTTTTAATAACATTTCTATATACTTTATAGTCATATTGTTGGACTTACTTGCACTATTGTTAAACTCTTTGTCTATAGTTATTTTCAGGCATATGAGTTATAATAAATAATGATATAATCTTTAAGGCATTTTCAAAGTTTTCATAAAAATAATGCATAATGCATAACATTGTAACCCATCTTTTTCTGCTTAAAGAACTTATCAACTGTCATGTCGGTGATTAAAAACAGTTTTCATTAAAAATAATGAATGGTGTGTGGAAGGACATTCTTTTAAGTTACTGTGCGCCAGGAGCTGGGCGAAACCACGCCGGGTCAGATAGATAGACAGACAGACAGATAGTCGGGAACGGAAGCTTATTTGACTACTTATATGAATTAAATGACATGCTCCCCACCAGGGACTGGGTGAAGCCGGGCCGGGTCAGACAGACAGACAGATAGACAGACAGACAGTCGGGAACGGGAGAGCTTATATGACTACGTATATGAATTAAATGAGATGCTCCCCACCAGGGACTGGGTGAAGCCGGGCCGGGACAGACAGACAGACAGATAGACAGACAAACAGATAGTCGGGAACGGGAGAGCTTATATGACTACGTATATGAATTAAATGAGATGCTCCCCACCAGGGACTGGGTGAAGCCGGGCCGGGTCAGACAGACAGACAGACAGATAGACAGACAGATAGTCGGGAACGGGAGAGCTTATATGACTACTTATATGAATTAAATGAGATGCCCCCCACCAGGGACTGGGTGAAGCCGGGCCGGGTCAGCCAGACAGACAGACAAACAAGCAGACAGACAGACTGATAGATAGATAGATCCCCTCCAGGGCCTGGGCGAAGCCGGGCCGTGTCAGCTAGTATACAATAAATAGAAAGAGTCAAACAGCTTTCTTTGGTCATCTGATGAGAAGAGAGGCACTGGAGAACATCGTGAGAACTGGAAAGATCGAGGGGAAGAGATGCAGAGGCAGACAAAGAAAAATGATGCCGGATGGACTGCGACGGTGGCATGGAGGAATATCAGCAGCAGAGTTGATCCAGAAAACCAAAGACCGAGATCTGTCGAAAGTCATGAACGCCTATGCCAACCGATACGGCACTTGCTGATGATAATTACCAGTATCCCTCGCCATCAGGCGAACCCACTCTGACTTCAGAAGTACTTGTAATTTACGCCCCAAGTCAAGGACGAGAAGTCAACATTTTAGTCCAACTGACCGGTGTAGGGGTTGAATCCGCTACCTCAGCATCAACATATTGGGTGGTTAAGAACAAGGGTTCTTATCCATTCGGCCATGCTGACCTCTACAATATAGAATGAAAACAATCAGATATGTGCAACTCCTGCGAAAAAAAAAGTGAGAGATAATAAACTCAGACATGCCAAAACGAACACAAATCCGGCAAACAGAAACCACAGTGTAACAATAACCATGATAATAATAAGGTAAAAATAATATAAAAATAAGTTACAACACAATGAATCGACGTTTCGATCTCAGTTATCTTCATCAGGATCAACACAAACAGATCTAAAGACAAACATAAAATTAGACAATTTAGACATTGTCCAGAGTTGGAAAATATTGCCTGTCCAAGTTTTGTATTTACCTATTATGTTGCATGAACTTTACAGAGGGTGAATACAAAACTTCAACCGGCAATATTTTCAAAAAATACACCTTATATATCACATGATGTGAGTAAATAGATGATACTCTGGCTGAGGTATGATGGACTTCGTCGCTGATATTCTTCGAATGTGTTGAACGCTATCTACACGGAAGTCTAACACTTACCAGGAAGTCTTTCCGTTCACATGGCAACGGCTGGAATCAACTAATACAGGGGTGGGCAAACTTGTTATGCGTAGGGCCACATTGACAAGTGTAAGCCTATTCGGGGACCGCATATATATGTCCACTTTGTTTACAGCAACCTATCACAATAAGTAATTATGAATATATTTAGGATATTAAACAGTATAAATAACTAATTATTGCAATTTTATTTTACTTATACACTTATACATTATATTTTACAATATGGACAAAATCCTTTACTAATTTGTTAACAAGATGTTAACATTTTTTATTATAATATATTTTTTTTAAAATTATCTATCAATGGCTTTAATTTAGACACAAACCGACTTCATTGTCACTACAATTGTTGATTTCTAATTTGATGTATGTAACTGCTTGCACTTTTTGACAATATTCTTGAAATCTGGAGCAAGTTTACTTGTTGAAATTCGCATGACAGCATGCAAGTTGCAGTCCGACAATAAAGACCTATTCGACAAAATCTGAAATTGGAAGAAAACAGGTTCATAACCAGCGTTGTGTCTGGGACACGGGGACACCGTGGTTATATTAATGAGGACAGAACAACGATGGGGACGTGGTTACTGGAAGAAGAGGCTGCGGTCGAACAGCACGGGGCAAGTGGACATTGAAACACATGAGGCAAGGGAACTGACAAAGAGATCGAGCGTCTATTTGGCTGGTCGTGATGGTGGCGTCGTTTTACACAAAAACAGCTGCATGATGATGATAGATCATCAAGGTTTGAGGAGAATGGGGCTGCAGGGAGTGGCCCAGAGGGTCTGGCCGACCTTCAAAACTCCGACCAAACGTCAAACGGGCACACAATCAGACCGCTACAGGTACCATTAGTATTGGGACTGTTGCAGAGGGGGACAGAGCGCGTATAGGAATGTCCTGATTGCTGTGGTGTTGTTTCTTGAATCAGCTAAACTTAACTCATGATGATGATGATGATGATGATGATGATGATGATGATGATGATGATGATGATGATGATGATGATGATGATGATGATGATGATGATGATGATGATGATGATGAGTCTGTGTCCCTAATACCCTCGACTGTCCTTGTACTTATAATGTTCCCCAGAATCCATTCGTCTCAAAGCGTAACCAGAAAATAACGATTGTCTTGTTCTGCTATGCACAATCACCTGCCTTTGCGAAGTGGCCTCTTTCAGCACTTAGAAACATTTTTAAAGCAAGATGTTCGACTTCCTTGCACCTGGTTTTATCCCATATGGCTAAGTCTCCTTCCACAAAGCGGCCTGACCACACGTCGCACATAGTGCAGGATTTACGTATAAGCTACACAATCTATAGCTTAGGGCCCCAAAAAATATTGTTCGAGTGAGCAATTTGTCACTGACATAGAATATCTGGACTTATAAAGGGCCCCATATTTCAAATAGCTTAGGGCCTTATCAAGTCTAAATCCGGTCCTGGTCGCACAGGGCGTGTTCATCGTAACCACGCGTCACAAATATTCTAGTTTTTCATTTTTACCTCAGCAGCGACCTGCTCGGCCTGCCAGTGTTTATTTCCGGCTACTGAGAGATCTGTAACGAGTGCTCCCCAAGCTCAGTCCTCCGAGTTGTTACCACCTTCTAATTGTTCGCTCTTATCCGCGAGAGCTAGACGTTATACCCACAACCCAGTATGACGGGTGTCTTCGTGCCCAAGTGGCTAAGCCGTCTGGTTCGCTCTCCGTAGGTTGTAGGTTCGAATATGGGCCACGTCGATGGGCTCATGATTGTAATTTTATCAGAGACTCCTGGGGGACGTCGCTGAGCCTACGGAATTTTTGCTGTGTGCGACGTTTTTGGCGAGCCGTCCTGCTGGAAGAGACTGAGTCATTTGGGATAAGACCCGGTGCAATGAAGTCGACTCTTCCCCCTGTTAAGGTTTTGGGTTCGTTCCTGGGTGCGTCATTTGGTTCAACTGTGCAGTTTCTCGGAGACTCCTGGGGATCGTCGTTGGAGCTACGGAGTTGGTGCTTTGAGCGACGCTTTCGGCAGGCCGCCACGTGGAAAGACACCGAACTAAATGGGATAAAACTCGGTGCAAGTAAATAAATCCTCTAACCTTTAACTCATTTAAAAGCGAGAAGCGCACCATTCTCGGCGTCCTTATTTTGTAAAAACCAACACCGCGATTCTGCTGGAGATACAGACGGACGTCGCACCTCTTAAGTCTCCACACCCCGAGTTCAAATTTTAGTCTTCAAGTACAGAAAGATGCGAAAACAAACACAGGTATTGACAAATTGAATCTACAAAAGGCAAGAGCAGATTTTATAACACTCAGAAATTCGTGGAAGTCAAATTAGTTAGGTATTATGAATTAGAAACACCGAGAAAGATTAAAATGATTATAAATGCAATACAACAGTCACTAAATGGTGGTTGGAACTAATCAGAACAGCTAAAGTTAATCACTAATGTAGAGCTCATGGAAAGAACTAGATAAATAAAACTGAACAAGAGGTGAGGAAAAGACGCCGGTGTCAAATCACTACCACTGTATGGTTTATAAACACGGAAAACGATTGATACGATTACAGATAAACTTCAAACATTCATTAATTTCTGTCTGGACAGAACACAAGAACTAAAATGATATGACAGAATCACCAATGTGGAGCTCATGGAGAGAACTAGACAAGTACCAGTGAACCAAGAGGTGACGAAAAGACGCTACTGCTTGGCAGGGCAAACATTGAGAAAAACGTGAGAATAGTGTAACTAGAACGACCCTTGCATGAACTCCACAAGACAAAAGAAATAGATGATAAAGGCAAAAACACAATGAGAAGTGAAATAGAGTCAGAAATTAATAATATGGGAGGACATTGTCAGAGCAACATCGAATAGCTAAAGATTTGACTACTTGAAAATGGGCCGGTTGATGACCTATGCCATAATAAGAGATAAAAAAACGAATGAAGAACAGACGAAGAAGCACAGAAAGAACGAAGTCAGCATCTTTTAAAAGACCTAATGTCCCGAAAGAGCTAATCACAACGCTGATTTCTCTATTTCATCAATCACCAATGACAAATACCAACGCCTGTAATTTTCCCAATCAATAATGGCTGCCACTAAAGCATGAAATACCTCAATGAGCATTAGCAGCCACTCCTCCCCCAATCTCACGTTTAGACAGGATGGGGGAGGTAATCTTTAATTCATCAAGATTAGCGTGATGTATCTACCCGAGTATTGATTAGTACAATGGCGGAAGCCTGAGCAAGCGGTGGCTTTGACCTAACGGTTAGTTCATAGTCGACCTTATCCGAAGTATCGACTTATTTAAAAAAATGTAACATGGTCGTGATGTGTTTCCGTAGTTAAGTCCTAATCGAGCAAATGCACGCATGCACGAAAAAGAATAATACAATAATTTAATTGCGAGGTGTTTCCATAGATTGGGGGATTATGAGAACTTAGATATATTATTATCTTTTATGTGGTAGGGATATTATTCTGGGTGATTTTAAGTGCAGACAGAGACATTGGCTGCCATAGAAGGAAATACACATTTGGGATAGCTATCGTCTATCATCATCGTCATTATCATCGTCCTCGTCGTCACCATCATCAGCAATAGCATCACCACTGTCGTCTTCATCAGCATCATCCTTATCGGCATCTTCATATTGTGCATGTTACATTCACATAGAAAAAACATTGTCAAATGGAGAGAGAGAGAGAGAGAGAGAGAGAGAGAGAGAGAGAGAGAGAGAGAGAGAGAGAGAGAGAGAGAGAGAGAGAGAGAGATCTATAAAGTGCATTGTGCTAATTAGTTATCTATTTACTGTAACTCCAGTGTGTATAATCCAGTTGCTTTTGTCATCGTCTGAGAGACTACGTCCAATAGATCTAGTGAAAGCAAACATCCCCGAGACACACCCTCTGTCTAATTGGCGCTGGTTCTGTTTCTATCTCCTTAATTTATATATTTCACTAAACAGTCTTCAATTCAAGATGCTGCAACTGAAGCTAGTCTTGTGCTGTCTCATAGAATTGTAAACCAGAACAAGCAATTTTCTGATGGCGAGTTTATCAAGGAATGTTTGCTAGATGCAGCAGAACAAACAAACAAAATGTGTCCAGAATAAATAAACAAAAAACAAACAAACAAATTTAACAATATTACTTTATCAAGGAGAACTGTGATCAGACGTGTTGACAAGATAAGTGATAATTTGATGCATACATTTCAGGATGTAAGGAAACAATTTTTGTGGTACTCTCTTGCATTGGATGAGAGTACCGATGTACATGATACTGCCCAATTATTGATATTTATATGTAGAATAAACACTTCTTTCAAAGTTACTGAGTGTTGAGTCACTCAAAGACACAACCACAGGCCATGATATATTCAATGCTGTTACTAAATGTATTGAAAGGACTGGGTTGGTTTGGAACAAGATGGCTGGTTGCCACAGAGTATTCATACATGATGATGATGGTTAGACAAGATCGGGAACACCCAGAGGTAAAAGCACGCATATGCACGAGTGCGCGCCAACGTAAACAGGGGAGTGACGTTGTGTGACAACACAGACGGGGAAAGGAGAAGTCATATGTTGAAGGCTGTGGCATAAATTGGAGTGGCTTGGAGCTAGTATTAGTATCTAGTATGAATCCAGTGAGGGACCAATAAGGAACATGGATATGTATCATATGTGTGAAGGAAATGAAGACACGATCTAGACGAGAGGAGAAACAACGAAAGGACAGAATGGTCTTCCTCAGGGTGATACTTCGTGTTATCTGAATCACGACAATGGGTTTTAGTTATGCAGGTCAGTAATATACTTATCTCAGTATTTTGTGATCCTATAGCTCGGATGCTGACCTGGTAATAACAGGCACTTTCTAGGGAATCACCGGCAGATATAGTACGTTGATTTTGTGTATAGACGCTCATTAAACGGCATTGAACTTGTCAACCATTAGTCTGGATTCAATCTATCAAGGTTCACAGGTTGATCATTATTCCTGTTGCTCCTACATTGAGCCGACATTCGTTTTACCAACATGCTCGTTGCATATTGTTTTCCGTCATATTTGAGGAAGCAACAGCTTGCTGGCACAGGTTTTGCTAGTGACTGCCGTTTCCATCGATGATGAACTGTGTTTTCGAGCAGGACTTTTGTGTTGGCATTCTGGCGACGGCATTATGTACAGTGAGGCGTTTCTTTACATCTGTTCCGAGTTGTTTTGTTGCGTGATCTACATTTCGGAGGGAAAATGGCGTGGTGGCTACTTTTCTTACTGTTTGCCGGCGGTATTCGAATATTTCCAAACATTAGCGTTACATAGTGGATGACAACATGGCCGAATGAATAAAAACACTCGCTCTTAAACTTCCGGTGTGATGATGTCGAGGTAGCGGATTCAACCCCTACCCAGTTTATTCTTTCATTCAGCAGCACGACTTTTGCAGAATCTCGCTCCCATAACAACAATCCGGACAATGTCTCGGTCATAAGCAAGATGTCCGGCGTCCGATACACCCATCTGGAGATCATCTGCCACATCCACCACTTCTCTTTGGCCTTCCTCTCCCTCTCTTCCCGGTCATTTACCCCTACCTGATTGTTCTCTCCAAATTTTCATGACGTTTCAAGTGACCAAAATATTTCAGTTTTCTTTGTTTTATCGTCTTTAGTATCCAACCTTCTTCAACATATTCTTAGAACCCATGTATAACATTTATATTTAAAGGCTTGTTCAGTTTGTTTTCTATATCCAGTTCTCACAGGCGTATGTTGCAATGGGAAAGAGGCATGCTCTTAAAAGATCTAATATTTGTAGGTCTATCTGTCACAAGCCACAATTTAGTCAGTTGTTTTTTTGCAAGAACAATAATAGATATTCGTCTTTTAATTTCTTTCATTGTGTCACCATTGTTGGTAATTAACGACACAAGATATTCGAAATTTACCACCACCTTCAATTTTGCCTCATTAACATATATTTCTGTCTCCATGTTAATTTTATCTGTATGTATTATCTATGTTTTTGCTATGTTAAGATATAAGTTGTGATTGTCAATATTCTTTTGGGTTGAGGTTATTAGTTTTTCTATACCATTCTGTGATGTGGATAGCAATGCTGTATCATCAGCATATCGAATATCTGGTCTTTCATGACCACCGATATTTAGAGTATCATATTGCTCCTTGGTTACATCATCTCTAACATTTCTCATTATATTTTCGGCATACAGGTTAAACAAATAGGGTGACAGCACGCAGCCCTGACGGACTCAATGCTTGAGTCAAACCAATCTGATGTCTCGCCATCTATTCTAACTGCTGCTTGTTGGTCTAGATCAGTGGTTCTCAACCGGTAGGGAATCCCCCCAGGGGGGGGGGGGGTGGGTTTTAGGGTTTCAAGGGGGGGGAATTAAGATGATTTCAAGATCGCGTTAATACAAGAACCGATTACTTGATATTGTTTTTCCCTTCATACTTTACGATTCTGTACGTCTCACCCTTCTTAAATTCATTTTATAACGTAAGTAGACCCGCAAATCACGTTTTATGTAGACGTCTAGACTTGTTTTAGTATGTGCTATTAAATTTAGCTTCCATTATTACGTATACTGTCTAAGGGGGGGGGGGGGGGGGGGGGTTTAGGGGGATTTTTAGGGAGGAAATATGAAAAGGGGGGAGGGGCGGGATGACGTTCTAAAAATATTGTGAAGGGGGACGGGCCAAAAAAGGTTGAGAACCACTGGTCTAGATAGAGCATTTTTATGAGTTGTACTACATATGTTGGAAAACCCATTTTCCTCATGATTTTCCAAAATTTATGATGTTGTACACAGTCAAATGCCCTTGAGTAATTCACAAAACATGAGAATACGTTTACATTAAATTCTCTATACTTCTCTATTATTAAATGGTTGTGGAGTATGTGATATCTTGTTGCTCTCTTCTTTGCCTAAATACAGCTTGAACCACGTTAATCTCTTCCTTCCGAACTTCCGGTCGCTAGCATGGCGGTTAGGCATTGAACCGTTAGGGCCTGTGGCGTGTTTATGCTTGTGGCTACGGTTTGCAATCGCATTTTCCTCATGTTGGACTGGTAGTACATGGTTCCGTCGTCCTGCTACTGAGTGTGTGCGTGGGCGACACCGTGAGCTGTGAAATTCGCGTGGAATGCTTTTACATCTGTCCTGTACAGTGACCTGCATGTTCGGAACAATGGCTACCGGCGGTTGCTGAATTGACTGTTTTGCCCTTTCGGTTCACGAGTGCATTTTTCGGGAGACTCCTGGGAGTCGGCGCTGAAGCTGCGGAGTTCGTGCTTTGTGCGACACTTTCGGCGGGTCGCCCTGCGGTAAGAGACCGAGCCATGTGAGAAAACCCAGGTCAATGAGGTCTTTCTGGTGACTGCCGAGTCCATCGACGATGAACTGTGGTATTCGTGGATGAATTTTGTGTTGGCATTCTGACGGCGGCATTATGCACAGTGTACCTGTGCGGGCTTGTTGGATTGCCGAGACTCCTGTCTATTCCACTTTTCACATTGGACAGTGGGGAGCATTTTGTGTGATATTCGCTGGCACGGGAATGGAGCATAATGGGGACGACCCGTTGCCGTGAAGTTGGAACCTCGACTAACTAACTAACTAACTAACTAACTAACTAACTAACTAACTAACTAATCTCTTCTTCCATTTTCTTACAAAATCTTCCCATTATGATTTTTAGTAGAAATTTTACTTGCATGACTGATCAGGGCAACAGTTCTATAGTTGTTGCATAATTTCATATTGCCCTTTTTGATATTGGAAGATATTGGAATGAAGGTAGCTCTCTTTCAATCTTTTGGCAGTAAAGCATATTTTCGGGATTTGGGGTTTGAAGATTTCGATATGTTTTACCATAATGCGTAATAGATTAGTTTGTTTTCTTCTCCACCCGCGTTAATGATCTCAACTGGTATCTAATCACATCCTGGTGATTTACCATTCTTCAGCTTCTTTATTGCCAATACAATTTCATCTAAGGAGAGTTCCGGTTCTATCTCTGCTGTCGTTGGTTCATATATCTCACTCATATAATCACAGTCAGTTGGGATAAAATGTTGACTTCTCGTCCTAGAAGACTTGGGGACGTCAATTACAAGTAGCTCTGTAGTCAGACTGGGTTCGTCTGATGGCGAAGGGCACTGGTAATAGAGAAAGCTAATACACACGGAAAAATCAGTCCAGGGCACGTTTCTTTTTCAATTACTTTGAAATGGCCCATGACTTACTCCATAGGTTGTCACGGGAATGATGGTTGCTTTTTTCTTTTTGTTTTTCTCTTCTTCTTCTTCTGCTTTCGTTCGCCTGAAGTGTATCTATATTTGCAATGTTGTTTCTTGTATGAATTTCGCTGTATTTTTAGTTCACTCAGTGGTCCATAGAATTTATCTGACACCGTTTATTCTCTAGGCCAGAATGCATTTTAGGCAGTCTTGAAGTAAGTGATCTGCTGTCTGCGGCGAAAATTCACATATGCTCATGGCTGATTCGCCAATATTGAATTTTGTATACACGTGGTTGAGTAATCTATTGTGTCCTGTTCTACAGCGCTGAATAATGATTTATTCTGGACTGTCCCCAAATTGTATGTATGTTTTCATTACTTTTACTTTATCTTTGTTGTTGGTGTTGTAACAAAGGCTCTGAATGCTGTTCAGCATCTGCATTTCTATAGCTTTTACCTTAATCTAAAAATCACATGCTTCACTGAACAAACAAGAACAAAAATGAATGGCCGGATTTTACAATGTGAATACCAGCATACTCTATTATCTGAAATATTTGCATTAGATCCCGGGTAATGAACAGCTTCCTTTGTACATAAATACGGGTACTTGGACTCGGGTAACCTCATTAATAAAATACCGATTCCGTCATTATGCCTGGAAATTAATTTAGGGTAATAAAACATGTTTCTTATAATTATAATTCTCAGTATATGTCGGACCACTTCAAGTCGAGTGGGATGAGTGAGTATGTGGGAGTTGGGTGGGGGTGAATGTGTTAACTTCTTCTTCTTCTTCTTCTTCTTCTTCTTCTTCTTCTTCTTCTTCTTCTTCTTCTTCTTCTTCTTCTTCTTCTTCTTCTTCTTCTTCTCCTCCTCCTCCTCCTCCTCCTTCTTGTTTTTCTTCTTCCTCTTCTTCTTCTTCTTCTTCTTCTTCTTCTTCTTCTTCTTCTTCTTCTTCTTCTTCTTCTTCTTCTTTTTCTTCTTCTTCTTCTTCTTCTTCTTCTTCTTCTTCTTCTTCTTCTTCTTCTTCTTCTTCTTCTTCTTCTTCTTCTTCTTCTTCTTCTTCTTCTTCTTCTTCTTCTTCTTCTTCTTCTTCTTCTTCTTCTTCTTCTTCTTCTTCTTCTTCTTCTTCTTCTTCTTCTCCTGCAACCCCCTCTGCGATCGACTTCAAATTGCTGTGGGATGTTTAACACACTTTGAGGGAAACAATCAACATGTTGACCTTGGTACCCCGACGTCCATCTTCTGGTATTATCTCTACTTAACAACAATAACTGTCTGGAAATGACAGAATCCAGGTACAGACCGCGAATCGATGGAAGTGTCTCTAGAGGCATAGAATTCCCAAATTTGCACAGCAACATTCGGGTGGCGTACCCGGGTACCACAAATACTTCCCTGAGGTTAGCTACCCAGAAAAACTAGAATCGACTTTTCCTCTCATAGCTCATAAATAAATGCACATATATTGTCTCACACTCATCATAATAGAACGATTGAACGAAGTTTATTTTCAAAGGGTCACAAATTGGGCACAGGCCCGTCTTACATTCGGCCCTTCCAATCACTCATCTTTCGCAAATCAATTATCTGTTGTGCATGTTACATTCACATAGAGAAGACACAAAAACATTGTCAAATGAGTGTTGTCAACATAAACAATGCATATTACGAGACAGGCAGGCAGGCAGACACACATACATACATACATACACAAATAAATACTTACATACCTGCAGAAAGCAGCAGAGACTAAAGACACACTAGACCAGTGGTTCTCAACCTTTTTTGGCCCATGCACCCCTTCACCATATGTTCAGAATGTCATCCCCCCACCCTCTCCCCTTTGTAATTTCTCCATATAAATCCATCCCCACATATATTTTACACAGTATACGTAAAAATGGAAGCTAAATTTAATAACACATACTAGAACAAGTCTAGACGTGTACATAAAAACATGATTTGCTGGTCTACTTACGTTATAAAACGGATTTCAGAAGGGCGAGAAGTACAGAACCGTAAAGTATGGAGGGAAAATCAATATCAAGTAACCGGTTCTTGTATTAACGCAATCTTGAAATAATCTTAATCCCCCAGAAACCCTAAAATTCCCCCATGGGGAAGGAAGGGGAAGGGGGATTTAACCACTGCACTAGATAAAATAAAAATTGAAAACTATAGCTACGCCACTGGGGTCCGAACGTGTCACTTCAAAATGACGACAGAGCCTTGGTGGAGGGAGAAACGTACTTCGACGCACGAGCCAATCCAAACAGCCTGAAGAAAGATGTCTTTCTTAGCCAGGTCTATCACACATGTAAACCCACAACTAAGCGATATGGACAGAATTCTATCTAACGACTAAGTAAAAACATAGGTCTCGGAATTGTATATTAACAGATTCATTTCCAGACAAATGTAAGTTAGGACCAAATAAACCTTGATGACGGAAAATGGGAAGGTAGGGGTGTGGCTACAGTTAGGGACTTAAGTTGTTAGTATGATAGCGATATATAAACCCATGGCAGATTCGGGAAAGTCGCTTAAGACGGTTTATTAACCCATGGCACGTAATCTGTTAAACCAACATAGGTCAAATAAAAACACGCAAGCACACGGACCTTAATGTTGTTTCCGGTATGTTAATGACCATTTAAAGAAGAGATGCAATTGGTCGGTTCCAATGTCGTAAACGTATTACACAGAAATATCAATTGGGTACATGTAATTTTATTTATGAGCTGTTTTTGTGGTCTCAAAGGGTAGCCAGAATGATATTTCATATCATATCGATTTCACATAGACACTAAAAAGAAACACGAGAATAATTGCATGGGTAATTACGTCATGGAAGCTGCAAAAATGTGGTTTTATCGAAAAATGATGAGGTCACCGTGGATGAATAGAAAACCCAATGAATTCATCTTGAAAGAAGTGAACTCACAAAAACAAATCATTACTCCCGTCATAAGAAGACAGTCTGTGTTCTTTGGGCATGTCATGAGACGGGGAACGTTGGAGTATATCGTCACAACAGGAAAGTTGGGGGGAAAGAGAAGCAGGGGAAGATCCAGAGATAAGGTGCTGGACAGTTTGACAACATGGCTAAAAGGAATGTCGGTATCAGAAAAGATTTGCAGCACAAGAGACAGAAGTTTGTGGACAGACATGATCACCAACGCCACATGGCATGGACTATAAGAAGACGAAATAGACTTTACTTTGTGGAGGTACCAGAATCGTGTAGGACAGTGGTTCTCAACCGGTGGGGAATCCCCCCCCCACCCCAGGGGGACATTTTAGGGTTTCCAGGGGGGTGGGGTGGGGGGATTAAGAATATTTCAAGATCGTATTAATACACGAACCAGTTACTTGATATTGTTTTTCCCTCTAAATTGTTCGGTTCTGTATTTCTCGCCCTAATGAAATTCGTTTTATAACTTAAGTAGACCCGTAAATCACGTTTTATGTAGATGTCTAGACTTGTTATAGTATGTGTTATTAAATTTAGCTTCCATTTTTATGTTTACTGTGTAAGGGTTGCGGGGGGGGGGGGGGGAGATTTATAGAGAGGAAATTGGAAAGGGGGGGATGACGTTCTGAACATATGGTAAAGGGGGCATGGGCCAAAAAAGGTTGAGAACCACTGGTGTAGGACGTCACATAACCAGGTCAGCTCATTTTGAATCAGAGTAGCTCAACATCGTTATGCAAGCCTTTCATCATCATCATCATCATCATCATCATCATCAACAGCATCATCAAGTGCCATGCCAGCTGGGTAGACGTTCATGTCTCTCCACATATCTTGGTTTTGGTGTTCTTAATCATCTCTGCTGATGACACTTCTCCATGCCACCGTCTCAATCCATCCAGCATCATTTCTCTTGGTCGAACTCTGCTTGTCTTCCCCTCGATCTTTCCAGTTGTCACAATGTTCTCAATAGCCTCTCTTCTCATAACACGACCCAAAAAAAAGATGTTTTGTCTCTTTCTTATTGTTGTATATAATGTTCTAGCTTCATTAGCCTCTTTCGGGCAATCGTTGTTAGTTACTCTGGCAGTCCAAGGAATTCGCAACATTCGTCTTAGGAATCACATCTCTGTTGCTTCCAAATTCTTCCTAATTTCATCATCGTAGAAATATTGCTCAGAATCTTGAGAGACTGGATCTGCCCCAAAGTTTTATGTGGTGGGAAAAGATTCCTAACTCAACTGAGTATTAACCCGGTCACGTTTTGCGTAGAAGCAAATAGGATATATGTAGTTTGTTGCATGACCTTTACGTGACGTCCGCAATCAACATCGGCATTTATTGGATGTTCGTGATTTACTATGCAGTTGTTAGTTATGAAGTCTGTCATTAATTTCTGAATTATCTAAACTGCCGACGGCTCATGCCATGGAAATCAACGCCAGGCGTTCTGCTTCCAAATCACCCTAGATTGATTTCGAGACCCTGGACTCGGTAGGTCAGGGGATGTTGAATCTACACGTCTTACTATCCCCTACACATTAGACCCCGGTTGGAAACGATTGAGCGCATCTTAAAAATAGTTACGGGAGCCTTCTACACATCCTAAGGCTAAACGCAGAACACGGATAAAGAAAATAACAAGGAAGCGGAACGACGAGGTTAAGTAAACTATAATAGACAAAATGAAAAACAAGTATTTAAAAATTGGAGAAAAGCAAACAGGATCGTGGTTATATCGAATGTAGAATAGCTAGAAGAAACGCAAATAGAATAATAAAGAGATAAACCTAAAAAGATTGTGGGGAATATGGAGAAACCCTAAACAAAATATATAAGGAGGAAACTAGAAACTTCTACAAAATGGTTAGTACGCTCGTTCAATGAGAACTAGAACAGAATACTTGGATCCAAATGAAATAATTATCAGTAAAAAATAAGAACCAAGAAGTAATCAAATCAAATCCTAAACGGTTGGAGGCAGTACAACACGCAACTTCTCAACAGCAGGAATCCAAAAAACCTACACTGATGCCATGGAAGAACTAGAACCAGACATACTGAAAGAAGAAATTGGAGAAGCCATTAGATTAGCCTCAATGAATAAATCACCGTGGCAAGACGAAATACCAAATGAACTAATTAAAGCAGTTAGAGAAATAGGAACAGTATGGCTACATAGACTATTTAACGATGTTTAAAACAACAGACACCACGAGACTGAGGAAACGCCATAATTATCCCAATTTGGAAAAATAAAGGCAGCAAAAGAGACCGCACACATTACAGAGGCATTTCACTTTTGAGAAGTACTGGGAAAATATTCTGCAAGATAGTTGAGAAAAAAACTAAGTACCCCAGCTAAGCGAAACACAACTTGGATTTAGGAAAAACAAAAGATGCACAGATGCCATCTGAACTCTAAGACAACTGATAGAAAAATCAATTGAATTTAATTAAATACTGTACTTCAGTGGTTCTCAACCGGTGGGGAATTCCCCCCCCCCCTTCCAGGGGGGAATTTTAGGGTTTCCAGGGGGAATTAAGATTATATCAAGATCGCATTAATACAAGAACCAGTTACTTGGTATTGTTTTTCACCCTAAATTTTACGGTTCTGTACTTCTCGCCATAATGAAATTCGTTTTATAACGTAAGTAGACCCGTAAATCACGTTTTATGTAGACGTCTAGACTTGTTCTAGTATGTGTTATTAAATGTAGCTTCCATTTTTATGAATACCGTGTAAGGGCGTGGGGGGGGGGGGGCATTTATAGGGAAGAAATTCGAAAGGGGAGGAATGGCGTTCTGAACATATGGTAAAGGGGCCATGGGCCAAGAAAAGGTTGAGAACCACTCTACTTAGCCTTTGGCGACCAAGAAAAGGCATTTCATATAGTAGATATAAATAAGCTGTGGGAAATCCTTACAGTATATGGAGTTAGTACACAGCTAACAAAGTTATGTAGAAGCTTATACGACAACAGTGAAAGCATTATAAGAACAAAGGGAGGACACTAAGACCCATTCACCATAAGATCCGGGGAAAGGCAAGGTTGTGTCCTGTCCTCCCTCTTGTTCATAACCTATATTGACAGCATATATAAAGAAACCAGCCAAACATAGACCGCAAGAACACCGCATGACGAACAAAACACAGAACGGTAAATTACATTAATAATCTGAACTTTGGATCGAACTGTGGGACTATAGCGCTAGAAGGTGTGGGTTATGGGACTTGGGGTTTTCAAAACTCATATTTGCGGACGATCAAGCACTAGTTTTAAAGTCAGAAACAGACTTATAAGACCACATGAATAGTCTAAACGAAGTGTGTAAGCAACATAACACGAACATTAGCACACGTAAAACAGAGGCAATGACCATACCCAAAGAAGAACAAACTAGCAAAGATCCATCTAAAAGAACACTCCATAAAACAAGTAAAGAACGTCAAGTGCTTAGAAAGTATAATATCATCAAATGGCAAATCAGAAGACGAGATCGAGAATACAGGCAAAAAGGCAAACAAACTCATTAGATAAATGGCATCAATACTAAAGAACAAACACGTGTCAGTAGATTCTAAAAATAAAAAATAAAAAAAAAAACACTGCACAATACAACTTTCCTACCAACTCTATGTCAAACCTGAACAATGACAGAAAAAGAGAAAGGTTACAGCAACGGACGTGAGATTCCTAAGAATACTCAACGTATCAAGAAGAGGGAAATTCAGAAATGATTAAATCGGGATTAATGTAGCGGTAATAGCAGCGCTATATTTCATTAGCAGGTGAAATGGTTCAGCTATATAACTATACTACCAACTAACAGTATACCACAACAAGCAACGATGTACAAACCAAATGGAACCAGAAGAAGAGGCCGACAGAGTAAATGATGGACAGAGGGTACAACAGTCCAAGGGAATATCGATATATGATGACCATAAACGGGTACGCTCCCGCTGTTTACGCTTCACTTCGACACCGCAAGGTACAAGAGGAATAGGGATGCGATGAGATGAGATGCGATGAGATGGGATGAGATGAGAGATGAGATGTGCAAGGCCCATATTTGTATAGACCAATCAGAACTCAATAGATGACGTGGTTAATATCACACAGACCACTTTTCCTTCCCATTACATTTCCTGATGCCCATTTCAGGCTGGCTGACCTAGCAGTCCAGATCACTTTGAAAAATCCCACCAGATGCTGATTCGAACTTATAACCACCGCGTCTGCAGACGAGCGTCAAGCCACTACTCCACGGCGGCTCCCAGAGTTAATGTAGAAACCACAGGGGGGTTCGGGGTGACAGGCATTGGTAGCACCTTTGGTAAGGATGACTGTCACGCTCTTTTCAGGGCACATCCCCCACTGGTCCAAACCTGACATCCAGCTCACGCCTGTGGCTCCTAGTAGCTGTCAGCATGCAACAGCGGCCACCTCGCGGGCAACAGCTGTGACAGGCTGGCTAAACCAGGCGTGGGTAGCCGACTTAGTAGTCAAACCAATAGGTGAACTAGGGTATGCCTACCCAGAATGTGAAGACAGGATTCGGCAGACTGGGCGGAAGAAATCATTGTTGATTCAACGGGCAAGACGGCGTTTACCTGCAAAACGCTGTTGAACGTAATGAGCACGGTAAGGCACGTAGAACGCCCTGGTCATCCACTGCACCTGTGTTCGTCTCCAGCCGTCTCGACTTGTCTTGCCACTGGACTCAGATGGACTCAGGCGAGAGAGTGAGGTCTACGAATTGCGCATCTCTTCCTCACATTACTCCAATTCATCGCGCAAGTCATTCTTCATCCAACTTCATTTATCAAATAGGCATTATCAGCCATCTTAGAACTCACGGCTCCATACTTTCAACAACACCGGATGAAATGAATGGTCATCAATATTCATAATGGACAAACAACACAACAACACAAACCTTAAGTCGGTGGAAAGTCTCAAGGGGTATAGAAATCCGGACTTGCACCGCAATGTGTGGGCGGAGCTACCACAAATACATCCTTGAGAAAAGCTACCCGGAAGAACTAGAATCGACTTTTCCGATCACACAAGGAAGAAAAGGAGGAATAACTGCACGGAAAGTTACATTATGAGGGTGTCAGGATCATCTGGGACCTCACATAAACACGTCACTGCATTTTGAGTCCGGTAGTCGATCAGCACCGTTCTTTCAAGCCTTCGATTGTCGTGAAAATACTGGTCAAGATTTGGCGAGGATGGATCGACCCCACAGGTGTATGGGGTAGGAAAAGACCCATACTCACCTGAGTATTGAACCAGGAAACATGTGGTGTGCAGGCAAGTACCCTAAGTTCGTGGCATTCGGACATGACACACACTTAAGTAAGTTAAGGTACCATTCTACACGCCTCAAGACGCATTGGGCATATGGTGCGAGACCCATATTTGTGTGGCACTCAGTGGCAGATATGGTCAGTATCACATCGATTGCCTTTACTACTCACAATATTGTTGGGACTCTTTTCAGACTGAGTCGAAGTGGCAGCTCAGATCACCTTTTAAAAAATGTGATCCTCTCCGCTACGAATCGAACCCACGATCATTTGGGATGACAGGCTTGGCTCTAGTTATTGGAGGAGTGTGGTTCAGTGGCTGCTACACTTGCCCACCTGCAGGCTCGTCGTGTATTCGGAACCCCCCCCCCCTCCCCATATCAAGGCGGAGTTTTGTTTAAACTGACATGAGCTTTCCGGTCGATCAAGCCTAAATTCCTCTTATAGTTGAGTTGAGTTGAGTTAAGAACCAACATCACTGCACTCAGGACATTCCCATACGTGCTCTGTCCTCTCGTTCAACACCCAGCGAAGAGTCACACTACTATCGTTCCTGCCGCTATCTGATTGAAAGTTCTCCTTGTCTTCCCTCTCAGTTTTGAGATTCTTCCAAACCCCTGCCGGTTCCCCCGCAATCTCATTCTTTCCACACACTGGTTCTCAATCTGTTCCTCCACCTTCTCCACCTGGTCCCAAAAGCATTCCTCTTATAAATACTCTATACCAAGTGGCGTTGGTCTGTCCACATACTTCTGTCTCTTGTGTTGTCAATCAGTTCTGCTACTAATGTTCCTTCATGCTATGATGTCAAACTGCCCCACTTCTTATAGACCATGCCGTGTGGCGTTGGTGATTATGTCTATCCATATCCTTCTGTCTTTTGTGTTGCCAATCAGTTCTCCATACCATGATGTCAGAACGTCCAGTGTCTTCTCACTTAGTCTCACACAGCCTCTCCGCCCTTCCAACATTCCCGTTATGACGACATAGCCCAACTTTTCCCCTTCTCGTGACATGCCGAAAGAATGTGGACTCGTCTGATGCGAGTAACCAGTTCTCTTTGTGAGTTCACTTCTTTCAATATGTCTTCATTACTGTTTCTTTCCGTCCACGATGCTTTCATCATTCTTTTATAAAATTACATCTCCACAGCTTACACATAATTCCTCACTTGTGTGCTAATTGTCCGTATTTCGCTTCCGTTCATCAGGATTGGTTCAATATAGCTCTTAAGAACTCTTTTCAAGCCTAAAATGGTGACCAAGAAAATGTTCTCGGAGATAAAGGCCACCAGAATGATATTGACCAACTCACACATAGACTGTATACAAATATGAAGTTAGCACCATATACACACAAGGAACCGCGGTAGCGTAACGTCCTGACGCTCGCCTACTGGCCCGGAGCTGATAGGTTCACATTCAGATCGTGGGGACTCGACACTGTAAACATTGACGCGTGCTCTCAGGTCGACACAGCCGACAGTGGGTACCAGGCAGCGCCTTGGGAAATAAAGACGTCCGGTTTGACAATGGTCATTCACCAAGTGACCCATGGGTTGACAACATAGATTGTGCATCTCAAGGTGTGTACAGTGTCCTTGCATTTTATTTCACTGTTTATGTCCTAACAACAGGAAAGTTGGAGGTCAAGAGAAAGGAGCAGAGGGGGGGGGGGGGGGAACCAAGAGAGAAGATTCTAGACAGTTTAACACCATGTCATGGAGGAATATCCGTATCAGAAATGATTGCCAGCACACAGGACAGGAGGTTGTGGTCAAACGTGATCGCCAACGCCACACGGTATGGACTATACGCAGAATGGCACCACCCGAGACAGAAGGTTGTGGGCAGACTTGATCACCAACACCACACGGCATGGACTATAAGAAGAAGAAGTTATGCAGCAGCAATGTCGCCAATGCCTGTTCAAGACACTTTATGAGGATCGTGATGATTGAGTTGAGTTGGTTCAAGAGCCGACATCTCAGCAATCGGAACATTCCCATACGTACTCCGACTTCAGTGATAATGATGATTGTTTCAAGTTAAACCCATAATTACAATACTTACTTAAAGTCCAAAATCTTCAACTCTGTCAACAATAGACATGCACCGTCCCACATCCAGAAACAAGAACCATTCAAGAACAACACAACTGTAGTCCTCGGAATTCCGCCTCCTGCGACCTCCGTCGACCATAATACCCGGAATTTTGCTCCGATTCGCGGAGCAACAAAAAACCGCCAGTGGAATCGGGAACTTCTTCCAGTGAGACACGCAGCAAACGATCTCTTCCTCTGTTTGTCCTGTCCGCTTCCCGCCAGCTGCACTGTCCTTGTTGGGAATGTTCACACCATCGCCTTCCTCTACTCCCTCCACCACCACCACCACCATCTCTCTCTCTCTCTCTCTCTCTCTCTCTCTCTCTCTCTCTCTCTCTCTCTCTCTCTCTTCCTCTCACCTCCTCTCGCGCTCTCTATTGGCTCGCTTCCTGCAATACAAGAGGGGAAAATCGATTCCCGCTAGCGCCCTCGGGTGACCTCGATTATTGAACTTTACTTCTTTGGTTTTTTAACAGCAGGCGGTACTATCATTTGATAGTTGTTTCGGATATCCGGTTTTTCTTTATAACACTTTTCTCTTTGCTTATATTTGCCTGGCAAATACTCGAGACTGTATTTATCTCGCAGCGAAACCCTTACTTGTCTGTAATGTTTCTTTCTGTAGTTCAAAGAGCATTGAGGGAAATAAAACTTCCCTGCCTCCCTCTTCTTGTCCCGGCAACTGTTTCAATATTTCCTCAAGGTGTTTGTCTGTCATCAAAATATGGTGTGGATTATTGAGTTGTTCGACGGCTTGCAGCTGCTGCCATCTTGAGATGTTACATGTTCCATGCTCTGTAGGATGACTACGACGGTTATGATGATAAAGAAGAAGAAGAAGAAGAAGAAGAAGAAGAAGAAGAAGAAGAAGAAGAAGAAGAAGAAGAAGAAGAAGAAGAAGAAGAAGAAGAAGAAGAAGGAGGAGGAGGAGGAGGAGGAGGAGGAGGAGGAAAATATCTTTATGATCATAAAGAAGAGGAAGAACAGGAAGACAGTGACGATGATGATTCTAATGACGGTAGGGAAGAAGAAAGACAGTAATGATGATGATGCTGATGAGGGTAAAGAACCCAACCCACGTCTAAATATCCTGTCGTTAGCTATCTCCTACACCTCCCTCTATGCCCTCCCAATATTATTCATCTCTGTCTGTAATTCTCTTCTCCAAGTGTGCTTAGTATTCTCGCTATTTCATAACCTTGTGGGTTCCAGGCAAGAGCGTGTCTAGTTGTATTGTCCTCGGGTTTTCTCAGTGTGTGCCCTCTTGTGGGTTCCAGGAAACTTCTTCATCGGTCTCTTCTCTGTTTGTCCTGTCCGTTCCCGCAGCGCTGTCCTGTGATTGTCCCTCGCGCTCTCTATTGGCTCGCTTCCTGCAATACAAGAGGGGAATCGATTCCCGCTAGCGCCCTCGGGTGACCTCGATTATGTGCCTTTACTCTTTGGTTTTTTACACAGCAGGCGGTACTCATTTGATAGTTGTTTCGGATATCCGGTTTTTCTTTTATAACACTTTTTCTCTTTGCTTATATTTGCCTGGCAAATACTCGAGACTGTATTTATCTCGCAGCGAAACCCTTACTTGTCTGTAATGTTTCTTTCTGTAGTTCAAAGAGCATTGAGGGAAATAAAACTTCCCTGCCTCCCTCTTCTTGTCCCGGCAACTGTTTCAATATTTCCTCAAGGTGTTGTCTGTCATCAAAATATGGTGTGGATTATTGAGTTGTTCGACGGCTTGCAGCTGCTGCCATCTTGGAGATGTTACATGTTCCATGCTCTGTAGGATGACTACGACTGTCTATGATGATAAAGAAGAAGAAGAAGAAGAAGAAGAAGAAGAAGAAGAAGAAGGAAGAAGAAGAAGAAGAAGAAGAAGAAGAAGAAGAAGAAGAAGAAGGAGGAGGAGGAGGAGGAGGAGGAAAATATCTTTATGATCATAAAGAAGAGGAAGAACAGGACGACAGTGACGATGATGATTCTAATGACGGTAGGGAAGAAGAAAGACAGTAATGATGATGATGATGATGAGGGTAAAGAACCCAACCCACGTCTAAATATCCTGTCATTAGCTATCTCCTACAGCTCCCTCTATGCCCTCCCAATATTATTCATCTCTGTCTGTAATTCTCTTCTCCAAGTGTGCTTAGTATTCTCGCTATTTCATAACCTTGTGGGTTCCAGGCAAGAGCGTGTCTAGTTGCATCGTCCTCGGGTTTTCTCAGTGTGTGCCCTATCTTGTGGGTTCCAGGCAAGAGCGTGTCTAGTTGCATCGTCCTCGGGTTTTCTCAGTGTGTGCCCTATCTTGTGGGTTCCAGGCAAGAGCGTGTCTAGTTGCATCGTCCTCGGGTTTTCTCAGTGTGTGCCCTATCTTGTGGGTTCCAGGCAAGAGCGTGTCTAGTTGCATCGTCCTCGGGTTTTCTCAGTGTGTGCCCTATCTTGTGGGTTCCAGGCAAGAGCGTGTCTAGTTGCATCGTCCTCGGGTTTTCTCAGTGTGTGCCCTATCTTGTGGGTTCCAGGCAAGAGCGTGTCTAGTTGCATCGTCCTCGGGTTTTCTCAGTGTGTGCCCTATCTTGTGGGTTCCAGGCAAGAGCGTGTCTAGTTGCATCGTCCTCGGGTTTTCTCAGTGTGTGCCCTATCTTGTGGGTTCCAGGCAAGAGCGTGTCTAGTTGCATCGTCCTCGGGTTTTCTCAGTGTGTGCCCTATCTTGTGGGTTCCAGGCAAGAGCGTGTCTAGTTGCATCGTCCTCGGGTTTTCTCAGTGTGTGCCCTATCTTGTGGGTTCCAGGCAAGAGCGTGTCTAGTTGCATCGTCCTCAGGTTTTCTCAGTGTGTGCCCTATCTTGTGGGTTCCAGGCAAGAGCGTGTCTAGTTGCATCGTCCTCGGGTTTTCTCAGTGTGTGCCCTATCTTGTGGGTTCCAGGCAAGAGCGTGTCTAGTTGCATCGTCCTCGGGTTTTCTCAGTGTGTGCCCTATCTTGTGGGTTCCAGGCAAGAGCGTGTCTAGTTGCATCGTCCTCGGGTTTTCTCAGTGTGTGCCCTATCTTGTGGGTTCCAGGCAAGAGCGTGTCTAGTTGCATCGTCCTCGGGTTTTCTCAGTGTGTGCCCTATCTTGTGGGTTCCAGGCAAGAGCGTGTCTAGTTGCATCGTCCTCGGGTTTTCTCAGTGTGTGCCCTATCTTGTGGGTTCCAGGCAAGAGCGTGTCTAGTTGCATCGTCCTCGGGTTTTCTCAGTGTGTGCCCTATCTTGTGGGTTCCAGGCAAGAGCGTGTCTAGTTGCATCGTCCTCGGGTTTTCTCAGTGTGTGCCCTATCTTGTGGGTTCCAGGCAAGAGCGTGTCTAGTTGCATCGTCCTCGGGTTTTCTCAGTGTGTGCCCTATCTTGTGGGTTCCAGGCAAGAGCGTGTCTAGTTGCATCGTCCTCGGGTTTTCTCAGTGTGTGCCCTATCTTGTGGGTTCCAGGCAAGAGCGTGTCTAGTTGCATCGTCCTCGGGTTTTCTCAGTGTGTGCCCTATCTTGTGGGTTCCAGGCAAGAGCGTGTCTAGTTGCATCGTCCTCGGGTTTTCTCAGTGTGTGCCCTATCTTGTGGAGTTCCAGGCAAGAGCGTGTCTAGTTGCATCGTCCTCGGGTTTTCTCAGTGTGTGCCCTATCTTGTGGGTTCCAGGCAAGAGCGTGTCTAGTTGCATCGTCCTCGGGTTTTCTCAGTGTGTGCCCTATCTTGTGGGTTCCATGGCAAGAGCGTGTCTAGTTGCATCGTCCTCAGGGTTTTCTCAGTGTGTGCCCTATCTTGTGGGTTCCAGGCAAGAGCGTGTCTAGTTGTATCGTCCTCAGGTTTTCTCAGTGTGTGCCCTATCTTGTGGGTTCCAGGCAAGAGCGTGTCTAGTTGATATCGTCCTCGGGTTTTCTCAGTGTGTGCCCTATCTTGTGAGTTCCAGGCAAGAGCGTGTCTAGTTGTATCGTCCTCGGGTTTTCTCAGTGTGTGTCCTATCTTGTGGGTTCCAGGCAAGAGCGTGTCTAGTTGCATCGTCCTCGGGTTTTCTCAGTGTGTGCCCTATCTTGTGGGTTCCAGGCAAGAGCGTGTCTAGTTGCATCGTCCTCGGGTTTTCTCAGTGTGTGCCCTATCTTGTGAGTTCCAGGCAAGAGCGTGTCTAGTTGCATCGTCCTCGGGTTTTCTCAGTGTGTGCCCTATCTTGTGGGTTCCAGGCAAGAGCGTGTCTAGTTGCATAGTCCTCGGGTTTTCTCAGTGTGTGCCCTATCTTGTGGGTTCCTGGCAAGAGCGTGTCTAGTTGAATTGTCCTCGGGTTTTCTCAGTGTGTGCCCTATCTTGTGGGTTCCAGGCAAGAGCGTGTCTAGTTGTATCGTCCTGGGGTTTTCTCAGTCTGTGTCCTATCTTGTGGGTTCCTGGCAAGAGCGTGTCTAGTTATATTGTCCTCGGGTTTTCTCAGTGTGTGCCCTATCTTGTGGGTTCCTGGCAAGAGCGTGTCTAGTTTTATTGTCCTTGGGTTTTCTCAGTGTGTGCCCTATCTTGTGGGTTCCAGGCAAGAGCGTGTCTAGTTGTATCGTCCTCGGGTTTTCTCAGTGTGTGTCCTATCTTGTGGGTTCCAGGCAAGAGCGTGTCTAGTTGTATCGTCCTCGGGTTTTCTCAGTGTGTGTCCTATCTTGTGGGTTCCAGACAAGAGCGTGTCTAGTTGTATCGTCCTCGGGTTTTCTCAGTGTGTGCCCTATCTTGTGGGTTCCAGGCAAGAGCGTGTCTAGTTGTATCGTCCTCGGGTTTTCTCAGTGTGTGCCCTATCTTGTGGGTTCCAGGCAAGAGCGTGTCTAGTTGTATCGTCCTCGGGTTTTCTCAGTGTGTGTCCTATCTTGTGGGTTCCAGACAAGAGCGTGTCTAGTTGTATCGTCCTCGGATTTTCTCAGTGTGTGCCCTATCTTGTGGGTTCCAGGCAAGAGCGTGTCTAGTTGTATCGTCCTCGGGTTTTCTCAGTGTGTGCCCTATCCAGTGCTAGTCTCTTTCCCTCGCCTCTTTGTTCACTAGGGTTTGTTTTGGGACGCAGAGGTGTTTCCAAGGCACCAGGACTGTGTTCTATACTGGCCAAGACCTACTGACGCGTCCTCGTCGAGCGTCCTGGGCAACAGGTCCCTTCGGGGTCCTAGCTAAAGTCAGTAGGATCGCCGATTCCTCCGAAGTCGGAGAGTGTCTGCCTGTACGGCGAGGAACCACTCTCTGCACACCAATAAGCCAGACATGGGACAACGGATACTCACGCAAACCTCAGGTCCTGTATGACATCACACTGATGTTGGACAACAGGGTTCCTTCATCCGACATACAGGACTTCGTGTTGGAGCTCAAGCCAACGAACACAAGCAAGCAAGCAAGCACTAGGGTTTGTTTAATTTTCTCCATGAGCTCTACATTGGTTTTGTTGTCAGACCATTTTAGTTCCACTATTTTACGCAGACATCAGTTTGTGAATGTTTGTAGTTGAATCATTTCTTTAATGTTACTGTCTTCATCAAAGATTTACTTTATTGCAAAAAAACATAGATCTTGTTACTGTCTTCTTGAAAGATCCACTTTCTTGTAAGGGCAAAGAGACACCGTGTTTTGACTTGACGAAAGATTCACATTCTTGTAAAGACACACATATATTGTGTACTGTCTCGATAAAAGATTACCATTTTGGAGAGACGGACAGATCTTGTTACTATCTTGATGAAAGATTCACATTCTTGTGTGTGTGCTGTGCACACACACACACACACACACACACACACGCACGCACTCACGCACGCACACGCACGCACGCACGCACGCACACACACACACACAATGTATTGTCTTGATGAAAGATTCACATTCTTGTAGAGCCACACACACACACACACACACACACACACACACACACACACACACACACACACACACACACACACACACGCACATTGTCTTTATGAAAGATTCACATTCTTGTAACGACTACATATATTGTTATTGTTTTGATGAAAGATTACCAATTTTGTAGAGATACACAGATCTTGTTACTATCTTGATGAAAGATTCACTTTCTTTTTGAGACCCACAGACACAATGTATTGTCTTGATGAAAGATTCACATTCTTGTAAAGACTCATAGACACAATGTATTGTCTTGATGAAATATTAACATTCTTGTAGAGACACAAAGACACAATGTATTGTTCACATTGTATTGTCTTGATGAAAGATTCTCATTCTTGTAAAGACATACATATATTGTTAATGTGTTGATGAAAGATTCAAACTCTTGTAAAGACTCACAGACACAATGTATTGTCTTGATGAAAGATTCACATTCTTGTAAAGACTCACAGATTTCGTTATTGTCTTGATGAAATATTCACATTCTTGTACAGACACACAGATATTGTTACTTTCTTGATGAAAGATTCACATTCTTGTACACACAAACACAATGTATTGTCTTGATGAAAGATTCACATTCTTGTAAAGACTCACAGATTTCGTTATTGTCGTGATGAAAGATTCACATTCTTGTAAAGACTCACAGATTTCGTTATTGTCTTGAAGAAAGATTCACATTCTTGTAGAGACACGCATACGTTGTGTACTGTCTTCATGAAAGATTCACCACCACCACCACCACCATTGGCACCTTGCCGTCTTGACAGACGATAGTTTGTGCTTTAAAAAGGCATAATAACTTTTACCTATGGCGGTAGCGCATGTGACTGATAAGGCCAATTTGCGCTGTAAATGTCCGTTCACAGTGGGTGCATGTGAACACGTGGTCATTTCCACCATCATGCACCATCTTACGTCTTAAACGCTCGGTGTGTGACTTATCTACAATAATTTTCTCCTTTGTCTTTATTCCATTTCTGATGTTTGCCCTCCATGCAACACGTTCAGCGGCTACTTGCTCCAAATATGCATTATCAATGCCTGTATCAATCATGTCCCGCTTACACACATCTTTGTATCGTAGTAGAGGCCGACCCTGAGATCTCTTACCCATCTGTAATTCACCAAAAAAGATGTCCTTTGGTATTCTACCATCATCCATCCTCCTAAGATGTCCTATCCATCTAAGTCTACGAAGACTGAGCATGGAATAAACTGTCACACAACCTTATCTTTCCAATACTTCAGTATTTGTGATTTTGTCTTGCCACTTAATACCAAGAATTCTTCGCAGACACCGCATATGAAAGCTGTTTAAATGTTTCTTTTGGTGTGAGTAAGTTGTCCAGGTTTCACTGCCATAAAGAAGAGTACTAAGGCCACAGGCTTGATAGACAAGGACTTTTGTTTTTGCAGTAAGCTTCCTGTTCTCCCAGACTCTTTTTCTTAACCTGTTCATTGTTGTTGCTGCCTTACCAATCCGGATGTTGATTTCCTGATCTAGGGATAATTTGCTATTTACCACTGATCCTAGATATGTAAAATGGTCTGCCATCTCTAGTTCGGCATCGTCAATAAAGATTGATGGTACCCCATGTGCACCTTGTGACATAATCTGTGTCTTCTTTTTGCTAATTGTTAAACCAAATTCAGAACAAGCATTGGAGAATGCAGATAGTAGACATTGCAATTACGTCCTTAGAGTGGGTCGAAACTGCAGCATCATCTGCAAAACGCAACTCTCTGATCAGTACCCTCCTAATTTTGGTCTTGGCCTTCAATCTCTGAGCATTGTAAAGGCCGCCATCTGAGCGTGAGTGAATGTATATACCACCATCCTGATCACGAAAGGCATATTTCAGTAGAAGTGAAAAGTATATTCCAAAGAGGGTGAGAGCTAGTACACAACCTTGCTTAACTCCACTCTTGATTTCAAATTCTTCAGAAGTTGCACCATCAAACTTGATTATACCCTTCATGCCTGTGTGGAACAATTCCACAATGGACAGAAGAGTTGGTTAGCGGCCAATCTTCTTTAGCGCCTTGAACAGACCCTCACGACTGACCAAATCAAATGCCTTTGTGAGGTCGATGAAGGCAATAAACAGTGGTTGATTCTGTTCACGGCATTTTTCTTGCATTTGTCGCAATGAGAATATCATATCAATGGTAGACCGGTTCTGTCGAAAGCCACACTGTGATTCGGGGTAGACTTGATCTCCTAGGACTTGAAGTCTGCGCAGAACAATTCTGGCAAATACTTTTCCAACAATACACAGAAGTGAGATACCCCTATAGTTATTGCAGTCCTTGTTCTTGTACAGTGTTATGATGCTTGAATCTTTGAAATCCTGTGGGACTTGTCCTTCTCGCCAGCATAGCTCTATTAGCTGGTGGATCTGTAGAGTGAGTGTGTCTTGCCCACTCCTGATAACCTCTATTGGAATCCCATCCTTACCTGGAGCCTTGCCAGATGCAAGTTCATTTATAGCACACTTAACTTCTGTTATGGTGGGAAGTGTGCCCAGGTGGTCAAGAGTTCGTAGAGCCTATATGGCGTTGAGGGCATCATCCGCTAGTTTGGTCTCACTTGAGTAAAGCTCCAAATAGTGCTCTACCCATCTGTCCATCTGCTGTTTCTTATCAGTGATGATTTCTCCAGTCAAGGTTTTCAATGGTGCATTTCTTTTGATCACTGGACCACAGGCTTTCTTTATTCCTTCATCCATGCTTCTTATGTTTCCCTTATCACTTGCGATTTGAATGGACTCACATAACTTGATCCAATAATCATTTGCACACGGCCTGGCAGCTTTTTGCACATCCTTCCTAGCTTGCCTTAGCTCACTCAGAGTGTTACGCGTTGGTCTTTCCTTGTTTCTTAGGAGAGCTTTCTTCTTCTTATCAATCAAGGACTGCAGAGTCTCGCTGTTTGCCGCAAACCAGTCCTGCCTCTTATGATCTACAGTGCAGTAAACCCCTACGGCAGTTTTATAAAGAGTTTCCTTAATTTGACCCCACTTTTCATTTACTGTACAATTTTCTGGTGTATCAGTGAAAGCGTCTTCAAGTTGCTGTTGAAACTGAAAGCACTTTTCAGGATCGTGAGTGTTAATATGAAAGATTCACATTCTTGTAAAGACACAAATGTTTTGTTATTGTCGTAATCAGAGATTCACATTCTTTTAAAGACACACAGATCTTGTTACTGTCTTAATCAAAGACCCACATTCTTGTAAAGACACGCAGACGGTGTGCACTGTCTTGACGATACATTTTTGTAAAGACACACAGAAATTGTGTACTGTCTTGACTAAAGATTCACATGCACGTAAAGACACACAGACATTGTCTACTGACGTGATGAAAGATTCATATATTTGTAAAGACACACAGACATTGTCTGCTGTCTTGTCGAAAGATTCACATCTTTGCAAAGACACTCAGTTTATGTACTGTCCTCATCAAAGATTCACATCCTAGGGACCCGAATTTCACTCCCTGTCAGGTCAAGTGTATTTTAATGGGAGACAAGAGTTCAGGTACGACGTCCGCCTCCAACTTGACAAGACCATTTAGATTCAAGGTGAGAAAGCTAGACATTTTTCACAATGAGGAAATTATGGTGTAAACCTTCCTGTGAATAGCGTCTCGTGCCTTCTCGGATTAGGACGAAAAACGAATGTGTACTTTGCAGACGTTAAAATTCAAAATGACGTGGAGATCAAAATGAGGCAGTTGTATAGGCAAAAAATCGTTATATTAAAATCTATATGGCTTGGTACAAATTACAGTCACGCCACATTGGATCTAGCACCACATGCCAACACTCCTGGGGGGGGGAGGAGGTAGGGGGTGATTTCCGGTACAATATGGCGGATAGGCGTGCGATCCGTTAAGATCTTGACGTATTTTTGCTTCTGGTCACGGTTTGCTTTAACTGTTCCTTATTTTGGGCTTGTAGTATATTGTTCCGTCATCCAGCTACTGAGCTGGGTGCTTGGTGCAACACTGTGAGCTTTGGATTTCATGTGGAATGCTCTTCCGATGTGTTGAGGTCGGAGTGGGTTCGCCTGATGGAGAGGGACACTGGTAATAGGGAAAACCAGCCCACACGCTAATATTGACCACGCTCGAGATCAAAGCGAGCGAAAGAAAATATAAACATGGAATGCTTTTTCATCTGTCCGCGATTATTTGTGTTGTGAACTGCGCGACTGGTTGCTGAACTAAATGATGAGCCTTAAGCAGTAATGCGTTTGCAACTTCTGGTTTTTCTAGTGACTGCTGCTTGCATCGATGATGAATTGTAACTCTAGTGGCAGAATGTTGTGTTAGCATTCTGGCGGCGACCTTATGCAGGTTTTTGCATGTGTGGGTGTGCAGTCGGCTTTGTCAGGACTGCTGACTGTTCCACTTTTTACATGGGACAGTTAGGAGCTTTGTGTGTGCTATTCGCTGGCACAGGAACGGAACATTATGCAGTGATATGTTGCCGTGATTTTAGAACCGCAACTTACGAAGCTACAAATAATCCTTAAGGTGTATGAAGGGATCTTTTATGCTTTGCCGTTGACATTGTATTGGGTTCATGAGGCTGGTATATTTTACATGTGGCATTGCTAGAAGTTTACATTGTGTTGGGTTCATCAGGGTGGTATATTTTACATGTGGCATTGCTAGAAGTTTACATTGTGTTGGGTTCATCAGGATGGTATATTTTACATGTGGCATTGCTAGAAGTTTACATTGTGTTGGGTTCATCAGGATGGTATATTTTACATGTGGCATTGCTAGAAGTTTACATTGTGTTGGGTTCATCAGGATGGTATATTTTACATGTGGCATTGCTAGAAGTTTACATTGTGTTGGGTTCATCAGGATGGTATATTTTACATGTGGCATTGCTAGAAGTTTACATTGTGTTGGGTTCATCAGGATGGTATATTTTACATGTGGCATTGCTAGAAGTTTACATTGTGTTGGGTTCATCAGGATGGTATATTTTACATGTGGCATTGCTAGAAGTTTACATTGCTGTGGGTTCACGAGGTTGCTATATTTTACAGACTGCATTGCTAGAAATTTACACTGATATTGGGGGTCGGGGGGGGGGGGTCTGAGTTGTCTCGAGGTATGGTGTCCGCCTCGAGTACTGGAGGTCCCGGGTTCAAGCCATATTGAGGACCGGGATGTTTTCTCGTGGACTTCTGGTAACAAAATTTCCCCTTGTCTCTGGCTAGTGAGATCGGACGCCCGTGTGTATTGTTACGCACGTAAAAACTTCCTTGGCAGTTGGAAATTGAAAAAGAGTAGCCTAACGGCGCTGCCCGGGCAAAATTGCAAATTACAAATCTACCTAAAGTATTTCAGGATCCTCACCGATGCTACGGAGTTCGTGCACTGAGCTGGGATTCTCCAGACTCAGGCTTGAGTTACGAGTAGAACGGAGAACTTATGGGTTACACCCGTGTGCCGTGATGTTGATCTGTCGACTAAACTAAACTAAACTGATAATGACATGAGCGCTGCAGGACGATAATTCGATGCACGTGCTGGTGGTCAGCTCAGTAATGTCAGGACTGGACATCTATACCCCCAAGCATTCAGGACTACACACTGAATATCCTAGCACGTAACAGATCCATAGTTGGTTCCTACTTCCGGATTTGTTTTTGTTATTGTTTTTTTAAAGTGTGACTACTTGTAGTATTCAATAGCAGTAGTAGTAATAGTAGTAGTAGTAGTAGTAGTAGTAGTAGTAGTAGTAGTAGTAGTAGTAATAGTAGTAGTAGTAGTAGTAGTAGTAGTAGTAGTAGTAGTAATAGTAGTAGTAGTAGTAGTAGTAGTAGTAGTAGTAGTAGTAGTAGTAGTAGTAGTAGTAGTAGTAGTAGTAGTAGTAGTAGTAGTAGTAGTAATACTGATAGTAGTAGTAGTAGTAGTAGTAGTAGTAGTAGTAGTAGTAGTAGTAGTAGGATCAGCAGCAGTAGCAGTAGTAGTAGTAGCAGTAGTAGTAGTAGTAGTAGTAGTAGTAGTAGTAGTAGTAGTAGTAGTAGTAGTAGTAGTAGTAGTAGGTAGTAGTAGTAGTAGTAGTAGTAGTAGTAGTAGTAGTAGTAGTAGTAGTAGTAGTAGGTAGTAGTAGTAGTAGTAGTAGTAGTAGTAGTAGTAGTAGTAGTAGTAGTAGGAGGAGCAGCAGCAGCAGCAGTGGTAGTAGTAGTAGCAGTAGTAGTAGTAGTAGTAGTAGTAGGAGCAGCAGCAGCAGTAGTAGTAGTAGTAGCAGTAGTAGTAGTAGTAGTAGTAGTAGTAGTAGTAGTAGTAGTAGTAGTAGTAGTAGTAGGTAGTAGTAGTAGTAGTAGTAGTAGTAGTAGTAGTAGTAGTAGTAGGTAGTAGTAGTAATACTGATAGTAGTAGTAGTAGTAGTAGTAGGTAGTAGTAGTAGTAGTAGTAGTAGTAGTAGTAGTAGTAGTAGTAGTAGTAGTAGTAGTAGTAGTAGGTAGTAGTAGTAGTAGTAGTAGTAGTAGTAGTAGTAGTAGTAGTAGTAGTAGGTAGTAGTAGTAGTAGTAGTAGTAGTAGTAGTAGTAGTAGTAGTAGTAGTAATACTGATAGTAGTAGTAGTAGTAGTAGTAGTAGTAGTAGTAGTAGTAGTAGTAGTAGTAGTAGTAGTAGTAGTAGTAGGTGGTTTGATATTTCTTGTTGTTGTTGTTCCCTCAGAGTGGCACTACTATAATTTGAAAGTGGTAGGTTCAAATCTCGGTATGCCCATCTCTTTTAATTCTCATATTATCTACTGTCCCTTCTTATTACATATTCTGTTCCATGTTTACTCTGAGTGCCAGTCAATATAAATGAATCGTACTCTCATGTATCCTCTATACAAAAAATGCCACGCTGCGATGATGGCACAACATTCCAAAGAAAAAAAAACAACATATTTTGGGGCAGCGTACAAACACCAACAGTGAACATACACAATCTCGCTCCCTCATAAAAGATGGACAGCCATTAAATGTTGGGTGTACGGCTAAGGGAGCGGGGGAGGGGGTGGGTGGGGGAGCAGTGATGACCCGTCCATAACCGCCGGCTGATCGGCTTTTGTCACGGGGCCATCTGCAGAAACCAGAAATTCCAGGCGCGTGTACGAAAAGCGCCAGACTTCACTCAACCTGGGCCGTTTGTTTGTGTTTGTCTGAGAACAGTTAGCCAGTTGTCTGGCCTTTGGCAAACAAACAGACAGAAATATTTCCCAGTTACTGATAACTTATTGATGGTTATTTCGATTTTTAGCTGTAGCTTTTTAGCTGCGTCAGATTGGCCGTTGTCGGTCTATCTATCATTTATTTGTCCATCCATCTCTTTATTATGCAAGCTGTTGTTGTTGTTGTCTTCCACGTATGCCATTAGGCGTCGTGGGGAGAGGCTATTCAAGTTCCAGCGCCTGCGACTAGCACGTTTTCTCCAATTTCCTCCAAGGTTGATGAGCTGTATCTTACTTTCTGGGATCAAGATAATTCTCTACCGGTTTGCTAGATCAGTCATAGGTTATTTACCAACTTAACCTTTTACGCATTCCAATTACAGGGCCTCGACAGAGTGGAATATTGTTATTTTTCATCACTAACCCCCCCCCCCCCTTCCTCCTCCAGGGGAAAACCGAGAAGTAAATACCTGGATGGCTTGGCCACGTGGCATGATCGAGACAGAAACACGGAGCGGCTATCATACCTTCATTGTATCGTATTGTATTGTATTGTATTGTATTGTGTTGTGTTGTATTGTATTGTATTGTGTTGTATTGTATTGTATGGTATTGTATTGTATTGTATTGTATTGTATTGTATTGTATTGTGTTGTGTTGTATTGTATTGCGTTGTATTATATTGTGCTGCTTTGTGATGGTTGTAGAATGAGAGATTCATTCTGGAATTATCCGAAGCGTTCCATCACAGGTTGGTTGGTTGTTTGTTGGTTTTATTGGTTGGCTGGTTGGTAGTTGGGTGGTTGTTTGGCTGGTTGGTAGTTGGGTGGTTGTTTGGCTGGTTGGTAGTTGGGTGGTTGTTTGGCTGGTTGGTAGTTTGGCTGGTTGTTTGGCTGGTTGGTAGTTGGGTGGTTGTTTGGCTGGTTGGTAGTTGGGTGGTTGTTTGGCTGGTTGGTAGTTTGGCTGGTTGTTTGGCTGGTTGGTAGTTGGGTGGTTGTTTGGCTGGTTGGTAGTTTGGCTGGTTTGTAGGTTGGTTGGTTGATTTTCTGATTGTTAGGTCCTGTATGTGTAGCCTTGAACATGGCTTATATCTATGAAAGTGAAGTTGCTGTACACTTTCGTCTCGAATTCATCTCCACGAGGTGTGTGTTGTAAATCTCACCTTCCCCTCTCCAAGTTCATAAACCAGCTGATTGTTCAAGAACGATACTGAAATTTAACATCTGTGGAAATGCATAACAGGATGTCACGAGATCATGATACAGCACAGCACACGGACTGGCCGGAATTAAGGCTTGGTTAGTCATGTTTCCATGTGTTTCAGATATTTCATTGTCAACAGTCTCTAAATTTAAGATATTTTGTTGTCAATAGTTTCCAATTTTTAGATATTTTGTTGTCAACAGTCTCCAAGTTGTAGATATTTTGTTATCAACAGACTACATTTTTAGGTATTTTGTTGTTAACAGTCTCCAATATTTAGGTATTTTGTTGTTAACAGTCTCCAATGTTTAGGTATTTTGTTTGTCAATAATCTTCCCCTTTTAGGTATTTTGTTGCCAACAGACTCCAAGTTGTAGATATTTTGTTGTCAACAGTCTCCAAGTTGTAGATATTTTGTTGTCAACAGTCTCCAAGTTGTAGATATTTTGTTGTCAACAGACTCCAAGTTGTAGATATTTTGTTGTCAACAGACTCCAAGTTGTAGACATTTTGTTGTCAACAGTCTCCAAGTTGTAGATATTTTGTTGTCAACAGACTCCAAGTTGTAGATATTTTGTTGTCAACAGATTCCATTTTTAGATATTTTGTTGTCAACAGACTCCAAGTTGTAGATATTTTGTTGTTAACAGTCTCCAATGTTTAGATATTTTGTTGTCAACAGTCTCCAATGTTTAGATATTTTGTTGTCAACAGTCTCCAATGTTTAGATATTTTGTTGTCAACAGACTCCAAGTTGTAGATATTTTATTGTTAACAGTCTCCAAGTTGTAGATATTTTGTTGTCAACAGTCTCCAATGTTTAGATATTTTGTTGTCAACAGTCTCCAATGTTTAGATATTTTGTTGTTAACAGTCTCCAATGTTTAGATATTTTGTTGTCAACAGACTCCAAGTTGTAGATATTTTGTTGTTAACAGTCTCCAAGTTGTAGATATTTTGTTGTCAACAGTCTCCAATGTTTAGATATTTTGTTGTCAACAGTCTCCAATGTTTAGATATTTTGTTGTCAACAGTCTCCAATGTTTAGATATTTTGTTGTCAGCAGTCTCCAATGTTTAGATATTTTGTTGTCAACAGTCTCCAATGTTTAGATATTTTGTTGTCAAAAGTCTCCAATGTTTAGATATTTTGTTGTCAACAGTCTCCAATGTTTAGATATTTTGTTGTCAACAGTCTCCAATGTTTAGATATTTTGTTGTCAACAGTCTCCAATGTTTAGATATTTTGTTGTCAACAGTCTCCAATGTTTAGATACTTTGTTGTCAACAGTCTCCAATGTTTAGATATTTTGTTGTCAACAGACTCCAAGTTGTAGATATTTTGTTGTTAACAGTCTCCAAGTTGTAGATATTTTGTTGTCAACAGTCTCCAATGTTTAGATATTTTGTTGTCAACAGTCTCCAATGTTTAGATATTTTGTTGTCAACAGTCTCCAATGTTTAGATATTTTGTTGTTAACAGTCTGCAATGTTTAGATATTTTGTTGTTAACAGTCTCCAATGTTTAGATATTTTGTTGTCAACAGTCTCCAATGTTTAGATATTTTGTTGTCAACAGTCTCCAATGTTTAGATATTTTGTTGTCAACAGTCTCCAATGTTTAGATATTTTGTTGTCAACAGTCTCCAATGTTTAGATATTTTGTTGTCAACAGACTCCAAGTTGTAGATATTTTGTTGTTAACAGTCTCCAAGTTGTAGATATTGTGTTGTCAACAGTCTCCAATGTTTAGATATTTTGTTGTCAACAGTCTCCAATGTTTAGATATTTTGTTGTCAACAGTCTCCAATGTTTAGATATTTTGTTGTCAACAGTCTCCAATGTTTAGATACTTTGTTGTCAACAGTCTCCAATGTTTAGATATTTTGTTGTCAACAGTCTCCAATGTTTAGATATTTTGTTGTTAACAGTCTCCAATGTTTAGATATTTTGTGTCAACAGACTCCAAGTTGTAGATATTTTGTTGTAACAGTCTCCAAGTTGTAGATATTTGTTTGTCAACAGTCTCCAATGTTTAGATATTTTGTTTGTCAACAGTCTCCAATGCTTTAGATAGTTTTGTTGTCAACAGTCTCCAATGGTTAGATATTTGTGTCTCGTCAACAGGACTCCAAGTTGTAGCATATTTTGTTGTTAACAGTCTCCAAAGTTGTAGATATTTTGTTGTCACAGTCTCCAATGTTTAGATATTTTGTTCGTCAGCACGTCTCCAATGTTTAGCTATGTGTTGTCAACAGTCTCCAAATGTTTAGATATTTTCTTGGTCGTTCAACAGTCTCAATGTTTGTAGATATTTGCTGTCAACAGTCTTCAAGTTTGTAGATATTTTGTTGTCAACAGTCTCCAAGTTTAGATTATTTCTTATTTTGTTGTTAACAGTCTCCAAGTTGTAGATATTTTGTTGTCAACAGTCTCCAATGTTTAGATATTTTGTTGTCAGCAGTCTCCAATGTTTAGATATTTTGTTGTCAACAGTCTCCAATGTTTAGATATTTTGTTGTCAACAGTCTCCAATGTTTAGATATTTTGTTGTCAACAGTCTCCAAGTTGTAGATATTTTGTTGTCAACAGTCTCCAATGTTTAGATATTTTGTTGTCAACAGTCTCCAAGTTGTAGATATTTTGTTGTCAACAGACTCCAAGTTGTAGATATTTTGTTGTCAACAGACTCCAAGTTGTAGATATTTTGTTGTCAACAGACTCCAAGTTGTAGATATTCTGTTGTCAACAGTCTCCAATGTTTAGATATTTTGTTGTCAACAGTCTCCAATGTTTAGATATTTTGTTGTCAACAGTCTCCAATGTTTAGATATTTTGTTGTCAACAGTCTCCAATGTTTAGATATTTTGTTGTCAACAGTCTCCAAGGTTAGATACTTTTGTTAAATCTCATTGTTTAGATACTTTGTTGTCAAATCTCTTTAAATTTTTGTTTAAGATCGTTGTCAATTTTTTTTTGTGTCCAAGTTGTAGTATTTTGTAAATTCTCCGTTGTTAATATCTCGTTTAAATTCTTGTTTCAAGTTTTTGTTAACAGTCTCCTGTTTAGATATTTTGTTTAAAGTCTCAATGTTTAGATATTTTTTTAACAGTCTCCAATGTTTAGATATTTTGTTGTCAACAGCTCCAAGTTTAGATATTTTGTTGAAAATCTCCAATGTTTTATTTTTTGTCAACAGTCTCCAATGTTTAGATATTTTTTGTCAACGTCTCCAATTTTTAGATATTTTGTTGTCAACAGTCTCCAATGTTTAGATTTTTTGTTGTCAACAGTCCCAATGTTTAGATATTTTGTTGTCAACAGTCTCCAAGTTGTAGATATTTTGTTGTCACAGTCTCCAGTTTAGATATTTTGTTGTCAACAGTCTCCAATTTGTAGATTTTTGTTGTCACAGACTCCAAGTTGTAGATATTTTTTGTCAACAGACTCCAAGTTGTAGAATTTGTTGTCAACAGACTCCAAGTTGTAAAATTTCTGTTGTCAACAGTCTCCAATGTTTAGATATTTTGTTGTCAACAGTCTCCAATGTTTAGATATTTGTTGTCAACAGTCTCCAATGTTTAGATTTTTTGTTGTCAACAGTCTCAATGTTTAGTATTTGTTGTCACAGTCTCCAATGTTTAGATATTTTGTTGTCAAAAAGTCTCCAATGTTTAGATATTTTGTTGTCAACAGTGTCCAATGTTTAGATTTTTTGTTGTCAACAGTCTCCAATGTTTAGATATTTTGTTGTCAACAGTCTCCAATGTTTAGATATTTTGTTGTCAACAGTCTCCAATGTTTAGATACTTTGTTGTAACAGTCTCCAATGTTTAATATTTTGTTGTCAACAGACTCCAAGTGTAGATATTTTGTTGTTAACAGTCTCAAGTTGTAGATATTTTGTTGTCAACAGTCTCCAATGTTTAGATATTTTGTTTCAACAGTCTCCAATGTTTAGATTTTTTGTTGTCAACAGTCTCCAATGTTTAGATATTTTGTTTTTAAACCAGTCTGAAATGTTTAGAATTTTGTTGTTAACAGTCTCCAATGTTTAGATATTTTGTTGTCAACAGCCCCTCAATTTTTAATATTTTTTTTGTCAACAGTCTCCAATGTTTAGATTTTTTGTTGTCAACAGTCTCCAATGTTTAGATATTTTGTTGTCAACAGTCTCCAAGTTTAGATATTTGTTGTCAACAGACCCCAAAGTTGTAGATATTTTTTGTTAACAGTCTCCAAGTTGTAGATATTGTGTGTCAAAGTCTCCAATTTTTAGATATTTTGTTGTCAACAGTCTCCAATGTTTAGATTTTTGTTGTCAACAGTCTCCAATGTTTAGATATTTTTTGTCAACAGTCTCCAATTTTTAGATATTTTGTTGTCAACAGTCTCCAATGTTTAGATATTTTGTTGTCAACAGTCTCCAATGTTTAGAATTTTGTTTTTAAACCAGTCTCCAATGTTTAGATTTTGTTGTCAACAGACTCCAAGTTGTAGATATTTTGTTGTTAACAGTCTCCAAGTTGTAGATATTTGTTGTCAACAGTCCCCAATGTTTAGATATTTTGTTGTCAACAGTCTCCAATGTTTAGATATTTTGTTGTCAAAGTCTCCAATGTTAGATATTTTGTTGCCAACAGTCTCCAATGTATAGATATTTTTGTAAACAGTCTCCAATTTTTAGATATTTTTTTTCAACAGTCTCCAAGTTTAGAATTTTTGTCAACAGTCTCCAATGTTTAGATAATTTGTTGTCAACAGACTCCAAGTTGTAGATATTTTGTTGTTAACAGTCTCCAAGTTGTAGTTATTTTGTTGTCAACAGTCCAATGTTTAGATATTTTGTTGTCAACAGTCCCAAGTTGAGATATTTTGTTGTCAACAGACCCAAGTTGTAGATATTTTGTTGTCAACAGACTCCAAGTTGTAGATATTTTGTTGTCAACAGACTCCAAGTTGTAGATATTCTGTTGTCAACAGTCTCCAATGTTTAGATATTTTGTTGTCAACAGTCTCCAATGTTTAGATATTTTGTTGTCAACAGTCTCCAATGTTTAGTATTTGTTGTCACAGTCTCCAATGTTTAGATTTTTTGTTGTCAACAGTCTCCAATTTTTAGATATTTTGTTGTCAACAGTCTCCAATGTTTAGATATTTTGTTGTCAACAGTCTCCAATGTTTAGATATTTTGTTGTCAACAGTCTCCAATGTTTAGATATTTTGTTGTCAACAGTCTCCAATGTTTAGATATTTTGTTGTTAACAGTCTCCAATGTTTAGATATTTTGTGTCAACAGACTCCAAGTTGTAGATATTTTGTTGTTAACAGTCTCCAAGTTGTAGATATTTTGTTGTCAACAGTCTCCAATGTTTAGATATTTTGTTGTCAACAGTCTCCAATGTTAGATATTTTGTTGTCAACAGTCTCCAATGTTTAGATATTTTGTTGCCAACAGTCTCCAATGTATAGATATTTTGTTGTCAACAGTCTCCAATGTTTAGATATTTTGTTGTCAACAGTCTCCAATGTTTAGATATTTTGTTGTCAACAGTCTCCAATGTTTAGATAATTTGTTGTCAACAGACTCCAAGTTGTAGATATTTTGTTGTTAACAGTCTCCAAGTTGTAGTTATTTTGTTGTCAACAGTCTCCAATGTTTAGATATTTTGTTGTCAACAGTCTCCAATGTTTAGATATTTTGTTGTCAACAGTCTCCAATGTTTAGATATTTTGTTGTCAACAGACTCCAAGTTGTAGATATTTTGTTGTTAACAGTCTCCAAGTTGTAGATATTTTGTTGTCAACAGTCTCCAATGTTTAGATATTTTGTTGTCAGCAGTCTCCAATGTTTAGATATTTTGTTGTCAACAGTCTCCAATGTTTAGATATTTTGTTGTCAACAGTTTCCAATGTTTAGATATTTTGTTGTCAACAGTCTCCAAGTTGTAGATATTTTGTTGTCAACAGTCTCCAAGTTGTAGATATTTTGTTGTCAACAGACTCCAAGTTGTAGATATTTTGTTGTCAACAGACTCCAAGTTGTAGATATTTTGTTGTCAACAGTCTCCAAGTTGTAGATATTTTGTTGTCAGCAGTCTCCAATGTTTAGATATTTTGTTGTCAACAGTCTCCAAGTTGTAGATATTTTGTTGTCAACAGACTCCAATTTTTAGATATTTTGTTGTCAACAGACTCCAATTTTTAGGTATTTTGTTGTTAACAGTCTCCAATGTTTAGGTATTTTGTTGTTAACAGTCTCCAATGTTTAGGTATTTTGTTTGTCAATAATCTTCACCTTTTAGGTATTTTGTTGCCAACAGACTCCAATTTTTAGATATTTTGTTGTGACCATATTCTAGTCTAATGCCCAGATGCCCAGAGGACAACATTTTAGAGAAATCACCCACCAATAAGAATCAATCCAACAGTAAACTGTAGATCGATGGACGAACGAGCGGCTCTGTTCCCATTATCAACGAAATCAGACGATATATCAAACCGAGTTAATAATTAAGACCGCATGCGCAGAGGGCATATTCCCAGAAGGATCTTAGAATAAACGGATGTAGCAGTTTCAAAGAACAGCGGAAATTAACCAGACTGTCGGTTTGAAGATCCCTGGAGACGAGGTGCTTCTGAAAGGCAGCGGAAACACCTCCTCTGACTGCTTGGTTTATAGTTTGGGTTGATGTGGTTTCCATGTCCCTACTGTATTGAGTAGAGTTGAGCTAAGAACTGACATCACTGCACTCAGGATATCCCTTTACGCGCTCCGTCCCCCACATTCAACAGCTAGCGAAGAGTCCTACTTATTGTATAGGTAAAGGACCCTCTTCAGCACCTTCAAGCGCTCTGGATACATGGTGCCAGTGTTACATATCTTTTACAAGACGTCCAGTCAACCCCGGTATTTTCTTGGCTGTTCGTGATTTCTTTGCAAGCTTACGTTCAATAATTTGTCATATATTTTTCCCTGAATAACCAGCACTCATTCCATTATATGAAAACCAAAGCAAGGCAGACTGCTGCCAAATCGCCGGCTGGTGTGTTTCGAACGCGATATGCGGCAATACGAATTGCGTCAGTAACTCCTTCGCCACGTAGACTTGTTGGCACCTTGTGGGTGATGTAGTCAATGTCCCGCCGGTCGCTTTTACCTCCCCAGACATTTCCCTAGTACACAATTTAAGATGAGTTGACCTGGGAGCCGAATTCAATTTTGACAATCTATAACTGTCCCGATGCGAATGCAACCCGTGACCTTCGGGTCGGTAGGCTAGCGTTCCTTCTGTGTTTCATTCGGGGGACTACTTCTATCTTTAAGTCACACAAGGAGGTCTTCAGCACGGTGCACGAACTCCGAGGTTCTAGCAAAGCTCCAGGTGTTTATACAGAAAACACATACTGTGTGGGGAGATGCGGTAGCACTGATGGCCAGGTGTTCCAATCCCGTTGAGGCGGATTCGGATTTTTAACAATGACTTGGGCTCTGTGTATCTCTGTCTGTCTGTCTCTCTTTCTCTCTCTACATCTCTCACGCTCTGTCTCTCTCACTCTGTTTGTCTTCTTAGCACACTGTCTGCCTATCTATTACTCTGTCCTTCGTTCACTCACAGTCTCTCTCTCTCTCTCTCTCTCTCTCTCTCTCTCTCTCTCTCTCTCTCTCTCTCTCTCTCTCTCTCATAGATCTTCTTCACTCTCTTTCTCTGTCACTCTATCTTACTTCTTCTCTCATCTCTGTCTCTCTCGCTCTCTCACTTTCTTCCTCTCTGTATCTCCCCTACCCCATTTACGTACGACCTATTCAATCATATATAATTTCAAAGAATACACCTAGTCATTAAAATTTGATCTTCTGGGAACTGAATGAAACATCACGTGATAGTCGCACTTCCGCATAAATTCAACCAGTCAAACGGAAGGTAACAAACTAGAGGTCGATATCCAGTCCGTTGGTGGTGATTGGAATAATCTAGATCTAGAGAAACTATCGCAGTATTTGATTGGCGCTTTCGAATTTCTATGTCACTGTCTATTAAGAATGTAAGCACGTACGTACCTATCTGCTAACTTATATACCTACCTAGCTAGTATCCACCTGTTTACCTGATTACCTATCTACCTGGGAGTCTACGAATCTAATACCTACCTGCATACTTGCCTACCTACCTATCTACATACCTACTTATTTATTTAAGTACCTAAATTTCTACAAATATGCCTGCTCCATTGCCATCGCCATTTTTCCAAAAAAAAAATTCCAAATTCGGCCTCGTCTAACCTGCTTCATCGCTGTGGTTATTGTTGAGAGCCGTAGTTGTGTGGATTGTTAGTCCTAATTCCTGCTAGTTTTATTGATTCCGCTTTGTTCGTCGGATAGATTTGTTTTGTGCTGGTCCTGGTTAAGACCGGTCCTTGGTTGGGCCTATTGGGCCTGCATTCTCTCGTTTTTTGGCTTCTTTTCTCTGTTAGCACTGCTAACTGTTTGTAGTTTCTTGTGTTATTCTCCTCGGGGCTAGTCCCGGTCATGTCCAGTCCTCACAAGGCCTTGATGTAGGCAAGGGCAGAGCATTTAATTGCAAGTCTCAAGTTGTTCCCCCCGGTCAGTGTTACAAACTCCTTTACGCTTGTGAGTTTTGGCGGTTTTCTTCATCGCGTGTGGGTGTGGCGTGGCAACAAGATGACCAGGTCTCCCTGTCTTCCTAGTTCAGGTGCTCTACCGGAAGAGCCAACTCACCTTCCTGCCATTCAACCCGCCAGGTTTTTTTTTTTTTTTTTTTTTTTTTTTTTTTTTTTTTTTAATAACATATATAAACATGAACAAATACAAACAAACATACATATACATATATACAATGTAGGGAGGTTATACGGTCTTCCCTGTTCTGCATAGGAACTGTCTGACCAGTCGCTGTGTTACCGGGTTGCTGTTTATGTGTAGGCACTCCGTCATTGTCATGGGTTCCCAATTTTGACGAAGTGATCTCTCAGGTCCCTTCGCTCTCTATTGTACTTGTCGCATACTAATAAGTAGTGTTCGATGGTGTTGTTTTCTCGGCAGACTCTGCAGTTTGGGTTCTCTCTTGTGTCTTTCCAATTGCCTAATCTGATTCTCCACAGTTGTCTGTTTGCCGGTGCTTTCATGTTGGTCTTGACTTGTGGCTTGAATCTTGGTTCACCCAATACTTGGAAGGCATGACGGCCTTTATCGCTGTCTCGCCACTGTTGCCTCCATTCCTTGAGAATGTAGTTTTTTGACTATATTCTTCCCTTCTACTTTACCTAGGCCTGTGCAGATTTGTTTAGTGCTGGTTAATCCCCGTTTCGCCGCTCTGTCTGCCTGTTCGTTTCCCGGGATACCCCTGTGTGCTGGTATCCATCCGATGGTGACTTGGCAACCCATGTACCTGAGGTTAGTGGCTGTCGCTAGTATCTCCTCTTTTATGTCAGGTCTGTTGCCTCTCTTGAAGTTCCCGAGCGTTTGTACTGATGACAGGGAGTCTGTTAATATACACAGTCTCAGTGGTGGATTTTCGGCTGCGACCTCTAGACCTTTCAGTATGGCAACCAGTTCGGCCGTGCATACTGCTGTCTGGTCTGTTAGCTTGAACTGTCTCTTCAGCTTCCAGTCTGGGACCACTACCCCTGCTCCTACCTCTCCCTGTTCGTTTTTGGACCCGTCTGTGTATATTATGAGGTTGTCCTTACTGAATTCTTGTATGTATTCCTCGGCCGTGTCTCTTGCATCTGTATCCTCCGTGTCTTTGGTGATGGACTTTGCTAGGCTACAGTCAGTGAATGGGGCTGTTAGTTCCCATGGTGGGATTGTTGGCTTGAACCGTCTTGTCTGTTTCAGGGTCTCTGCTAGCTCAGTTTCTTCCTTCATCTTCCTCTGCTGCTTCCCACCCTGCGGTCTTTGCAGTTTTACAATTGGATGCCCCCCCTTTTGCTGTTGATGTCGCTGAACGTTTGGTATCCAGGTGGTTTTTGTCTTGGGCTACCTTAAGCCAGTAGTTATACGTCAGCTGTTTACGCCTCAGACTCAGTGGAAGCACACCCAGTGCTACCTCCATGGCTTCTCTGGATGTACCTTTTCCAGCACCCAAGATGATGTTTAGCGCTTGGGTCTGTATGGTGTCTAGCTTCCTCTTGTTGGCTTCTGAGGCTGAGTCGTACACAATGCTGCCGTATTCTAACTTGCCCCTGATAAATGCTTTATAGAACATCAGCATTGTTTTGGTGTGGGCACCCCAACCGTTACCTTTTATCACCCGCAGTAGGTTGCTCGCTTTCTTGCATTTTTCTAATGTCTGGCTTATATGCTTTGACCAGTTCATCTGTTCGTCAGGGTCATTCCTAGGAACACTGTGCTCTTTGTTCTCTTGATGGTTTCCCCTTTATCTCTATTTTCCAGTCCTTGTCACGGTTATCTTCTTCTTGCTGCTAAATACCATGCTAACCGTCTTATTGGTATTGATTTTGAAACCCCATTTATCCATCCAAGCTGTATCTTGTTTATTTGTTTTTGGAGGGGTCCTCTTGTATTCTTTGCCGCCTTGGCGCTCCTCCATATGGCGCAGTCATCCGCGAATGAGAAAGTCCTGTTTTCTGGTCTTGAATCTCATCTGTCAGGTCGTTCACCAGTATTGAAAAGATTGTAGGTGAGATGACCGATCCCTGGGAATGCCGTTCTCTTGCACATATGTGTCGGAAACCTCACTCCCTACCCTCACTGAGAATCTTCTATCTTGGAGGAAGTTTTCAATGTATTTGTAGGTTCTACCAGTTATGCCTACTTTCTTCAGTTTAATTAGTGCGGCTTCACTCCAGCATTGATCGTACGCCTGGGCTAGGTCCAGGAATACAGCCAACGTCTTTTCACCTCTCTTAAATCCTTCTTTACGTGGTTTTTCCAATTTAATGACTGCTCATGTATATACCTGCCTTTATAGACAATATTCATTACGGTGGGGGGGGGGGGGGGGGGGGGGGATACTAAATTATGATGATGATGATGATGATGATGATGATGATGATGATGATGATGATGATGATGATGAAAGGTATAATGCAATAACGTTTTTTGTACATCTGACATGTTCCACTTCCAGCTGTTCTCTGCTCTCGTTCAGGGTTGCAAGATCACTGTGATCAAAGAAAGCCAAGTCATGAAATAAAATAAAGCCAAAAGAAAAACAAAAACGACCAAACATTACCCAATAAAAATATCTATTAAAAATATATTTACATCACATGAAAACCTCTTCTTCAAATAAGCATTCCTCTTCATTGCTGAGAAATTCAGTACATGATTCCTTAGAATATAAAATTTCAGCTTTGAAATCATTCAACATTTTGGATGAAGGAACAAATTCTTTACAGCACTTGTTTGAAGGTAATAGTTCTGCTCTAATTCTAATAATTGCGTCTAAGAGAGACAGCTGAAGTCTATTCCTTGCTTTGCTTTTTATGCATGTTAAAAGAGAGAACATCCTCTCCACTGCAGCATTGCTAATAGGTGTTATTAAGCAAGGAAGAGCAAAAGAAGCAAGCTCCTTAAATTCGGGATATTTCATGGCTCCTTGCCAGAACTGCTCTGTGTCTTTGGGCAGTCCATTTTCTTTAAATTGTTCTTCTTCCTTCCAATCTATAAAAGGAAATTTTCTGTATTGCTCTTCAATAATAGTGTGATTTTCTTAAGCCAAATGCAAAAAAAAAAAAAAAAAAAAAAAAGGCAATTACGAAAATAGTGGTGTAGAAGTCTGGTTTAAGATTATTCCAGGGCTACAATTGGTTAGATCTTTAAAAACTATTTCTTCTGAAGGAAGCCGCTTTCTAACTTGATCAAGTGCTTCTTCTAGCATGGATAAACATCTTTCTTTGAGATCTAAGACCTCTTGTTGGCAACTAATTTTCGTATCAGAACTTTTCTGAATATAGTTATCACATTCTGACAGGAATTTGATGCCAAAATCAACATTAGAAATATCTTTTTTTAAAATTATTATTGGTACCATAAATTCTAATATTAAGATTCATATAATGCAAAAATAGTTCTTCGTGTAATTCGTGAGGATCTGCCTTACTTTTCTGAGAAAGGCTATTTAATCTTTCGAATTCCTGAACAATAGGGGTTGCAAAATGAAAATAAAGGTAACTTCTTTGATCTAGAAGCATTTCCTTTATAAGTTGTGACTTAAATTTATTGTCATAATTTGCCAATTCATGCAGAAATAAAATAAGCCTTGAGTTCTTCCCAACTCATGAGAATGTTGAACATTATTTTTTCCCCGGACAAGCCAGCGAGTAGAAGAAATTTTCTTCATAAGGAAGTGGTGCAGTTCTAGCTTGCTGTCGATGAGTTCATAATTTTGAATACGTATTTAAATGCTTCTCCTCTTAGATTGCTATGTCTAAACCAATTTGGTATTTCTGTCAGCAAAACTCCAATATTTGAAGGTATCATTGACACTGCATATTTGATGGACAATGCTAATGAATGGCAAACACACTCATACTGATCTGTTCTCGAGAATGAACCAAAAGCAGTATGAGCTAAGCTTATTGTTTTGCGCGTATTTTAGCTAAAATGTGTTAAAACAAGATAAAAATTAACTTGACCAATTCAAAAAAAAAAATAATTTATACCTAATTAATTATGCCATTACAATTTTTTTTTTAAAAAGCCAAAACGCCAAACTGATATTTTGAAGTCAAATCTGTTTTTAAAAGCCAGATTTATCAGATAAGGCGTTAAAAAAGCCAATCTGGCAACCCTGCTCTCGTTACAAAACAACCACAATGACGTTTTACGCGTGACAAATGAACTTTGACATTGGCCGTCTGAAAACACAACTCTTGTCAAGCAGTAAAAGGTCACACGTAGTTGTAGACAGGGGAGAGTAAATCCTGCTTTAGCTTTTGGAAGGGACGTAACCAACCACATTAATTACATTAATGTTAGCCAGACAGTTGAGAGCTTTTCCGGTTCTTACCTCTAATGGAGTTTTCTCACGTATATCGGCACTTTCTACCCTTGGTTGCCTTGTTATTAACTTCTGTTATACTGATGTTACAACCGTTATACTGTCTTCGTCCATCCCTCACTTCCTTTTGGGCGAAGCGACCGTGAAAAGTACATTAACTGATTCAGTGACAAACAAAAAAGTAGGTAATACCAAACATGGTACACAATGAACAAGTATTATAATGTAAATTTCCGTTCACTGAGCATTGAAATTGTGGAAGATACACGAAACAAAACAAATAACAGCCCCGGGAAGGTTAACCCGGTCAACAAATGCCCGCAGAAGTCGGATGTGTCGGCCTAACGGCGCAAGAACGCAGCTCTGCTGTAAACAGGCACAACGCAGTCACATCCGGAAAAAAAAATCCGGATGAACGCAGAAGAAGAAGAAACAAATAACAGTATGACTCTAATATGGCGATATAACAACCTTCTGTACAAATGAAAATTCCCATTTGGCGATATATTATCCTTCGGCACTGAATCTGTTAAAATTTCTCCCTCTCGCAGACAACGTAAGAAATAGAAGGCGGTAACCAATGAGGTCATCACCAAAGAGTGTACAATTCATATGCACAAAAGTATGCATGGCATTGGTTTCAAGAAGAGGGCCCCTCGTGCCATCAAAGAGATCCGTAAATTTGAAGAGAAGGTGATGGATACACCTGATGTGCGTTTGTCATTCGCCTCAAAAAGCACATTTGGTCTCAGGGCATTCGACATGTTCCACACAGACTGAGGTGCGTCTTGCCAGAAATAGCAATGAAGGGGAGGATTCCCTACACAGGCTGTACACATTGGTCACACATGCTTGCTTGCTTGCTTGTGTTCGTTGGCTTGAGCTCCAACGCGAAGTCCTGTATGTCGGATGAAGACATCCTGTTATCCAACATCAGTGTGATGCCATACAGGACCTGAGTTTTGCGTGAGTATCCGTTGTCCCATGTCTGGCTTATTGGTGTGCAGACTGGTGGTTCCTCGCCGTACAGGCAGACACTCTCCGACTTCGGAGGAATCGGCGATCCTATTGACTTCAGCCAGGACCCCGAAGGGACCTGTTGCCCAGGACGCTCGACGTGGACGCGTCAATAGGTCTTGGCCAGTATATAACCCGGCCCTGGTGCCTTGGAAACACCTCTGCGTCCCGGTCACACATGAGTCATGTGCTGTGTTAAAGGGGAAATAAACCATCAATGTTGATCATGAACACACTTCATGTAGTTTTCAAGTCACAAGACAAGAAATATGTCTGTAGATCGCCTCTTGTCAAAGTGTAGTCATATGCACTTGAGCTAGTCAGGACCACCAGCTGAGGCGATTGTCACAATGACACACAGGGGCAGTGGAACCTCATGGGGCGGCTCTTGTCCATGGAGCACCTTATAAAACATGCATCGCTTCTCAACAATTTGGCTAAGATCAAAGTATAGTGATTTGCATGTTGATTAGCCTTGATTGCCAGAAGAGGCGGTCAACCAATTGATACACTGGGTTGTGGAACCTCCTCTCACCCCTGCGGAACCATCAGTCCTAAAAAAAATATAAATTATTTAAAGACTCTGGTTTCAGCAAGGATGGTTCCCTGAAGGCTGCAGCTGAAGAAGAACCTATCCAGAGGATTCGGTATGACCTCGACAAGCAGGGTTGTAAAGAGTGTTGAGAAAGTGTGCTAGCCTCATCAAAAGCGCTAAGGAGAAGAACCTGAAAGTGGAAGGGCCTGTACGTACTGCTCATCCAAGGTGACGCTTTTAACAACTCGCAGAACCACATGCGGAGAATGCTTCAAGATTTGGGACAGATACCAGGTAAGAATTCATAAGCATGTCATTGATCTGCATAGCCCTCAAAGATCGTTAAACAGGCCACATCAATCAGCATGGAACCAAGTGTCGGAGTTGAAGTGACCAATGCTGACGCAGCCTAAACACATCATGTTTGAAGATAAATACATATTCAAAACAATGTTTTCCCGTAGTGAATTTGAATAACAAAGACACAAACAATAGATTGCACGATTTACTGCCTTGCATATTTCGCAGAAATCACACAACATAAACTAAAGTAATTAGAATAATCCTTCAAGCTGAAATATACACATATTCAAACAGTAATTTTAATTGTCTAACACGGTAATGTTAAACTGACTATCATGTCTTTTTGTTTGCGCAAAACTGGCTTCTGCAGATTAATGGTGATTATACTTACTGTGTGAATAATTCAATTACTGTGTGAATATGTGAATATTTCAGCTTGAATGATTTATCTAATTACTTTAATGTTGTGTGATTTCTGCAGTGTGTACCTGACCAGATGCAGCTAAATAAATATCAATCTTTAACAAACAAACATAATTATTTCATTCTCTGGGTATTCTTTCATGTTCACGCCTATTTTGTTTTCCAGATTTAAACAAGTTTAGCGGTATCAGTGAATGTATCACACATTAAACATTGCAACAATCGTCCCGTTTTACAAAGTAAATTGAAAACAGGCGTGTATGTGTGGCGTTAACGGCGACGAGTATATGACTGGGAACAACAAAAACGTGCAATACAAATAGATTTATTTGGTTTTTTCGGGATTTGTGTCGCGTAGTCTACAGCCGTATAAGGAGAACCTATGGATACGGATGTAGATAGATGGATGTATTCCCGCATACCGCGTTCGAAACACAACTGCGGGCGATTTGGCAGCAGACCGCCTTGCTTTATTTTTATTTTTTTAACGAAATGGTATGGATGCGGGTTGTTGAAACTGCAATGGCAAACTACTGAACGTAAAACTTACCAAGATCATTACAGCAACCAATGCTGGTGTTGACTGCGTGTCCTATAAAGGACATGCAACTATTTTTTTTGTTTTTTTTGTTACATACATTAGCATCGATGTGATCTCCTCGGGAACGAGCTATATCTTGAGGGCTCGCCACAAGCTCAGATACTGTTTATCAAACCTGATTTTATAGACACGTATATGTATTTGCACATATTATTATCGTAATCACATCACAGGGGTACATGCATTACTTTTGTTTTATTCACATTGTCACTTACAAAAACGGCAACACTTTATAAATACACAAACACAGAAAATCGCAAAATGTACCTTGTAAGTACAATTTATGTTGTTTTGGAATAACAATGGTGAAAAAATGATACAACTAAACCATTCATACTTGGAAAGCATACATTGAGGGTACAACACAACCGTAACACCTGCAAATGGAGTCTCATATAACTATAGAGTAGCTGCAATGACTGCCTCAGTCTTCATTCTCATACATAAGTCACAATGTCAATGTAGTCTGGATATACCGACATGGAAATATCTGGAGCTAACGCTTTAACCCCATATCAAAACTCCAATAGAAAGCACAACTTTACACTTAAGACGGGTACAATTTACAGACATCGCAATCAATTACAGTATGTTTTTAGCTATTTGTGATTTACTAGCAATTTTTACATAAAGTAGTTTACCATTAGGAGTCTGTGTGGTTGCAGGCGTGTGCGTTTGAACTTCCAATGCACTAATGACAGAGGGTAGGGGATCGTCCCCTACATCGGACAGTTGGACTTAAAAGTTGACTTCCCGTTCAAAAAGCAAAGGCAAAATACTTAATATAAAACTTCTTGGAGGTTCGATGGGCAATTATGAATTACGTTCACCTCCCTTATTCACTGAAATCCAGTGAATCCATCTGACAGAGAACTAAACATATTCAAGTGAACCAAGAAGTGAGGACGAGACTCCGACACTGCATAGGACACACGGTGAGAAAACTTGAGGATAACATAACTAGACATTCTCTAAAGAAGAACAAAATAGTGGGTGACGAAAAAACACATGGGGAAGCAAATTAACGACAGAGGTTAAATATATGGTGTATTTTAATGACTTTGCAGTGTGTGAAAATATTGCTGGTCCAAGTTTTTTATTCACCCTCTATAAAGCTCATGCAATATAATAGGTAAATACAAAACTTGGACCGGCAATATATTCAAACACTGCCTACTCATTAAAAATACACCCTGTATAAGGAGAGGACAAGGAGAGAGCTTCAGGGGGTAGGAAATGAATGGACGGCTTGGCGTGAGTTTGTTGGGGGAGTATGCCCCAATGAGGAATAAATAGCAAAAGAAGAAGAAGACACATCAAATGTTCTTATTTTAGAATGCGTAAAATCGCATGCCCGTGCATGTATGTGAAGTTTTTATTCGGACATCACTCATCGCTACACAAGTATCCTACCGGAAGTGACATCTGTGCTGTGCGCACGCAGCAAGCAGGATAATGGCCGACAGAAAAGTTATTGATTTTGGAAACGGATCGTGGAGAGTTGGTGGACAGACAACGGAATACAGTGCGCATTCATACATAAATGAGTAAATAGCATTTAAAGATTGATACATGCAAGCAGGCGTCATTTACTATGAAATGTTTGTGTAGCTGATGGTAACGATTTCGATATCTCGAGGAGCGGGGATCTGCATGGTCAAACGGATACGAACGTTCATTCTTGAACTTGAACTTCCGGTGTGCTGAATGTCGAAGTAGCGGGTTCGACCCCTAACCCGGTCAGTTGCACTAAAATGTTGACTTCTCGTCTTTGACTTCGAAATGTAAATTACAAATACCTCAGAAGTCGGAGTGGGTTCCTCTACTGGCGAGGGACACTGGTAATGGGGAAAACTAATACACTAGAAGTAGTAGCACGTGTATGGACTACGCTTGAGTTCAAATCTAGAGAACTCCCCCCCCCCCCCAAAAAAAAAAAGATCTGGGGAAGTCACTGGAGCTAAGTCACTGGAGCTCAGTCACTGGAGCTAAGTCACCGGGGCTCAGTCACCGGAGCTAAGTCACTGGAGCTCAGTCACTGGAGCTCAGTCACTGGAGCTCAGTCACCGGAGCTCAGTCACCGGAGCTCAGTCACTGGAGCTAAGTCACTGGAGCTAAGTCACTGGAGCTCAGTGACTAGCTAGACTGCATTCCGATCTGGTGGTAATGAGTCGAATCCTCATCGAAACGGAACTCTTTTAACTAACGCTGGACACTTTTTGCAAGGACCGTTGGTTACTAATGAAATCATACATCCCTAGACCTATTTTATAGTGCCATCTAATGGCTAGCCAATGGTCAGTCAGGTCTTAGTCAGATATGACTGAGCTACCGTATAACAGTAGACGGTACTACCTGGTCTCTGTTAGCGCCGAACGTTGGGCGACGCTTACCAAACCCGACACCCCACATTGTGCCAACGGCTTCGGGCGGAAGAGCGCAATTGGGAGGGTACAAGCCTTACCCTGGTGCGAGGAAATGCAAGCTAAAGACAAAATTGTCATGGCAGGGCAGACCAGGCCCTAAGCCTTGGTTGGCGACTGGTCTAGGATCGAAGCTCCGACAGGCGGACAGTTAGAGCATTGCTTTGCTGATCCGGCAGCTTCTGCAGCTTGTCTTGTTCCAGATGTAGGAGTGTTACCTTTCCTCTGGAGTGAACTAGGCGGGCCGAGAGAGGGATCATGCTGCATGGGCAACACATGATCTCTATATTTTAGCCCAGGCTTTGTGCTATGGAGAGGCAATAACTCCATCCCTGGTCTTAACTGGTCTCGGAATCAAAGCGAGAGGCAACTGTTACGGGTTATAAGTCCTTGTCAGTTGGCGTAGACATGGGGCGCCACGCGTTGCCTCTGACGGTGGGAGACACCTATAGGTGTCACTGATCAGCTACCGCCCGCCTCAAGCTGGGCAGCCCCCAGCCAATTGGGTGCTGATCCGCCACAGCCTGCCTGCTTCAATGGGTGCTTGGGGCTAGGACAAAATCTGAATCGCAGGCTGTAAAACCAATGCACCAGGTACAAACAAAAATAAAAATAGAAACCTCAAGCTACGGCTTGCAACCTGGAACGTGAGAACCATGTGTCCAGGATTTTCCACTGACTTGACCAAATTGACGATGTGAGAAAAACTGCTGTGATTGATGCCGAACTCAATCGTCTTAACATTGATATTGCTGGCCTGCAGGAGACTCGCCTCGCTGAGGAAGGGTCACTCAGGGAAAACAACTACACCTTTTTCTGGAAGGGTAGAGGGCAGGCAGAAAAAAGGCAACACGGTGTGGGCTTTGCAGTGAAGAATTCGCTACTGGGAATGATTGAAATTCCAGCAGGAGGAAATGAAAGACTATTATCCCTGCGCTTGGCAACCTCTTTTGGGTTTGCCACCATTATTACTAATGGCTAGCTCTTCTCGAAAAGGGCGAACAACTGGAGGTTCCGTGTGCAAGCTGCCTATGTTGAATATTCTACTTCAGTTGCAAATCGCAAAAGTAGGTCGGGAGAACACTGCACTGACAAAATTGACAGGACAGGTAACTTGACCACGGTGAGATGCAGCGCGATACCTTTGATGGAATCTTTAGGGCAAATCAACGTAGCTCGAGTGCATGTCCAACTCGACAACAGTGACCTCTGGGGTACTATTTGTCTCGTGGTGCTGTGAAGATCTCTGAGATTTTCTGTTGCTGCTGCTACTTCTGCCTCTCTCGCAAGATCATCTACATATATAGTTAGTTAGTTGCATATCCTTTACAGGACGTCGTAGTCAACCTTAGCATTATTTTGTTGTTTGTAATCTCTCGGCAAGTTTACGCTCAGCAATTTGTCATTGTTTTCTGAACGACCGGCACCCATACCATTTCGTAAAAAACCAACGCAAGATGGTCTGCTGCCAAATCTCCCGCAGCAGTGTTTAGAACGCGGTATGCGGGATTACGAACTGTGTCCATAACACCTTCGCCACAGACCCGGCACATATTTATATACTTTTTAAAAATGTTAGTTGCATATCCTTTACACTCTTTACAGTCAACCCCAGCATTTTTTGTTTAGCTGTTTGTGATTTCTCGGCAAGTTTACGTTCAGTAGTTTGCTATTGTTTTCTGAACGACCGGCACTTATACCATTTAATGAAAACCAATTGTTCCCAGCTGTTTTTCGAACGCGGTGTGTCGGATTACGAACTGCGTTGTTAAGTCCTTCGCGCAGAGCCAACATACACTGCTAAATCCGTCTTTATTAACTTGTTAACGTTTTCGTTAGTTTATGCGTTATTTCTCCTGGGCTTAGAGTTCAACAGCTATGGTTTTGCTATTAATTAAATCTGCTTTTCATGTGTCTTTTCTTCTACTTTCTTAACTGTTTAAGGTGTTAACAATGCTTTATATTTTATTCCTTTTTTTTCACCAAGGATTTCCATACATGAGTGGCTGCAGATGTTTTTAACCTGTTGCTAACTCTTTTCTGTGTTCCCCCCTTCCCTCTACTAAGTGTTGCAAGGAGTGGCACTTATTAGAGACTGTGGACATACATTGCTCCTTAATTTCTTGATTCCTTAGATATCATACATTATATTGAATTCCATGTTTATGAGATGTCATACTCCCTCTAGATTCAATTTAATTTTACTTATCAGCATGTGCATGTGTTGATCTGATTTCGTATTTACACCTCTAAAACCCCTCACATCATGATGAGGCAGCATTTTTAGTCAATACGGATCTGGTTGATTTGATTTTCCATTATGTAGTCTGGTGATGCCCACAATGCTTATGATATTATCAGTTCCACTGTCCAGAAGTCATGAAGAATTAATTCATCACCGTAAGCCAAAGTGCCCCGATAATTATCCGCAGCGCATACCTCTCCGTCGTCTTCCTGCTTTATTAAACCATTCATCATTCTTCGCTTACAACCATTAATTATTAACAACATAATTATTACTCACCATGTTCACCTTGTCCCACTCAACGATTAATGACATTCTCTTGTGGAGATGTTTTGATTCTTCTCTGAACACATTCTCTATCAAACAGCGCACCCGGCGTTTATTGATTAGCTCATATATAAGATTACATCAACTCTTGGGTGCTGATTGACCCATAAAAGGGGGATAGAACCATATACCCAATATAGCTTCATATGTCTAATATAGCTTCATATGTCTAATATAGCACCATTTGTCTAATATAGCACCATATGTACAATATAGCACCATATTTACAATATAGCACCATATGTCTAATATAGCACCACGTGTCCAATATAGCACCATATGCCAATATAGCACCATATGTTCAATATAGCACCATATGTCCAATATAGCACCATATGTTCAATATAGCACCATATGCCCAATATAGCACCATATGCCCAATATAGCACCAGATGTCCAATGTAGCACAATATGCCCAATATAGCACCATATGTCCAATACAGCGCCAGATGTCCAATACAGCGCCAGATGTCCAATTTAGCGCCATATGTCTAATATAGCACCATATGTACAATATAGCACCATATGTCTAATATAGCACCACCTGTCCAATATAGAACCATATGCCAATATAGCACCATATGTTCAATATAGCACCATATGCCCAATATAGCACCAGATGTCCAATACAACACCAGATGTTCAATATAGCACCATATGTCCAATATAGCGCCATATGTCCAATATAGCATTGTAAGTCCAATATAGCACCAGATGTCTAATATAGCACCAGGTGTCCAATATAGCACTAGATGTCCAATATAGAACCATGTGTCCAATATAGCATTGTATGTCCAATATAGCATTGTATGTCCAATATAGCACTAGATGTCCAATATAGCACCGTATGTCCAAGATAGCATTGTATGTCCAATATAGCACCAGATGTCCAATATAGCACCAGATGTCCAATATAGCACTAGATGTCCAATATAGCATTGTATGTCCAATATAGCACCATATGTCCAATACAGCGCCAGATGTTCAATATAGCTCCATATGTCCAATATAGCACCATATGTTCAATATAGCACCATATGCCCAATATAGCACCATATGCCCAATATAGCACCAGATGTCCAATGTAGCACAATATGCCCAATATAGCACCATATGTCCAATACAGCGCCAGATGTCCAATACAGCGCCAGATGTCCAATTTAGCGCCATATGTCTAATATAGCACCATATGTACAATATAGCACCATATGTCTAATATAGCACCACCTGTCCAATATAGAACCATATGCCAATATAGCACCATATGTTCAATATAGCACCATATGCCCAATATAGCACCAGATGTCCAATACAGCACCAGATGTTCAATATAGCACCATATGTCCAATATAGCGCCATATGTCCAATATAGCATTGTAAGTCCAATATAGCACCAGATGTCTAATATAGCACCAGGTGTCCAATATAGCACTAGATGTCCAATATAGAACCATGTGTCCAATATAGCATTGTATGTCCAATATAGCATTATATGTCCAATATAGCACTAGATGTCCAATATAGCACCGTATGTCCAAGATAGCATTGTATGTCCAATATAGCACCAGATGTCCAATATAGCACCAGATGTCCAATATAGCACTAGATGTCCAATATAGCATTGTATGTCCAATATAGCACCATATGTCCAATACAGCGCCAGATGTTCAATATAGCTCCATATGTCCAATATAGCACCATATGTCCAATATATCACCGTATGTCCAATATAGCATTGTATGTCCAATATAGCACCAGATGTCCAATACAGCACCAGATGTCCAATAGCGGGTGTGTTAGAGAAGTTAATAGGGGGTTACGTTGACAACGTTATGAGCGCGGCCGGACATCGACGTCTGCGTTCGTCGTCTCACTAAGTGAGGGACAGACTAGCCATGTATTCCTCCGCACATTAAAGCCTACAAAAGGTGACGGTACTCTCACATCACAGATACTTTCTGCTCCGCGACAATTTTTTTTTACTCGTTAGCATAGTTGACAGGGAGCTACGCTGATAATGTCATCAGGGGGGGGGGGGGGGGTTCGCCGTTCTAAGTCAAGGGCTAGGAACTTCCGGCCCGCGGGAGCTATATGGCCCGCGAAGTCATTTGATCTGGCCCTGCCAAGACCGAAATAAGGTTTCAAAGCCTGCACTCCGTCTCTGTGGCGAAGGGGTTACGAGCCCACTTCGAATCCGCATACCGCATTCAATAACACAGCTGCGGGCGATTCGGAAGTAGATCGCTTTGTGCTGATTTTCATACAACGGTATAAGTGCCGGTCGTTCAGAAAACAAAGGCAAACTGCTGAGCGTAAACTTACCAAGAAATCACTATCAGTCCAGAAATGGTGTGGTTGATTGCGACGTCCTGTAAAGGATAATCAATTAACTTTAACTTTGACCCCCTGTGCTAAGTGAAGGAAACACTGCCTATCTATTCGTGCGTGCTTTCAGGTCATAAAACGCTGATAGCCCTACGACATCACACACTCAATGTTACTAAAGTCCATTCACAATTGATTGTCTTAATTCACGATATTTTTGTGTGTGTGGAAAACTGACTGTTGCATCGTTATGAAATTTTTCCTGCCGTCTTATATTTACCCCCACCCAAGGAATATGTCTATGATAGGTCCAAAGGCAACTTAAATCATGGAAAGCGGCGACATTTCTTAGATGTTTTGGCGAAAAACTAGTGAACTCACGCTAACTAGCTTGTTTTACAATAATGACCGTCAATTCGAGTGGCGACACAAGGCGTATCCAGATTCCTATGGGAGTAGGTCAATGTGTAATATTAGTAAAGACAGAGAATTTACAGAGGCATGGGGTTAATAATGTGGACTCGAAATGGAAATGGACAGGAAAGTAGAAGGAATATATATGTCTAACCTTATTTTTCATTTCCTTCTTGTTTCTTCAGCTGCTGGTTAATAATGTGTACACAAGGAGTCATGTTACTAGGATGCAATTAGCTTTTTATATTGAGTTTGTGAAAGCTTCCATTTAGCTGTGCGTTAATGTGAGTATGGAGTGACAAGAGATGATACCGCAATTTCTTTTTCTTCTTCTGCGTTCATCCGGGGTTGTTTTTTTTTTCGGACGTGATTGCGTTGTGCCTGTTTACAGCAAAGCTGCGTTCTTGCGCCGTTAGGCTGACACATCCGACTTCTGCGGGCATTTGTTGACCGGGTTAACCTTCCCGGGGATACCGCAATTTAGTCATCATGTGTCAATTTTTAAGGATCTATTCAGCTGTCTGTGTAGTTTGTTCACACATGCACATGGGTGACAGAACGGTGTTGAGTCTTAGTGAAAGATTGTCTGCTCTGCTGAGACGGAACATGATTACCTGTTTTGCACGACGAATATAGCTGTGAATGTCTCTGTAATGGGCTTCCTTCTTAACGGCCAAGATGTTGGTCCTCTTTTCATTGAAGTTTATAGATTGATTCTATGTTCGTGTGTTGTCCCCACATTTGACAACGTGTTTGTTCTCACGTTTCTTGTTAAGCCACAATATGTCAGTTTCCACCACAATATTACTCTTCTGTTGGTATTCAGTGCGTTTAGTTGTTGTTGTTGTGTTTTTTTTTTCAGTGCCAGTTGTTTGTCACCGTTGAGGGCTTGCGGAACTGAAAATTCATCACTGTGGAATACGAACTGTTGCTATTGACAAGTTGTATTGTTTGTGCCGATGCTGTAACGTTTAGGGCCTGCAATTCGTCTGAATAGTTGGAGCAAAATATCCCAGTAGGTGTACATGTGGATTAATGTCCGCGATCTGCCCAGACCTTAATCTGTGTCGGACGATTCCAGTAGGTTTATGACTGCTCTCGGTTGCATAAAATTCAATCCATCCTTTCTCCAATAGACATCTTCCTCTTTCAACACATGGTCCTCACATTTTCCCCAGTAACTTTTATCAATATTTAACAGCGCGGAATGGGTTAGTATCTTGGCGTCAGACAATTTGAATTCAGTATTGTCAGCTGCCACCTGTTCTTTAATTTTAGCCCACACAAGTTCAATAGGGTTAAAATGAGAATGGTACGGCGGAAGTCTCAAGCACCTATGGCCATTCTCATCTATCAACTTATCGATTTGATATAACTTGCATTTTGACGTCTGTTTTACAAAGGAAACAATTCTAGCTTGAAGTACATTTCTGGAAATGGTATGTTTTCCCTTCGGAGCCATATCCTTATTGCTTCCTTTGTGCTCGATGTCGTAGGTATTTTATCTTCTTGGGCAAAAACATTGTGATATGATGCATTGTCCATAATTGGACACGACGGTCTATCTAGGGATGGACGCACTGTATTCTCGAGCCAGTCTCTAAATACATTACCATTCATCTCATTATGATAATCCCTATTGTCTGTATGCTTTGATACGAACACGAGTCCAGCATTCTGTAGTAAGCCAATATGCGTACTACCAGCAATGCTATGACCAAACGCTGTCCTTTACTCCATCCATCCATCATGTGCCATGCCGGTAAGCGTGGGCGGTCATGTTCTGCCATCTCACTCGATCACCAGAGTCGTGGATCCTTTACTACTGGGCACATATTGCTTTATCTTACCATCCACTGATTGCCATTTCTTTTCACTTGTGTGATGCGCATTGATCCAGGTTTCATCCAAATTCTCTATGTCATAATTTTCTTTGCGCAATTCCCTTATTTCACGTGGGTATTTGCTTCTCGTGGTTCCTAAATTAGGTTGCTCGCAAGTATATTTCTACCTCCCTTGTACTTTCTAAACGTGAAGCCTAATGCCCTTATAATTTTCAACGAAGTTGTTTTGTATTGCTTTATGTCATCGTTCATTCTCAACCAAAGCCTAAGTTTTCTTACAGTCACTGTTTCTTTGGTATCCAGCATTTTTATAATTGCTCGCCTTATGACATCCTTGTCAAAGCTGTCTACAATTACCTTTCAACCTACCGTTTGCTTATTGCATGATGGTTTCATTCCAGATTCTTGCACCCATCGACGAAATGACCGGTTACTCAAACCCAATACATGCACTGTTCTTTTCTTTGGATTTGTAATAGTATGAAACAGTTTTCTGCGATCAGCTTCTTGACAAAAATATGTGTACAACTTCATAGTGATGCTTTGAAGTGTACAAAATTTCACATTCAATCCCATTCAACAATATTCATACATTCAGATGTTAGCTATAAATGGTAAGATTTATAAAATAATCACGTTTCATGAAAGCACCCACATTACTGATGACACCTCTGAACACTCCCGTTCCACTACGCGAGGTTTTTGTCATAAGGTCAAGAAAATTAACTATTGAGCGCTGATGTTTCTGGGTGAAGATGTAATACATTTTATAATATACACTTCATCTTTGACCCGTAAATTATATACCGCATATAATCAAACATTGAAACCTACTGTACAATCTCCAGATCAAAAATGTTTTTGTTGGGTGAACATAATGATAAGATTATATGCTACACCTCATCATTTTCCCTCAGTTAGTTACTGAGATATGGATTTTTATATTGGGGACAACAAATGTGAATGGATTATACTTCCGGACGTGTTGCCATAGACTGTTTCGCTACTATTCACCTGTAATGTTAGTATCCGTAACAACGGGTTTACTTCTGGCGTTAGCATCTGTAACAATGGGTTTGCTTATAGCGTTCGTATCTGTAACAATGGGTTTACTTTAGCGTCAGTATCTGTAACAATGGGTTTACTTTAGTATCAGTATCTATAACAATAGGTTTACTTATAGCATTAGTAACTGTAACAATGAGTTTACTTATAGCATTAGTAACTGTAGCAATGGGTTTACTTATAGCATTTGTAACTGTAACAATGGGTTTACTTATAGCATTAGTAACTGTAACAATGAGTTTACTTATAGCGTTTGTGTCTGTCACAATAATGTTATTTATATTGTTAATATATGTACCAACACATTTATTTATATTGATAGTGTATGTAACAATGCTTTTATTTATAGTGTTAATGTATGTAAAAATGCTTTTATTTTTAACGTTGGTATATGAAAAGAAAGTTTGGAGAGAACAATAATGGAGGGGTATATGCCTGGGAAGAGAGAAAGAGAAGGCCAAAGAGAAGATGGGTCCAGGATGTGGCGGATGATCTCCAGATGGGTGTATCGGACGCGGGACATCTTGCTTGATGATCGAGAGGTTTTCCGGAAGGTTATTATGGGAGCCAGGTTCTGCAAAGGACATGCTACTGAATGAATGAATATGAAACAATGCTTTTATTTAGAGTGTTAATGTATGACACAATGTATTAATGTATAGCCTTAATGTGTGTAACAATACTTCTACTTACAGCGATAATGTATGTAACAATACTTTTTTCTAATAGCGTTAATGTATGAAACAATGATTTTATTCATAGCGTTAATGTATGTAACAATGGTTGTATTTATAGTTTTAATGTATGTATCAATGCTTTTATTCATAGCGTTAATGTGTGTAACAATGCTGTATTTTCTAGCGTTTATATATATATATATATATATATATATATATATATATATATATATATATATATATATATATATATATATATATATATCCATCCATCATGTGCCATGCTGGTAAGCGTGGGCGGTCATTTTCTGCCATCTCACTCGATCACCAGAGTCGTGGATCAGCTCCGTGTTTCTGTCTCGACCATGCCACAAGGCCAAGCCATCCAGGTACTTGCTTCTAGGTCTTCCCCTTGGTCTGTTCCCCTCGATCTTACCAGTCGTCACCAAGTTCTCCAATCCATTTCTTCTCATAACATGCCCAAAATATTTTGACTGTCTACGTCTAATTTCTCTAATCAATTTACGATCTTCATTTGTTTCTTGAAGAACTTGTTCATTGGTCTTTCTGGCTGTCCATGGTATTCTTTGCATTTTCCTCAGAAACCACATCTCTACAGCCATCAGATGTTTTTCAGCCTGACTGCTCATTGTCCACGCTTCACATCCATATAAAAGTACAGGTTCTATGTAGCATCTCAACACTCTTTTTCTTGTTTCAATTGACATCTTTTTATTGGTCAGTATGTTTTTCATCTTGCTAAAGGCTACTTTTGCCATGGCGATTCTTGTTCTAATCTCTTCAAGGCATCTTCCATCAGATGTTATTACTGTTCCGAGATAATTGTACCTATTCACTTGTTGAAGAATATTCCCATTTACTTGTATATTACATTGTGGTATTTCGTTCTTCCTAGTGACGACCATAATCTGTGTCTTTTTACAATTTAATTCTAATCCTAGTTGTTCACTGTGTGTAACAATCGCATCTACTAAATTTTGCAGGTCCTGTTCATTGTCTGCAATCAAGACTGTATCATCTGCATATCTAATGTTATTGATGCATCGTCCCCCAATGTTGATTCCTTCCATATCTTCAATATTTCTGAAAATACTTTCACTGTACAGGGAAAACAGATCTGGAGACATTACACATCCCTGTCTCACACCTCTCTTAATAGGCTGATATTGGCTTACTTCATTATCAACTCTTATGGCAGCTTGTTGTTTCCAATATATGTTTTTTACAAGTCTAAGATCTTTTCCATCAATTTGTAGATCTTCAAGCATCCTTATCATGTTGACATGTCTCACTTTATGAAAAGCCTTTGTGTAGTCAATAAAGCAAAGGTGTAGATCTTTGTTTACTTCTATAGAACGTTTTGGTTATGGTTCTCAGTACATACACAGCATTTACTGTACCCTTTCCTTCTACAAACGCACATTGTTCTTCTCCTTTTTCAGGTTGTATTTTCCTCCTAATTCTTTGCATGATAATTCTTAGCAAAATCTTCGTGATGTGACTCATTATACTAATTGTTCGATGTTGATCACATTTCAAGGCTCCTGATTTCTTTGGGATTGCAATAAATACAGAATTACATAACTCCTGAGGTATATTTCCAGTATCATATATTGTATTAAGCAGACTGGTAACTTTATCTATTCCATATTCTTCTAAAGCATTAATCATTTCTGTTGTGACGCTGTCTGGACCGGGGGTCTTGCCAGATTTCATATGGTTAAGAGCATTCTGAACCTCCATCTTTAAAATTGCTGGTCCTTCATTATTATTTTGAACATCATACTGTTCGTCTCTGTTATCGTCATAAAGGTTTTTCACGTAATCTGACCATTCATGTAAGATCTGGTCTTTTTCTATTATGACTCTTCCATCTTTTGTCTTTAGGCAGCCTGCTGATGTACGTGTTCTTTGATTAGTAAGCTCCTGAATTCTTTTGTGCATTAGTTTCGCATTGTTACTGTTGTGTTGTTTTTCAATTTCTCTGCAATTTTTCTCAAGCCATGTTTCTTTTGCTTTCTTACATAAGGTTCTCACTTTTCTGTGAATTTCTTCATATTTGGCAGGATTATTTTTGTTCTGTCTTCTTGTTTCCATTAGTTGTAAAATTTCTTCAGTCATCCATGTCTTACGGCCCACTTTCTTTACTTTTGGAATAGTTTTTTCTGCTGCACAACTGATTGAATTCTTCATCATTTCCCACTGATCATCTACATCTTGAAATAGGATCTCTAGATCAGACAATATATCAAATTTGTTCTTTACTTCTATGTTGTCCTCTAAAAGTACTGGAGAGTTTTGGTCAGAGACCATAACTTTATGAAGGGAAAATCCCAACTGCACCTCCCCGCGGTAGAGGATGGAAACACACTACGGTGTGGCTAACACAGCTCTGGGGACCGAGTATCCACCGGAATAAGTGGACAACTCTGCAGCTGAGCAGAGCAGGGCACTCACTTGTCCTTACAGTCAGAAATGGCTGTCAAAGGCAGAGGTAAAAAGACCACCATGTGAATGTGGAAGGCAAGGGGAAACCACCACATTATCTTCCCAAGACTTCATGGCAAAACATATATCAAAGTTAGTGAAGGACGTTAATGGCTGTCTTAGGGCATCCTCGTCCGGTAGGGACAGTCATGAGCCACAGGTGACACCAGACCGTCATCCAGCTACTGATGGCAAAATCTTAACTAAAATAAATAAATTTAGAGTAGGAACATGGAATGTTAGGACATTAAATGAGCTAGGAAAGTTGACCAATGTTCTAAGAGAGATGAATAGCATGAAAATGAATATACTAGGCGTTAGTGAGATGAGATGGAAGGGATCGGGCAAAATTATAGCTGACAATCACACAATAATTTATTCTGGAGGGGATACACATGAAAAAGGTGTAGGAATAATATTAGACGAAAAAACAGCCAAGTCAATTAATGGATACTGGTGTATTTCAGATAGAGTTATTATGGTAAAAATCAAAGACAAACCAATAGACATAAATATTATACAAGTATATGCACCAACAGCAAGCAGTAGTGATGAAGAAATACAACACTTTTACGACGAAATAGAAATGGCGATGGCTCAAATTGGATCACAAGAAATAAAGATAATACTTGGTGATTTTAATGCAAAAGTAGGAAAGGGAAAAATGGAGGATGTAGTGGGGAATTATGGTTTAGGTACAAGAAATGAAAGAGGGGAAAAGCTAATAGAATGGGCAAATATCAATGATATGATAATTGGAAACACATGGTTTAAACACCATAAAAGACGACTGTACACATGGATAAGCCCTGATAAGAAAATACGCAACCAAATTGACTACATACTAATTAATAAAAGATTTAGAAATGCTTTAATTAATGTAAAGACAATGCCTGGTGCTGACTGTAATAGTGATCATGTACCACTATGTGGACAAATAAAAGTAAGATTAAAGAGAGGGAAAAAAATGGTTAAGAACATGAGACTTAATAAAGAGGTTCTGAAAATAGATAAAGAAATGCAAGAACAATACAGAGTGATTGTGAAAAATAGGTACAATGCAATAACTAAAATACAGAGTATAGATGAACAATGGGAAATGTTAAGGGACTCCATTCATCAAACTAGCAAAGAAGTATTACCGGAGAGAGGCAAAATAGCTAAGAAAAAATGGATGAATGAAGATATCTTAAAACTGATGGACAAAAGAAAACAGAGTAAAAATGACAAACAAGAATACGCTAAGATAAATAAAGAAATAAAAGATAAATGTGGGAAGGCTAAAGAAAGTTGGTTAAACGAGCAATGCAAAAAAAAAAATTGAATTAAATTCCATTAAAGATACAAAAAATATGCACAGACAAATCAGTGAGCTTACAGGAAGAAAAATAAGAATAAATACAGGGTGTTTGAAATCAAAAACAGGAAAGATAATATTAGAGGAAGATGCTATAATGAAGAGGTGGAATGAGTATATAAGAGAATTATATGAAGGAGAAAGGGAAGAATTAACAGAAGATAGTAACTTAGAAGGTCCACCTATTCTGAAAGAAGAAGTCGCTGACGCTATGAAACGTATGAAGAAAGGAAAAACAGCTGGGCCAGATGAAATCACAATAGAAGAATTAGAAGTATTGGGAGAATTTGGAGTAGATATATTAACCAAAATGTTGAATGATATTTACAGCAGTGGATATTTACCCAGTGATATGCTGAAATCTGTATTTATAGCTATACCAAAAAGACCAGGAGCAATTGATTGTGAAGATTTTCGTACAATTAACCTTATAAACCATATCACTAAGCTTCTACTCAGAATCATAATGAGAAGAACCAAAAAGAAAATAAAAATGGAAATTAGTGAAGAACAGTATGGATTTGTGGAAGGAAAGGGCACAAACAATGCAATTTATACATTACGGACACTAATAGAAAGGTCAATAGAGAAACAGAGAGACATATATTTGTGCTTCATAGATTATACTAAGGCATTTGATAAAGTAAAACATGATGAACTGATTAAAATGTTGGAAGATATCAACACTGATGGAAAAGATTTAAGAATAATAAAGAATATTTACTAGAACCAAGTAGCAGCAATTAAAATGGGAAATAAAGAGGGTAGTTACGAACATATAAAGCTAGGAGTACGACAAGGGTGTGTCTTGTCACCAGATCTTTTCTCCCTGTATAGCGAAGTAATAATGAGAGAGATCAAAGAGATGCCAGGAATACTAGTTGGAGGTTATAATATAAATAATATACGCTATGCAGATGACACAGTATTGGTGGCGGATAATTCAACAGACCTACAACAATTATTAGACGTTGTAGTAACAGAGAGTGCAAGGAAAGGACTCTCCTTGAATATTAAGAAAACAGTAACAATGGTAATATCAAAGAAAATGGTGACACCAAAATGTGACATAGAAATAGAAGGGAAAATCCTTAACCAAGTTGATAATTTTAGATACCTAGGGGCATTTATAACATCAGATGGAAGATGTACAACAGAGATTAGGAGCAGAATAGGGCAGGCAAAAGCCGCATTTCAGAAAATGAAGAGTATCTTATGCAATAAGTCACTATCACTGAATGTAAGAAAGAGAGTGCTGAAATGCTATGTAGAACCAGTTTTGCTGTATGGCAGTGAATCTTGGAATGTAAATGAACAAATTAAGAAGAAATTAGAAGCAACAGAGATGTGGTTCCTGAGACGAATGTTGCGAATTCCTTGGACTGCCAGAGTAACTAACGACGACTGCTTGAAACAGGCTAATGAAACTAGAACATTATATACAACAATAAGACAGAGACAAACAGCTTTCCTCGGTCATGTGATGAGAAGAGAGGCATTGGAGAACATCGTAACAACTGGAAAGATTGAGGGGAAGAGAGGCAGAGGTAGACCAAGAGAAGTGATGCTGGATGGATTGAGACGGTGGCATGGAGGAATATCAGCAGCAGAGTTGATCCAGAAAACCAAAGACCGAGATCTATGGAGAGCCATGAACGCCTACGCCAGCCGGCACGGCACTTGATGATGATGACTTCTATGTTAAAATTATCTTGTATTTCTTTGTCAGTTTTCAATTTGCACAAGTCATATTTAGGGTTTCCTGCTGTATACTTGACTTTCATTAACTTTACCCTCAATGTGCCTGTAATTAATCTGTGATCACTGTAACAGTCTGCATTTGGAACTGTTTTTACGACTGTTAACGCATTTCGAAACCTTTTGCTAATCAGGATGTAATCTATCTGGTTTTTAATCCTGCTGTCTGGACTCCTCCATGTCCATAATCTTCTACGATGCTGTTTAAACCAGGTGTTTCCTACAACCATTTCTTGTTCTTTTGCCCATTCTACAAGTCTGTATATATATATATATATATATATATATATATATATATATATATATATATATATATATATATATATATATATAGTTTTATTTATAAATCACAAACGTTAAAATATAATGCTTTTGTTCTCATCGTCGTTGTCGTCGTCGTCGTGGTTCACATATTTCTTTGTAGCCGCATAACCGTTGACATAATTATATTTTCACTATAAAATTCTAACTCGGAAATGACGTTGATCTCGGCTTTCACAATAATGAACTCGTCATCTGGAGTAAAGACGTTAATTCTGGCCATGAGAGTACCGGCCCTTGACCTGACTGGTACAGGAAATTCTGATCCCTAGAGGCCTAGAGGTTCGGAAACTGGACTAGTCCAATCTAACCCTCCCCAGCTGGCTGCCATGTTTGGGAAATTTTAATTTAAGGAGAAAAACGGGGACATTATGTATTCCACACAAAGATGGAAATCAATAACATGACGTCGAGTTGAAAAATGTCTCATTAATTACAGATCAACGGTTCTCCAAAGTTGTTGTCTGTAGGGTTGCGCTAAGGTGGAAACAATTTGCTGGTTTAGCTGATCCGGTGCCACACAAAAATTAAGCTCGGACCAGACATTGTACACAATTAAATGAACAATATTATAATGTAAATATCCTTTCACTGAGCTTTGAAATTGCGAGAAATGCCACGAAACGAAAAAATATAACACGATGACCCAAGTGTGACGATATATCGTCCTTCTGTCCAAATGGGAGGTCACATTTGGCGATATATTATCCTTCCGCACTGAATCAGTTGAAAGGGTTTGAAAGGCAAGAGGCTTGACTTCATTGCACAGGGTTTTATCCCTTATGGCTCGGTTTCTATTCGCAGCGGCCTGCCGAAAGCGTCACACAAAGTACGAACTCGGTAGTTCCAGCGACGACCCAAGGAGTCTTCGAGAAAACTGCACTCGTGAAGCGAATGACGTAGGCCGGAATCGAACCCACGACCTTCGGGGCACGAGGCACGTGGTGAAACTCCAACAATTTATTGTAACAACATGGAGACTCCAGCAATTTGCGAGACCATCACGGAGACTCTAAAAATGTTCTAGAACATCACGGAGACTCCAACAATTTGCTGGAACATCACGGAGACTCCGACAATTTACTGGAACATCACGGAGACTCCAACAATTTGCTGGAACATCACGGATACTTCCACAATTTGCTAGAACATCACGGAGACTCCAACAATTTGCTGGAACATCACGGAGACTCCAACAATTTGCTAGAACATCACGGAGACTCCAACAATTTGCTGTAACACCGGAAGTGTGCATTTATTTTTAAAACGAGGAAATATACCGTTGGTTGGGGTCGGCGTGGTAGAGATGACTAACGCGCTCACGCTTAAGCTTTCTCCGCTGACGGTTGCATTATGGGTTCACTTCATACGATCATTCAGAAAGTAATGGCAAACTACTCAACGTAAAAGTGCCTACAAGTTTTTGTACCTCTACAACTATTCACGTGTCGAACAGTATGATATTACTTATTGTCAGAAAGGACCGCCAATTCTGAAGATGGAAATTCAGATTGCGCGTAACCATGTGAACAGTGGGAAGACCCCAGATCCAGCAACACCACAAGTCAAATGATCAATACCTTAAGAGAATATGAAGTAGACCAGGTCACCGGGCTGCTGAGCATAATATGTAATACTGGAGATATACCTCCTCGCTAACGTAAATCTATAGATTTATAGATCCATAAAGATACAGCTATAAATCTATGCTTATTCTAGTCCTGGGGAAATGGGGGGGGGGGGGGGAGCCTTGGAATATGATCGTCATTGAAGAACCAGCACAATGAGTCACATCACAGACACAGAGATGCCAAGAATACCCCTATTGGTATGAGTGTCGTTCAGAAATCAATGGTAAACTACTGAACGTAAACTTGCCCACAAATCACAAACAGCTAAATAAAACATGCTGGGATTGACTGCAATGTCCTATAAAGGATATAGAGCTAACTCTTAAAGAGATAGGGAAAAATACAAATCAAAATTGAGGGAAGAACAGAGTGGATTTACGGAAGACAAGAGCACAGCAAATGATGTGTATTTTCTGAGAACCTTAATAGAGCGTTCGGCAAAAGTAAACAAAACCTACATCTTTGTTTCATGAGTACACAAAGGTTTTCGATAACGTCGGACATGTCGACATGACAAAGATACCTGCAGATCTACAAATTAATGGGAAGAAACCTGAAACTCATATTTAAAACAAAAAAAGAAAACAGTATATCGTAAATAAGAGGTTTCCGTAAAAATCGATGATGAAGTAGGTCAGTATCGGCCTGTCAAGAGAGATGTGCCAGGGGGATAATGTCTCCAGACCTTGTTTTCCTGCACGGTGGACCTATTATGAGAAACTTAGAGGATACATGAAGAATCTCCATTGTTGGTTATAACATCAACAATATTGTATTGTGTGTTTGTACAGTCTCACTAAACTTTGTATGTAGAACAAATTTGAAAATTGAAGTACATTATGTCATTAAAAATGTGCTCCAGTCCGTCGTGTGCAGTATGCAACCAATGCCTGTCGTCTGCTGGAGTAATTCTTTGCACTCCAAACAGAATGGTATTATCTACGGAAGAAAGACTTTTTTTTTCTTTTCTACATACATTGTGCAGTGAGACTTTACAAACACCTGGTATAAGCGGATGATACAGTATCCTCTCCTTCTATTCTTCTTTCGCCTTCTATCCTCCCCTGGGACATAGACGATCAACCAACTCACTCCAGCCGTCTCTCTCTCTCTCTCTCGTCTCTCTCTCTCTCTCTCTGTCTGTCTGTCTCTCTCTCTCTCTCTCTCTCTCTCTCTCTCTCTCTCTCTCTCTCTCTCTCTCTCTCTCTCTCTCTCTCTGAATCTCTTTCTCATTGGCACGGCGAATCACCAAGTTTGAGACCCGCTGTCACAAAGACCGACCACCCCCCCCCCCCAACCCCCATTACACCAGCGTCATAACCCTCGCATTATGACATCAGAGCGCCGAACCAGCCCGCTGGCGCCCCCCGACCCCACCAGTCTGGAACCGCGCCTTCCCCCAACACAACGCCCCAAGGCACCCTCTGACTGTAGTTGTCCATCGATTTCTATCCCGTCCTCTTTAAGTGTGCATTTGTGGTCCCGCTTTCTGCGAATCCTGTATTCTCTGCTCTGTTTATGTCGTCATTTTATGAGGTTTCTGTAACTCCTCATTCCTCTCTTCCCTCAGTTACTCCAGTGAAATGTCGGCGGGAGATGTAAAGATATTTTACGCGCTCGTTCTAATGATCTTTGCAGTTGGTATTCATTTCTCTATTCTTGATACCATCGCTCCCTCTTTATCGTGGCTTTGCTGTGTGTCTGTTATATTTCTTCATTCTTAGTGGCAGATGGTTCAAGGATATTCGTGTGAGGTGACCGAACCATTTAATCTGTTGTTTTAATGAAGTGCATGACGATTTAGTATCAGGTGTTGGGGAATACTTGAGGCCATTGGAATAGCCCGGGGAATAAGCTGATAGGTATTGATTGGCTCACATGGCTGGTTGGTTGGTAGGTGGGTGGTTGGTTGGTGGATGATGGTTAGTGGGTGAGTTGATAGGTGGGTGGGTGGGTTGGCAGGTTGGTTAGTGGGTTGGTGGATTGATTGGCTGGTTGCTTGGCTGGCTGGTTGGTTATCTGGTTGGTTTGTTGGCTGGTTTGCTGGTTGGCTGGATGGTTGGTGGTTGGTTGGCTGGTTGGTGTGGTGGTTAGTTGGTTGGCTGGTTGGTTGATGGGTTGGTTGGTTGGCTGATTACTTTGTTGGTTGGCTGGTTTATTAACTGATTGGCTGGCTGGTTGGTTGTTTGGTTGGCTGTCTGGTTGGTTGGTTGACTGGATGGTTGGTTGGCTGATTGGTGGGTTAGTAGGTTTGTTGGTTGGTAGGTGGGTGGGTGGGTGAATGAACCCAAGTACCCTGGCCACATCTGTCTTATGGAGCACCCAAACCCCACCCAGCGGTGCAGATCCATCCCGCGTACTAACCACCATGTCCCCCGCGGTACAGATCCAGACCGCGCACTAAGCACCATGTTCCCCGCGGTACAGATCCAGCCCGCTCACTAACCACCATGCTCCCCCGCGGTACAGATCCAGCCCGTGCACTAAGCACCATGTTCCCCGCGGTACAGATCCAGGCCGCGCACTAAGCACCATGTTCCCCGCGGTACAGATCCAGCCCGCTCACTAAGCACCATGTCCCCCGCGGTACAGATCCAGCCCACGCACTAAGCACCATGTCCCCCGCAGTACAGATCCAGCCCGCTCACTAACCACCATGTCCCCCGCGGTACAGATCCAGCCCGCTCACTAACCACCATGTCCCCCGTGGTACAGATCCAGCCCGCTCACTAACCACCATGTCCCCCGCGGTACAGATCCAGCCCGCTCACTAACCACCATGTTCCCCCGCGGTACAGATCCAGCCCGTGCACTAAGCACCATGTTCCCCGCGGTACAGATCCAGGCCGCGCACTAAGCACCATGTTCCCCGCGGTACAGATCCAGCCCGCTCACTAAGCACCATGTTCCCCGCGGTACAGATCCAGCCCGCTCACTAAGCACCATGTCCCCCGCGGTACAGATCCAGCCCACGCACTAAGCACCATGTCCCCCGCGGTACAGATCCAGCCCGCTCACTAACCACCATGTCCCCCGTGGTACAGATCCAGCCCGCTCACTAACCACCACCGCGGTACAGATCCAGCCCGCTCACTAAGCACCATGTCCCCCGCGGTACAGATCCAGCCCGCTCACTAACCACCACCGCGGTACAGAATCCAGCCCGCTCACTAAGCACCATGTCCCCCGCGGTACAGATCCAGCCCACGCACTAAGCACCATGTCCACCGCAGTACAGATCCAGCCCGCTCACTAAGCACCATGTCCCCCGCGGTACAGATCCAGCCCGTGCACTAAGCACCATGTCCCCCGCGGTACAGATCCAGCCCGCTCACTAAGCACCATGTCCCCCGCGGTACAGATCCAGCCCGCTCACTAACCACCACCGCGGTACAGATCCAGCCCGCTCACTAAGCACCATGTCCTCCGCGGTACAGATCCAGCCCACGCCACTAAGCACCATGTCCCCCGCGGTACAGATCCAGCCCGCTCACTAACCACCATGTCCCCCGCGGTACAGATCCAGCCCGCTCACTAACCACCACCGCGGTACAGATCCAGGCCGCGCACTAACCACCATGCCCCCCCCCCCCCCGCGTAGAGAACCTTAAACTGTCCAACTGCAGGTCCGCACGGCCGAATGGATAAGAATGCGTGTTCTTAAACATCCGGTGTGCTGATGCTAAGGTAGCGGTTCAACCCCTACATGGGACAGTTGGACTAAAATGTTGACCTCTCGTCCTTGACTTGTTGACGTAAATTACATGTACCACAGAAGTCGGAGTGGGTTCGCCTGATGGCGAGGGACACTGTTAATAGGGAAAACTAATCCACACGCAAAATTCAGCCAACTACTATAAGTAGTGTGTATAAACTACGCTTGAGTTCAAAACGAACGAGCGCAAATTTAAAAAAAAGGACCAAGTGCCAGGTACAAAGCTGGACCAGTAAAACACCCACAAAACGAATCTTATTATCTGGGAGAGTCTTCCTGTCACAGATGTTGTTTCTATGGGAGCTCGATCAGACCCGTGTTTACCTCTGACGCTCCTGCTGGTCTCTTCAACCAATGATTGGCTAATACATCAATTCATAGTCTATTTTTATACCGCCCTTGACCTCGTGTCCTTGGTGTGGCCGAGATGCAAGAAATGCTTCTTTTCTGAAGAGATGCGGTAGAATCGCCACGGCGAAAGTAGCCTTTAGCAAGATGAAAAACATTCTGACTAATAGAAAGATGTCAATTGAAACGAGGAAAAGAGTGTTGAGGGGATACATAGAGCCTGTTCTTTTGTATGGATGTGAAACTTGGACAATGTGCAGTCAAGCTGAAAAACATCTGATGGTTGCAGGAATGTGGTTTCTGAGGAAAATGCAAAGAATACCATGGACAGACAGAAAAACCAATGACCAAGTACTACAGGAGACAAATGAAAATCGTAAATTGATTAGAGAAATTAGACAGTAGACAGTCAAATTTTTTTGGACATGTTATGAGAAGAAATAAATTGGAGAACTTAGTGACAACTGGCAAGATCGAAGGGAACAGACCAAGAGGAAGACCGAGAGGAAAATACCTGGATGGCTTGGCCACATGGCATGGACGAGACAGGAACACTGAGCTGATCTACGACGCTGGTGATCGAGTGAAATGACAAGTAATGACCTCCCACACTTTCCGGCATGCACGTGATTGATTGATTGCGGTGGGACTGGGGGGAGTGGGAGGGGGCACTAGAAGAGTTGGTGTAAAGAACTGTGATTATTGGGGAAGAGGGTGAGAATAGTAGACAAAGAAGCAGGGGAACACAGAGAATGTTTGTGGGAAAGATAAACGGCTTGGTACAAATAATAACATCAGTAGTCATCCAGTGACGTTTCCAGTGCAGAGCTCTTCCCCCATAGAGTTTCGAAGTGGCTATCTATCATAAGAAAGATGCCCTGTCTGAGTTGAAGCCATGTGTAAATTATCTAGCACATTACCTCAGAAGTCGGAGTGGGTTTGCCTGATAGCGAGGGACACTGGTAACAGGGAAAGCTAATCCACACGCAAATATCCGTCCAGAGTATTAGAAGTAGTAGCGCCTATGGACTACGGACTAATGGACTAATATCTATGGACTAATATGGGCGAAGGTTAAACAAATCTATTACGTGTTGAATACATTTACGATGTGGTACGCCTCCCTCCATAATGATCTTTTCCAGACATCACTGTCTCCGTGCATGCTTATGACACTTTTGTTTCCTAAATGTTATTCGTCTCAGCAACCAATCTTCAACCACCCGATCTCTAGATTGATGCTACAGTTGGCTAGGCTAAGCACGTGTAAGAAATCTGGCCTGCCATTTCTATCCTTCCTGGTAGTGACCAAACTGGTCGGTGACCGCAGCCATTGTCTCTGTACAGTGTTATCTGCCTACAGCTGAGAAACTAACCAACAACAATCTGTCAACAACCCACATATGTGGCTAAGGGGTAGCGAACATGTTTCACAATCCCACATATCAGGCTCGACATCAGCTGCAAGCGGTTTGGAAGTAGACAGCCTTGCGTTGATTTTTTAACAATGGTAATCGTCGGCCGTTCAGAAAGCAATGACAAATTATTGAACGTAACATTGCCTAGAAAATCACATGAATAGAAAGAAAAAGCAAAAGCTTTCTCCCCTAGAAAATCACAAAAAGACACATACACAAAATGCTTGGGTTGATTGTGACGTCCTGCAAAAGACGTCCAACTATCTTTTAGCCTTATTTCTTCTTCTTCTTCTTCTTCTTCTTCTTCTTCTTCTTCTTCTTCTTCTTCTTCTGCGTTCATCCGGAGTCTTTTTTTTTTTTCGGACGAGATTGCATTGTGCCTGTTTATAGCGGAGCTGCGATACTTGTGCCGTAAGGCCGACGCATTCGACTTCTGTGGGCATTTCTTGACCGGATTAACCTTCCCGGGTGCATTATATATTGTACATGCGATGGGTGGGAGGGTCTCCTTGGCGAAGCCGTCTGTCTCCTGATCTGAAGGTCGTGAGTTCGGCTCCCGACTGCCTCTTTTAGCCCACGAGAGGAATTTTCCCGAAGATCTCTAGGGATCGTCGCTGGGTCTACGGAGTTCGTGTTTTGTGCGTTGCTCTCGGCAGACAGCTTGTCGTTCGGCGGAGTGATACCGAAACAAAAACAAGTGAAAACCCAGTGCAATGAAGTCGATTTTCTTGCCTGCGCATACATGTGTACTCTAAGACTGTCGATCGGAAACTGGTAATTTATTTTACCACCATCGGTTATAGTTTGGTGTGGTGAGTACATTCAAGTCGCGACGCACCAAGATAGTATTGCGTACTTTGTTACATTTACTTGATGGCAGCTGGCAAGATTCAAAGGAAAAGAACCAGGGGAAGGCAGAGAAGTAAATATCTAGATGGCTTGACAACAGAGATGATCCACGACTCTGGTAATCGTATGAGATGCTGAAACATTATCGCCCACGCTTATCGACATGGCACATAGCGATGATGATGATGTCACATTTGTGCGGATTATTTCTGCGGCCAGGAAATGACATCATGAATATTTAAACTTACAGCAATCTGAGACTCAATCACATTTAACTTCCATTACTCCATGATTGATCTGGTTTCACCGTCTACTATTTCTCTGCGTCATTTTTCTGATTACTCGGGTGAAGGAAAACCTACAACGATCTCTCTCTCTCTCTCTCTCTCTCTCTCTCTCTCTCTCTCTCTCTCTCTCTCTCTCGTCCATCGTCTTTTCTCAAATAATAATTAATCCCCCTTACAATAATTGATTCCCCTTCCCGCTCCGTACAAGATTGCTTGCTTGCGTTCGCTGGCTGTGATCTCCAGCGTGAAGTCCTGTATGTCGGATGAAGGCATCCTGTTGTCCAACATCAGTGTGATGTCATACCGGACCTGAGGTTTGCGTGAGTATCCGTTGTCCCATGTCTGGCTTATTGGTGTGCAGACTGGTGGTTCCTCGCCATGTAGGCAGATACTCTCCGACTTCGGAAGAATCATCGATTCTACTACGTTAACCAGGACGCACGACTAGGACGGTGTTAGTAGGTCTTGGCCAGTATAAAACCTGGCCCTGGTGCCTTGAAAACACCTTTACGTCCCGCTCCGTACATATAACATGACAATATTAAATAATCCCCCTCCCATTTTAATAGACAATATACTATTTCAATAACCTGAGATATACACCCTTGTAATCGTTCCATACATAACTCTGTCGTGTTCCCTCCCATCTTGAAGGGGTACAGGGACTTTAGTTTTCCAGTGCCCCCTCCCCCCGAAAGCGCTATGCTGGCGGTAGCGCAGCCACAGGTTGGGTCTCCCATGTCGGACAGGTCAAGGGATAGGAACCAGACCAAGAGACATAAACCTGCTGCCTTGTAGGTAGACTGGAGACAGTCGAAGGCCGGGGAGCAGACGAAGAGACACAAACCTGCTGCCTTGTAGGTAGGCTGGAGACAGTCAAAGGCTAGGGATCAGGCAAAGACATACAGAAACCTGCTACCTTGTAAGTAGACTGGAGACAGTCGAAGGCTGGGGATCAGACGAAGAGAGACATAAACCTGCTGCCTTGTAGGTAGGCTGGAGACAGTCAAAGGCTGGGGATCAGACGAAGACAGACACAAACGTGCTGCCTTGTAGGTAGACTGGAGACAGTCGAAGGCTGGAAATCGGACGAAGAGACACAAACCTGCTGCCATGTAGGTAGACTGGGGACAATCAAAGGCGCTGGGGATCAGACGAAGAGACACAAACCTGCTGCCATGTAGGTAGACTGGGGACAATCAAAGGCGCTGGGAATCAAACGAAGAGGCACAAACCTGCTGCCATGTAGGTAGACTGGGGACAATCAAAGGCGCTGGGGATCAAACGAAGAGGCACAAACCTGCTGCCATGTAGGTAGACTGGGGACAATCAAAGGCGCTGGGAATCAGACGAAGAGACACAATCCTGCTGCCTTTAGGTAGACTGGGGACAATCAAAGGCGCTGGGAATCAGACGAAGAGACACAATACTGCTGCCATTTAGGTAGACTGGGGACAATCGAAGGCTGGGACAAGCAAACACAAAAACTAGCTTGTCGAAAGTCGCACGTATTGAACCCCAGGCTTGACAAAACAGTGCAACGCAATTCACCAAATGATGATGTCTCTCATGTGCGCCATTTTAATCACCTCTATCATTAAGACTGTTTCCTGAAGCCTGCCCTCAGTTTTTCCACCACTCTCTCATTTTAATCGGAATCCGATCTTCTTTGTCCTGCGGACAAAATCTGACAGGAATTCCCTAACTTGAAGACACTGCCACTGATCGATACAGTCGGCTTGTGGGCCGGGCTGCAGCCGTGCCTACATGTCCGAGTGTCGGCGTCCCTCGGTGCGGCATCCCCTTGTGTAATTATGTGTGTGTAGGAGATAGTGCCGGGCACAGAACTGACCTTGTGGGGAGAAAGTAACACGTATTACAATGACTACTTCAGAGATGACCAGTTGGTACATACCCAGTTCTCGGCGTGAGAAAAGGTGGGGGGGGGGGGGAGAGTATAGAGAGATGGGGAGATAGATGAGCGGTAGAGGGAGAGAGAGGGAGAGAGATAAATGGGGTGAGAGAGGAGTATATAGAGATGGGCAGAGAGAGGAGTGAGAGAGGTGAGTTGGGGGAGGAGTGGAAGTGAGGGATAGAGAAAGATAAGGGGCATAAGGGGAGAGAGATACGGGGGACGGAGGACAGAGGGAAAGAGATATGGGAAAATAAATGTGGAGAAAGGGGAGAGAAGATAAAGATGGGGAGAGAGATGGAAGACGGATAGGAAGAGAGAGAGAGAGAGAGTTGAGGAGAAGGGAGAGAGCGATGGGGGACTGAGAGAAAGAGAAAGAGATGGGGGGAGAGAAAGAGATGGGGGACGGAGGGGAAGAGCAAGAGATGGGGGACGGAGAGGAATAGAAAGAGATGGGGGAGGGCGAAGGAGAAGAGAAAGAGATGGGGGACGGAGGAGGGGGGGAGAAAGATATGGGGGTCTTAGGGTGGCAAAAGATATGGGGGACGGAGAGGAAGAGAAAGAGATATGGGGCGAAGTGGAAGAGAAAGAGATGGAGGACCGAGGGGGGAGAGAAAGAGATGGGGACAGAAAGAGATGAGGGACGGAGGGGAAGAGAAAGAGATGGGGGACAGAGGGGGAGAGGAAATAGAATGGGGGTCGGAGGGAAAGAAAGAGATGGCGGACGGAGGAGGGAGAAAGAGATGGGGGGTGGAGGGGAAAGAAAGAGATAGGGGAGGGATAGAGATGGGGGATTTAGGGGAAGAGAAAGAGATGGAGGACGGTGGGAGAGAAAGAGATGGAGGACGGGGGAAGAGATGGGGGACGGAGGAGGGAGAAAGAGATGGGGGCGGAGGGGAAGAGAAAGAGAAAGGGGACTGAGGGTGGCGAAAGATATGGGGGACGGAGAGGAAGAGAAAGATATGGGGGACGGAGAGGAAGAGAAAGAGATGTGGGGCGAAGAGGAAGAGGAAGAGATGGAGGACCGAGGGGGAGAGAAAGAGATGGGGGACGAAGGGGGAGAGAAAGAGATGGGGGACGGAGAGGAAGAGAAAGATATGGGGGACGGAGAGGAAGAGAAAGAGATGTGGTGCGAAGGGGAAGAGAAAGAGATGGAGGACCGAGGGGGAAAGAAAGAGATGGGGGACGAAGGGGGAGAGAAAGAGATGGGGGACAAAGGGGGAGAGAAATAGATGGGGGACGGAGGGAGAGAAAGAGATGGTGGACGGAGGAGTGAGAAAGAGACGGGGGACTGATGGGGAGAAAGAGATGGGGGATGGAGGGGAAAGAAAGAGATGGAGGACGGTGGGAGAGAAAGAGATGGTGGACGGAGGGGGGAGAAAGAGATGTGGGCGGTGGGGAGAGACAAAGATGGGGGATGGAGGGGGAGAGAAAGAGATGGTGGACAGACAGAGATGGGGAGGAGAGATGTGTGTGTAAGTGTGATGTACCAGAGTCAATAAAGCTTGTATATATACACGCATGTTTTTTTTTTTCGTCCGCTTGCTTTGAACCCGTACTCCATACAAGTGCCACCACTACTATATATAGTCTGTTTACTTTTGTCTGCCCCAATATAAAATTCCATATCTCAGTAACCAACTGAGGGAAAATGATGAGATTTAGCATATAACCTTATCATTATGTCCACCCAATAAAAAAAATTTTGTTCTGGAGATTGTACAGCAGATTTCAAAGATTGTTTATATGCGGTATATAATTTACAGGTCAGAGATGAAGTGCACATTATTAAATGTATTATGTCTTCACACGGAAACATTAGCGTTGAATAGTTAATTTTCTCGTGGGTCATGGAATTTGGCCTTATGACAAGTTTGTTAGCGAGAAATCACTAGTTTTTCACCAAAACATCAAAGAAATGTCGCCGCTTTCCATGATTTAAGTTGCTTTTGGACCTATCAAAGACATATTCCTTGGGTGGGGGTAAATATAAGACAGCAGGAAAAATTTCATAACGATGCAACAGTTTTCAAAATAATTGATCGTGAATGAAGGCATTCATTTCTGAACAGACTATAGTATTTGCTTTTACTGAGGGTTGCACTGAGTTGATTTTTGCGTGCGGACTAGCTTTCCCTATTACCAGTCCCCCCTCCATCTGACAAACCCACCCCGACTTCTGAGGTACCTGCAATTCATATCCCCATGTCAAGGACGAGAATTCAACATTTTAGGCCAACTGAATAACGTAGGGGTGGAACCCGTTAACCCACCATTAGTGCACCGGAAGTTTAAGAGCGAACGCTATTATCCTTTCGGCCATGCTGACCTCTGAACTCATTTTTAACTTCTGAGTTGAGTTGAGCTGAGCTAAGAACTGACATCACTGCACTCAGGACATTCCCATACGTGATCCGTCCCCTCGCTCAACAATCAGTGAAGAGTCACACTACTAATCGTTCCTACCGCTATCTGAATATTGAAAGTTCTCCTGGTCTTCCCTCTCAGTTTTTAGATTCTACTAGAACCCCTGCAAATCCCCCGCAATCTCACCTTTTCAACATGCGGATTCTCAATCTGTTCCTCCACCTGGTCCCACAATTGCACGACCACCTCCCACCCCCCTTGTCCAAAAGTAATCTACCACCATGAGGTGCACTCCTTGCCAGCCTATCAGCCAGTTCATTCTCCCCCGCATTCCGCACGGCCAGGTCAAAAAATCCATACAATTCTTACAATCTGTGACCTCTGAAGTGAGGTGAGCCATTGTCCACGAAACATTCCTTTCTCCACCTTACTAAGCATACTCTTTGAATCCGTAATGAATACAACGTGTGTTGCAGTAGTCTCCTCTAACCAACGGAATGCCGATGAGACTGTTTCCACCTCCATTCTCATGCTGGAGGTCGTAGCTTCATATGCAGCACTCTCCCTTTTCAAGAATCGTCCATTAGCCTTCGCAATGAAACCCCAACCACAACGTATGCTTCTCACCACTGACACATCAGTATAGATGACTATGTCACCTTGATTTGTATTACTATGGATCAGTTGTTGCACCTTAAACTCTGTGCGGCCCGCTGCCCATTCTCTGCACTCACGACCCAGTGTTACTATTACATTGTGCCAGTCTGTCATGTCTGGCGGTATTTCAACCCACACTGTTTCACGATTGATGGTCTCCAGATCACACACAAGACGTATAGATATTTCTGCCAGTGCCATCCAGGACCTGCCTCGTCTTTGTCTATGACCCTTGATCACATCCATGGCTTCATGCAGGGTGTGATCCCTATTTGCAGCAACTCTCAGGTACCATTTGGCCTGAAGGACCCTATGCCTGGCCGCCATTGTAGGTAGCTCCAGGATATGCCTCATGCATATAATTGGTGTGTTCCTTTGTGCACCCCAGGATTAACCGCATTCTGTATAAGCTCCAACCTTTCAAGCTGGCTCTTTAATACTGTCAGCAGCCCCAAACAATACTCAACAACAGAAATTATTAACTTCTGAAAGAGCCTGTACAACATCCTCTGATCTACCCCGGTTGCTGCCATCGCCCTCAATGCATTAAGTCCCCTACCAGCCTTCACCACCAAAGCTTCCACATGATCTTTAAAAGGCATACACCTGTCAAAGGTGATATCCAAGTGCTTCAATTTACTCTCTCGATTAAGAGGACATCCATTCAATATAATACATGGGACATCTGCATTCACAATCCGGTTATCCAGGGAGTATCACACAACCGATGCATTGTCTGGGTTTATATCGCCCCATTTTAATCAGCCGGTCTCCCTGGCTTAGGTGTCTCCGTAATCCTGTATACTCTCGCGAGTGACGTGATGTGAGCGAGAATTGGCAGTGGTTCTCGCCGTGTCGGTAACTTAGGGGTATGTGAGCCAGTCGCTCAGAAAGCAATGGCAAACTACTGAGTGTAATCTTGCCTAGTACATCAACAGCAGCTGAAAAATGCCTAAATGTAACAGTGATGTAGCAACTGAAATACTTTGTTTATTATAAACATAACAGTGATTTAGCAACTGAAATACTTTGTTTATTATAAATGTAACAGTGATTTAGCAACTGAAATACTTTGTTTATTATAAATATAACTGATTTAGCAACTGAAATACTTTGTTTATTATAAACATAACTGAATTAGCAACTGAAATACTTTGTTTATTATAAACATAACAGTGATGTAGCAACTGAAATACTTTGTTTATTATAAACATAACAGTGATTTAGCAACTGAATACTTTGTTTATTATAAACATAACCGATTTAGCAACTGAAATACTTTATTATAAACATAACTGAATTAGCAACTGAAATACTTTGTTTATTATAAACATAACAGTGATGTAGCAACTGAAATACTTTGTTTATTATAAACATAACAGTGATTTAGCAACTGAAATACTTTGTTTATTATAAACATAACAGTGATGTAGCAACTGAAATACTTTGTTTATTATAAACATAACAGTGATTTAGCAACTGAAATACTTTGTTTATTATAAACATAACTGATTTAGCAAACTAAAATACTTTGTTTATTATAAACATAACTGATTTAGCAACTGAAATACATTGGTCATATTAACCACAACAGTGATTTGGCAAGAACAGTAACTGAAAGCATCATTCCTAAACAAAGCCACTCTCTGGTGATAATGATACCACCCTGTAGAATGTTAGTAAGTTCAACACATTAACCTCAACACAACACAACCAACAATTATCTTTGATTACCTAATTATAATTTTAGAACTCAGATATGCAGTTGACAGTGTTCTCCTCTCAAACAGCATAATAGGAATAGAAGAGTTATTCCGTTGTGTCAAAAGACTCAGTGAATAGCAAAATCTTTCTCTGAATTGTGAAAAAAAAATTTCCCAAGACAAAACTTCATGTCAACCAAACATCACAATTAAAAACGAAGAAATGAAAACATCACAAACTTTTAATACCCTGGTACCATTACTAACAACATTACTAACAATATAACTAACAAAATTATTAGCAACCTTAACAACACTATTAACACGAGGAAATGCAACCTAAAGACCACATGTCATGGCAGGGCAGACCAGTCCCTAAGTCTGGATCGGCAACTGGTGTAGGACTGAAGCTCCAACAAGTGAACAGTAAGAGCACTGCTTTGCTGATCCAGCAGCTTATTTCATCTGTATATAGTACAATAAACTAGACAGGCCAAGAGCGGGATCATGCTGCATGGGCAACATGTAGTCTCTAAATTCAGCCCAGGTCTTGTGCTATGGAGAGGTTATTATGCCTTTATTTTGAAGAACAATGTAACAAACTAACGTCTTTCAAGACGGCCAGGTGTCAGTAATTATTAACAACAATGAGAAGTATCCAAAAGACGTCAAATGGAGACTGACCACAACAATATAGTACATGATCAAGCACTGCAAGTTACAGATCTCTTGGCTTTAACCCACCACAACACTAGACAAATGCCAAACAATTATACAGGAATTGTATGTGGATGTGGAATACAAGGAAAAACCACCACACTAATTTCCCAAGAATAAGTGAATGGAAAGTCACAGCGATAACTTTATTATAGAGGCACATGTTAAGAACATATTACATCAATCGTTGGACCAAATAAACCTCGTAAGCCACGCTTTACTCATTTCAAAAGGCTGTGAATAAATGTGCTGAACATTCTGCAATCAAGATTCTTGAAACCAGCAGAGAAAGATGGAGGCCTTGAAGGTGTCTTCACTAATGACAAGATTTGTTTCCTTCATCGTTGTCTTCAACTGGCATATCAGGCAGCTCACACCCAGTATATCCCCCATTGTCTACACAGAATCTGATCAAGAGGTTCCAGTTCGGGTCCTTCAAACAAAAAGCCACTCATTATTAATAAATAATATCAATTTTAAAATATAGATTATATACACAAAGATTAGATAAGAAAATATTACATGAGAAAAGATTACATGAGAAAAGATTATATAAGAAATGATTACATAAGACAAGATTTAACACATGACAATGGGCAGACAGGCAAGAGTGCTAGCTACTATGCTCACAGCTCCCATCGGCACGTGGTAGCAGACCCATATTCTCCATGACCTAAATGCATATGAGTGGTAATATGTCCAGCATCATGCCCACAGCCTTTCCGTGCCCTAGATAAATTTCTCTCAATAACAGCAAGATTTCTCACCATTACAGCATAGATTTCTCACCATAACCGCATAAATTGCTCACTATAATAGCATACATTTCTCACTATAATGGCATAGTTGAATTAACCCCTGCAATTCTGAGTAAATTCCAATAACCATGATTGGAGGAAGGGGATGTCACTCTGCATAAATAACATAAACTCTATAAAGAGTTATGTCACCAACTCACAACTAAATCATTCAAAACACAACTGGACACTAAACCACACTAAGCAATGACAACCCCACACTCATCCCATCATCATCATCTCATCTTGTTCCACTTATACCTTGTAGTTATTTGGGTGGCACATAAACAGTGGGAGAGTGCCCGTTTATGGGCTTCATATCTTGAGATTCCCATGGACTGTCCACCGTTTACATGGTCGGCATCTTCTCCTGGTATCATTTGATCTGTACATCATTGCATGTTGTAGTAAACTGTCAGTTGGTAGACAAGTTATGTAGCCAAACCTTTTTACTTGCTGTTTTCTAATGAGATCTAGCACAGCTATACCACACACTGTCACCAATAATTACGTTACCAGTAGTCAAAATCTCAAATCATAACAAATAATCAATGATAATAACAATCAATAATGAGCAACATCATCAACCTCTAATAATAATCATCAACATAATCTACAATCATAATAATCAGCAATCATAATACAATAATCTATCATAACAAAAATACAATTATAAATCAATAGCACAATTAGAAATCTGAAAACAAGCAATTTAAACATATCATCATCATTGTGTGCCGTGTCAATAGGTGTGGGCGGTCATGTTTCGCCATCTAACTCGATCACCAGAGTTGTGGATCAGCTCAGCGTTACTGTCTTGTCCATGCCATGTCATCAAGCCATCCAGGTATTTACTTCTCATATTCCCCTTGTTCTCATCCCCTCGATCTTGCCAGTTGTCACCAAGTTCTCCAATTTATTTCTATATACAGTTGCCAATACAACCAGTAATCACAACACAATCACTAAAATAATCAAGAACAATCAGCAACTATACCAAAATCCACAATCAACAACCACAGACATATTCAACAATCATAACACAATCGATAGCCATAAACACAATCAACAACACATTACATAATCATACATAATGAAAATCACTCAGACAATCATAAACAATCAACAAGTATAACACAATCACAATACAATCAGTATTCATCAACACAATTAACAATAATAACACAATGACAGTGTAAAGAACAATCACCAACACAATATACACTCTTGTAACACAATATACACTCTTGTAACACAATATATACTCTTGTAACACAATATATACTCTTGTAACACAATATACACTCTTGTAACACAAAAACAATCATAGCAAAGTATGCAATCATAGCACAATCACAAACATAAACACAGCTAACAAATCCCAAATCAAGCAGCTTACCTGGCACAGAACAACTGGGTTGCCAACAATGATTAGCAGTGCCTGAGCTCGTGTGAGGGCTACATTAAATCTTTTCGGATTACTAAGAAATCCCAAGGCGTGACGCACATCAAAACTGATTAGTTTCTCATTGGATCGAACCTGGAATGAAAATTATCAACAAATATTGAAACAAGTGAGTGGACACAATGGATAAGATGTTTTGTTGTTGGCTGTTCATGATTCCTGGGCAAGTTTATGCTCAGTAATTTGCCATTACTTTCTGAACGACCAGCACTCATACCATTGTAAGAAAACCAATGCAAGGTAGTCTGCTTCCAAATCACCCAGAGCTGTGTTTCAAACATGATATGCGGGATTACGAATTGCCTTTGTAACCCCTTCACCACGGAGCCAGCTAAGATAAGTGGATAAGAAAAGTGGATAAGAAAATATGTTTAAGAAACGAATGGCACAGGCCACAAGTGTAATTTTTCCTGAGATCCCTTAAGTGATTAAGTCATCTGCCTCATGATCTGAAAGTCATGGGTTCTTTTTCGGATCGCATCATTCAGATCACAAGTTGAATTTTTCCGGAGACCCCCCTGGAGGGCCACCGTTGGAGCTACAGAGTTTATGCTTTGTGGGATGCTCTCAGTTGACAGCTTGCTATTCCGCAGAGATAAGCCAAGTATCCCATCCGGTGCACTTAAAACTGATCCTTTAGCATTTAACTTTCTAGTTAGGGTCAACATGGCAAAGTGATCAATACACTGTGAGCTGAGAGTTTCAGCATGGAATGCTTTTACATCTGTCGGTGTTTGTTTGTAGTGTGAACTGCATGTTCGGAACGATGGCGGCTGGCTGTTGCTGGATTGACTGGTTTGCCTTTTCGGCTCACAGGTGCATTTTTCAGGAGACTCCTGGGAGTCACCGCTGGAGCTACGGAGTTCGTGCTTTGTGCAGCGCTTTCGGTGGTTTGTCCTGCGGAAAGAGACCCAGCCATATGGGATAAAACCCAGGTCAATGAAGTCTTTCTGGTGACTGCCGTTTCCATCGACGATGAGCTGTATTTTTCATGGAGGACTTTTGTGTTGGCATTCTGGCGGCGCCATTATGCACAGTGTACCTGTGCGGGCTGTTGGCTTGCCGATACTCCTGTCTACTCCATTGTTCACATTGGGCAGTGAGGAGCATTTTATGTGATATTCACTGGCACAGGAACGGAGCAATATGGGATGACCAGTTGCCGTGAAGTTGGAACCACGACTAACTAACTAACTAACTAACACCTGCCTCGCTATCTGAAAGTGGTGGGTTTTGATTTTGGACTGCATCCTTCAGACCAAGAAAGCAATGAAGTCAATTCTCTCAACTTTATTTTACTTAGTTGTGTTGATTTTTCATTTTAGTAATGAAACATCGTCACAGCATATGGATATCTCTGCAAGCGCTTCAGTCTCCTTCCATAGATCACCCAAGAAGAATCTCAGCACAGGGCACCAATTCCAAATGTGTGTACACCAGAATCCCCTATATGATAAATATTCAGAGGTCAGAATGGCGAAATGGATAACAGCTCTTGCTCTTAAACTTCTGGTGTGCTGATGCCAGCTCAACCCCTAGACCAGCCAGCTGGACTAAAATGTTCACTTCTCATCCTTGACTTGGGGACGTAAATTACAAGTACATCTGAAGTCAGAGTGGGTTCATCTGATGGCGAGGGGCACTAATAATAGGGAAAGCTAATGCAGTGCACTAGATGTGGTATCATGTGTATGGACTACGCTTGAGTTCAAAGCAAGTCCACACACACACACACACACACAAATATTCTTTCTGTGTGGTCTGCTTTCATAATTGTCAAATGTAGCCCGGCAGACACCTAATTAACCTACTCTTGATTATTTTCAACTGTTGAGGAATTTTCAATGTCCGCAATGTGTACATGGGTCCTCCAAACTTTTTACCCTCATCAGAATGGGCTAGGTGTCCTATTCACTACCATAGGATTAAGATGAAGAATGAGACACTTTTCTTATTTTGTATAAGTCCAAACAGTCCACAATGAGCTGGAAGAGGAGGACACTGTAAGATCTAAGCCACTCTAGAAAGTTCAACAACAGGTATATTCTCAATCTTTCAGCATCAACAAATACAGACACAACGTGATTTTCCCGAACAATGGAACCTTCCATTGATGAACTAAACACAAACAGATACAAAGTAAAGTAAAGTAAAGTGTAAAGTAAAGTGTAAAGTAAAGTGTAAAGTCTAGTGTACAGTGTAAAGTAAAGTAAAAAGTAAAGTGTAAAGAAAAGTACAGTAAAGAATAAAGTAAAATGTAAAGTAAAGTGCAACATTAAGTGTAAAGTAAAGTAAAATGTAAAGTAAAGTGTAAAGTTAAGTAAAGTGTAAAGTACAGTAAAATGTAAAGTAAAAAGTGAAGTAAAAAGTGAAGTAAAGTGAAAAGTAAAGTAAAGTGTAAAGTACAGTAAAGTAAAGTGTAAAGTACAGTAAAGTGTAAAGTAAAGTGTAAAGTAAAGTAAAGTAAAGTGTAAAGTAGAGTAAAGTGTAAAGTAAAGTAAAGTGTAAAGTAAAGTAAAAAGTAAAGTGTAAAGTAAAGTAAAGTGTAAAGTAAAGTGTAAAGTACAGTAAAGTGTACAGTAAAGTATAAAGTACAGTAAAGTGTAAAGTATAAAGTAAAGTAAAGTAAAGTAAAGTAACCGATCCCTGCACACAACAATAGGCACACTGGCTATATGGTGCTAGCCCCACTTGGCCAGACCTGTCGGAATTTAATGGATCATGTGGTCAATATTTTGCCAGCCACCTTGACCTTCCCAGGTCATGTCCCGGTGCTCATGTTTGGTTGGGTCAACCTGGGAGAAAAGGTCAATTTGTTAAAATCATCATCTCTAGCGGAATTCAAACTCTTGACCGCCAAGCCTGCAGGCATGCTTGCTGACCATATTTGTTTGGAAAAGCAGCACAGCTAGAAATTGTATCCAAAATGCTGTGTTGCTAAATGAGCTCGTTAACTATTGTGCCTGCACGTCTATATTTAACTCACAAGAATGATTGGATACTTACTGTGGAAATGATGATGACCTGTCTCTCTTGACCCTGGAACTCTTCCACTGACCCCACCTTGACCTCTGGCAAAAGAAGACGATCGATCAATAAGCGGGTCTTCTCCACCTAGTAGACAAAGTGAGAACAAAAAAACTGTCTAGAAAGGTGTGCTGCATGTCTATTTGACTAACTGGATGATTTATTAACTAGAATATACACCACAGAACTTGGGACACACCCAAAATATGTTGGCACCCACATGTTACTGGGAACCTGAGGGGAACCAAAGAATAGTAACATTGTAACCTGGCATGAATGTCATAAGGAGGTTTCAGCACGTATGTTACTGGCACCCATAAAGTTAGTTGCATATCCTTTACAGGACGTCGCAGTCAACCCAGCATGTTTTAGCTGTTTGTGATTTCTTGGCAAGATTACGTTCAGTAGTTTGCCATTAAACAAGCTGAACAGCGCATAAATGCCTTTGAATATAAATGTTATAGATGGGTGCCAAGAATATCTTGGATAAAGAAAAGAACAAATGCATCCGTATTTCAGGAGTTGAATACTGAAGAAGGTTGGCTATTAAAGTCGATAAAACAAAGAAAATTGACATATTTTGGTCTCAGGCCTCAACAAGTGCGCGACTCTGTCCAGGCATGGAATACCTCATCAAGAAAGTAACGAACGCAATCAACCCATCAGAAGCCGGGAAGCTGACAACAAGCAGCCCAAAGTACGAAAGACAAACTTCAAGCTACACCATAGACACCCTACATAGCCAAGTCGAAACCCGAAGGCTGAAAGGGGGTACCCGTACCAGAATTGGAATTGGAATATTTTAGTCACTTGAAACGTCATGAAAGTTTGGAGATAAGAATAATGGAGGAGTATATGCCTGGGAAGAGAGGAAGAGAAAGGCCAAAGAGAAGATGGGTGCATGATGTGGCAGATGATCTCCAGATGGGAGTATCAGATGCGAGGCATTTTGCTTTTGATCGAGAAAGTTTCCTTAAGGTTGTTATGGGAGCGAGGTTCTGCAAAGGACATGCTACTGAGTGAATGAATGAATGAGTTTGCCATTGCTTTCTGAACGACCAGCACTCATACCATGTTCATGAAATACCAATGCAAGGCGGTCAGCTGCCAAATCGCCCGCAGCTGTGTTTCGAACGCGGTATGCGGGATTACAAATTGCATCCGAAACTCCTTTGCCCTAAAGCCAATGCCACTCATAAGGTAAGCCAAAAACAGTGAAACACTGCAACCCACCAAACATGTTGCATGAGGTGACAACGGAGGGTTTGGTGTGGGGCTGGTTTCCCCATTCCATATACAAACTATAGTTGCAAAATCCAACCCACCATGGGCAAGACTAAAGATAAAGAAAAAAGAACAACCAAGCCAACCAAGAGAATAAGAGAGGCATGAAGAGAAAGCCACCTGGAGTCCAGATTACAGATTTTTTTTTCTTTCATCTAGAAGAAATTTCCATAATTAGCAACTGGAGGTTTAGAACTATGTATGAAATAGGAAAGGACAGCACAAGTGGTGGAGGAAGAAGTCAGAATCCTGAAAAAAGCCAGAGATTCAAAGCCAGAATACCATCATTCACACAACCATCAAAGCTAGAACACCATCATTCATACAACTATCAAAACCATAATACCATCATTCATACAACCACCAATGCCATAACACCATCATTCATACAACTATGAAAGCTATAATACCATCATTCACACAACCATCACATCCAGAATATCATCATTCAAACAACTATGAAAGCCATAATACCATCATTCACACAACCATCACATCCAAAATATCATCATTCATACAACTATGAAAGCCATAATACCATAATTCATACAACCATCAAAGCCAGAATACCATAATTCATACAACCATCAAAGCCAGAATACCATAATTCATACAACCATCAAAGCCAGAATACCATAATTCATACAACCATCAAAGCCAGAATACCATAATTCATACAACCATCAAAGCCAGAATACCATAATTCATACAACCATCAAAGCCAGAATACCATAATTCATACAACCATCAAAGCCAGAATACCATAATTCATACAACTATCAAAGCCAGAATACAATAATTCATACAACCATCAAAGCCAGAAACTTATCTACATAAGCCATCATTCATACAACCATCAAATCTAGAAATTAATCTACACATACCATCATTTATACAACCATCAAAGCCAGAAATTAATCTACACATACCATCATTCATACAACCACCCAATACGGGAATTATACCAGTGCTCACCCCTACAACAGTTACTTGTCAATTACCTGTTTGCGATACGGTGTGATAATTCCCACATCATCAGGACTCATACCTTCCTTCAACACACCTTGCAGATATCTCACTACCTGGACAGCCTCACCTGGGTTGAACCAAGAGGGGCTGTTGGCCTCCCGGATGTCCTCGCCCTATATGGAAAGAATGCTGACATCTTTCAGGGCCCTAATAAATAGCTGTCAAGAATCTTCTCTCACTGTCTTCCTCTATCTCATTTTCCATAAATCTTTCCAGCTGCTACATGTTCCAGTTTTTCTCCTCTCAAATTGTGGTTTAAAAAATGAAAACTGTCTCTGTCTGATGTTAGAGATAAAATATCTTTGTATCTTAGCCTCTTTTAAACATTAATTATTGTGACTGCCCAAATAATGTTCAACATTCATCTGTAAAATCACATCTCTGAAGACTTAAGAATTCTTTTTTTAGTTATTTACTACTTGTTCAGGATTAACAACCATATGTTAAAACTGGGTGTATGTAACACAAAAGACAGCTTTTTCTAACTTCCTTTGACAGGGATTTATTGCATAAGCTGTTCTTTATTTTATAGAATAGTGTTTGTTTGTACTGTTCTGCTCTTTACCTCTGTGATACATCATGAATCTGATGTTATCTATGTATCTAGATACTTGGATGTCTGTATCTGCCGTAACCCTACCAGACCTGAGGCCCTAACCCTAACTGTCCCCTATACCTGGCTCCTGAGCATTAAAGAGAAAAAACCAACATGATATAGAAAAATATTAGTTACATGCAAACAAGTGGTTAGAATAAGATGGAACTTGGAGACACTGTAGAAAATAGGTCTACCTTTCATCTAGCGCCAATATTCCACCTGTGTATGCCAATCAACCCAGCAGGATGAGCCTTGTTTCACACAGAGGTACTTCTTACAAAGTGAGCACCAGATGTTGCTCTTCACCTTCTTGCATGGATTGTCTTTGTAAGACACTCCGGGATTTTGCTTGTTGTACCTGGAGTGCTTTTCCATGCACACAACACAGACATGATTAGACAATGTCCCAGGGGGAATCTCTGGAAAATTATTGCCAGGGGTCATCCGTTGAGGGCAGGGTTCCTTTTGTGGGTGGCGGTGGGCCGATGTCCTGTATCTACCAATAAGTTGCAGACACAGTTTCTGAATATATCTGGTGAAATAATCTGGCTTTTTTTAAGCAGCTTGCTGCTTTGAAGCATACAATATATAAGAATTATAAATGGCCCACATAAAATTTTTTTATAAAAAGTCGCCGGGGCCAGCGGTAATGACGACGAGACCGGTGAAGGCGGGTCATCTGGTCATTTTTGTCACAGCCACCCATATATTTATTATAGTCTTTCGCCAGCTGTGGCATCTGTATTTCTTGCACACTGCCATCTTTATTTCTTCTCTTTATTACAACATTTTGGGTTGGATCGTGGTAGTTTGAAATAAATGTGAAGGGCTTTCTATCCTGCCAAACTAAACATGTTACACTTTCTTGACATAGATAGCGACTGTCACCCCTAGCACGTTTTTTTAAAACACTTTTCACTTTTTCACGTCAAACCACACAAAGTCAATTCAAACACATGGGGGCAGACATTTGCAATGACTAACCATGAGATTTGACCACAATTGGTTGGTTATTATTAGTTTGTGACACATGTTTTTCATGTACTAGGCAAAATACCGAAAATTAGGTTCAGCGGTCTAGCAGCAGAATAGGAAATTCCCGAAGCATGGGTACAGCGGTCTGGTAGGGTTAAATTAATACCACTGACTTGAACATTTAGGCATGATCCATTTCTTTGATAAATCTTAACTTCTGTATGCCTATTATTCAAGCTGAAGATCATTTATTCACTTTCTTCAACCACTGCATTTATCATTTTCTGTAGTTCCTTCCAAAATGATGCTATCCAGACGGTGTCACAACAAAGTATACGTTATTTATATTATGACCATCAACTATTCAGAACTTCAAGGAAAGGCCAGACAGACACATAATCAGACTGCTACTGGTTCCATGAGTATTGGGACTCTTTGCTGGCTGTTGAAGATGGCTGTTGATGTTTGGGAATGTCAAAGATGGCTGTTGACATATAGGAATGTTGAAGATGGCTGTTGACGTATAGGAATGTTGAAGATGGCTGTTGACTTATAGGAATGTTGAAGATGGCTGTTGACTTATAGGAATGTTGAAGACAGCTGTTGACTTATAGGAATGTTGAAGATAGCTGTTGACTTATAGGAATGTTGAAGATGGCTGTTGACTTATAGGAATGTTGAAGATAGCTGTTGACTTATAGGAATGTTGAAGATGGCTGTTGACTTATAGGAATGTTGAAGATGGCTGTTGACTTATAGGAATGTTGAAGATGGCTGTTGACTTATAGGAATGTTGAAGACAGCTGTTGACTTATAGGAATGTTGAAGATGGCTGTTGACTTATAGGAATGTTGAAGATGGCTGTTGACTTATAGGAATGTTGAAGATGGCTGTTGACTTATAGGAATGTTGAAGATGGCTGTTGACTTATAGGAATGTTGAAGATGGCTGTTGACATATAGGAATGTTGAAGATGGCTGTTGACTTTTTGCTGACTGTTATGTATCGGAATGTTGAAGATGGCTGTTGACTTATAGGAATGTTGAAGATGGCTGTTGATCTTGGCTGGCTGTTGACGTATGGGAATGACTCAAGTCCTGTGATGCCGGTTCCTGACACAACTCAACCCAAACGACCATCAACCTTGTTCCCTGACATATTCTCTATAGATCACATTATTTGCTCCCTGTATCATGAAAACAAATCAGAGGACAGTACACATCCTTGTCTGCCACTCTTCTTTACACACTGAAACATTCCTACATGGTATTAATTCTTACAGCTGCTGTTTGCTGCCAATAAATGTTCTTTATTACGCACACATTTTAGCCATCAATGTTTAACTGTTCTAGTAGTTGGATTATTTGCTCATGTTTCACACTGTCAAATGCTTTTCATTAATCTAAATGCCGCTTAAAAGTCCACAGTGTCGACTTCATTGCACCGGGTTTTATCCCATATGGCTCAGTCTCTTTCTGCAGCACGGCCTGCCGAATGCGTCGCACAAAGCACGAACTCAGTAGCTCCAGTGACGACCCCCAGGAGTCTCTTAAACAAATGTACTCGTGACCCGATGGTGTGGCACAGAATCGAACCCACAACCTTTGGAGCCTGAAGCAGACGGCTTGACCACTTCAAAACGGAGACTCCCAATTTAATCTACGAAGCATACATGTTTGACTTCAATAGCTCCTTCTCATAGTGTCCTGAGGGTAGGTGGGTGGGTGTGCCCTTGTGTGTAAAATTATATCACTTATCAAAATAAAATGTTTATTTATTTTTTATTTTGTTCTCTCACTTTTGAACTCAAGCATAGTCCACACTGAACTTATTTTGCACGGGGATTAGCTTTCCCTATTACCTGTGCCCCTCGCTATCAGGAGAACCCACTCTGACTTCTGAGGTACTTGTAATTTACGACCCCAAGTCAAGGACGAGAAGTCAACATTTTAGTCCAACTAACCGGTGTAAGAGTTTAGCCCGCTACCTCAGCATCAACACACCGGAAGTTTAAGAGTGAGCGCTCTTATCCATTCCAATGCAATGTTGAAATGACTAATCTTATGAAGACCTATGACATTTATAACAATAATGATGACCTATGACAGTTATAACGATAATGATGACCTATGACAGTTATAACAATAATGATGACCTATGACAGTTATAACAATAATGATGACCTATGACAGTTATAATGATAATGATGACCTATGACAGTTATAATGATAATGATGACCTATGACAGTTATAACAATAATGATGACCTACGACAGTTATAATGATAATGATGACCTACAACAGTTATAACGATAATGATGACCTATGACAGTTATAACAATAATGATGACCTATGACAGTTATAACAATAATGATGACCTATGACAGTTATAACGATAATGATGACCTATGACAGTTATAACGATAATGATGACCTATGACAGTTATAATGATAATGATGACCTATGACAGTTATAATGATAATGATGACCTATGACAGTTAATAATGATGACCTATGACAGTTATAACAATAATGATGACCTATGACAGTTATAACGATAATGATGACCTACGACAGTTATAATGATAATGATGACCTATGACAGTTATAATGATAATGATGACCTATGACAGTTAATAATGATGACCTATGACAGTTATAACAATAATGATGACCTACAACAGTTATAAAGATAACAACAGCATACCCGGATACCATGGAAGACTACAGGAAATTCTGGCGTCGGCAGCTCCTGCCACGTGGCTAGTTTATGGGTCAGCTCCGGGTCCGCTACTGGCTGCAGCTGACTAAAGTAGAACAAGCGCGAGGACAGCTCCAGGATGGACAGGATGTGATCGGTAGTTCTCTACCAACATGGTCACCTGCAGGCAGTTGTCCAGGTGTTACTGTTTGCACTCAACAATCCAATGAGATAGGGCTATGCACTCAACAACCAATGAGACAATTTTACGCACTCAACTAACCAATGTCACAATTCTATGCACTCAACAACCAATAAGACAGTTCTTGCACTCAAACTCAACAACCAGTGAGACAATTTTATGCACTCAACAACCAATGAAACAATTCAATGCACTCAACAACTAATGAGACAATTCTATGCACTCCAAACCAATAAGACAATTCTATGCACTCCACAACCAATGAGACAATTTTATGCACTCAACAATCAATGCCACAATTCTATGCACTCAACAACCAATGATACAATTCTTGGAGTGTGATCATGAAGATTCCTGCACTAAACAACGAATGAGACAGTTCTATGCACTCAACAACCAGTGAGACAAATCTTGCACTCAACAACCAATAGCCAAGTGGTTAGTGCATTAGATAGTGCATCAGCTTGCCTAGTAGTCAGTGCATCAGTTAGTGCACTATCTTGCCAAATGGTTAATACATGGCTTGCCTAGTATATAGTGCACTGGTTTTGCCAAGTGGATACTGCAGCAACATATCAAGGTGTTGGTGAACTATCAACACAGTGGTTGGTACACCTGTTTACCAACTTAGTGGCTAGTATTTCAGTTTACCATCTTAGTGGTTGGTACACCTGTTTACCAACTTAGTGGCTAGTATGTCAGTTTACCATCTTAGTGGTTGGTACACCTGTTTACCAACTTAGTGGCTAGTATGTCAGTTTACCATCTTAGTGGTTGGTACATCTGTTTACCAACAACAACAAAACTTTATTTTCTTAGGGTTAATAATTGGGCACGTTGGCCCGTCTTGCATTCTGCCCTTCTATCACTCTCTTTCATACATTATATCATTCACCCATTATTCATGGCTAACTGAAAACGGCAACAATATAAAAGATATGCATTATAAAGGCATGGGAAAAATGAAAAATCAATACTACACGTCTCAGTAATAGTAATGACTGGTGTCGCGGCACTTGTTATTAGCTATGATGAATATACTGGCCTACCAAAAGGGGACTGGCTGTTACACTAGGGTTTTACTTTTTCTTTTTTTTACTTTAGCTTTTTCTGCTACCACATGGATACGTAGTGGTTGTGTTTTGTTTTGTGCCTTTTTATATTTCATTATCCTATCTATCCGTGCTGTCCTGTCCTTGACAAAGATTCTGAGAATCGAAACGTCGGCCGTCCTGTGTGTCGTATTGTACGCATTTGTGTGTATTTTATTTTATTTTATTATTCATTTTATATATTTATTGAGTGCTTCTGATTTAGGATTTTCACCTGTATTTCGGGACACAATGGATCTCCTTGTAAGGTATGTGCAACGTGTTGATGTTTAGTATGTTTCTTCTCGCAGGAGCTTAATATACCTATTTGTTTCCAATTCATATTGTTATATCCTGCTGCAGCCGCTGCTTTTTCTTTCTATTCCATATGGTTTTATTATTATTATTTCTATTATTAAGGGGGAAGGTAATCCGTATTGAGATAGTGTTCTAATAATTTGCGATTATATGTATAGGGATTGATGATGTCTTTGTTGTCTTGTGGAAGATTGTTCCACAGCTGAGTTGCAGAGTACGTTAAGCTTGTTTTGTATAAGTCTATCCTAGGCTTCGGAACGTGTAATATATTTAATCGTTTCCTGTGTCTAGCATTATATTTAAACTTAGTGGTTAGCCCAACTTAGTGGTTAGCCCATCAGTTAACTGACTTAGTGGCTAGTACACCTGTTTACCAACTTAGTGGTTAGTACATCTGTTTACTGACTTAGTGGCTAGTATGTCAGTTTACCATCTTAGTGGTTGGTACACCAGTTTACCAACTTAGTGGTTAGTCCATCAGTTAACTGACTTAGTGGCTAGTACACCTGTTTACCAACTTAGTGGTTAGTCCATCAGTTAACTGACTTAGTGGCCAGTACACTTGTTACCAACTTAGTGGTTACTACATCTGTTTACCGACTTTGTGGTTAGTACAGCTGTTTACCAACTTAGTGGTTAGTACATCTGTTTACTGACTTAGTGGCTAGTATGTCAGTTTACCATCTTAGTGGTTGGTACACCAGTTTACCAACTTAGTAGTTAGTACATCTGTTTACTGACTTAGTGGCTAGTATGTCAGTTTACCATCTTAGTGGTTGGTACACCAGTTTATCAACTTAGTGGTTACTACATCTGTTTACCGACTTTGTGGTTAGTACAGCTGTTTACCAACTTAGTGGTTAGTCCATCAGTTAACTGACTTAGTGGTTAGTACATCTGTTTACTGACTTAGTGGTTAGTACATCTGTTTACTGACTTAGTAGTTGGTACACCAGTTTACCAACTTAGTGGTTAGTCCATCAGTTAACTGACTTAGTGGCTAGTACACCTGTTTACCAACTTAGTGGTTAGTCCATCAGTTAACTGACTTAGTGACCAGTACATCTGTTTATCAACTTAGTGGTTACTACATCTGTTTACCGACTTTGTGGTTAGTATATCTGTTTATCAACTTAGTGGCTAGTACATCTGTTTACTGGCTTAGTGGCTAGTATATCTGTTTATCAACTTAGTGGTTAGTACATCAGTTTACCAACTTAGTGGCTAGTACATCTGTTTACTGGCTTAGTGGTTAGTATATCTGTTTATCAACTTAGTGGCTAGTACATCTGTTTACTGGCTTTGTGGTTAGTATATCTGTTTATCAACTTAGTGGCTAGTACATCTGTTTACTGGCTTTGTGGTTAGTATATCTGTTTATCAACTTAGTGGCTAGTACATCTGTTTATCAACTTAGTGGTTAGTATATCTGTTTACTGACTTAGTGGCTAGTACATCTGTTTACTGGCTTAGTGGCTAGTACATCTGTTTACTGGCTTAGTGGCTAGTACATCTGTTTACTGGCTTAGTGGTTAATATATCTGTTTATCAACTTAGTGGCTAGTACATCTGTTTATCAACTTAGTGGTTAGTATATCTGTTTACTGACTTAGTGGCTAGTACATCTGTTTACTGGCTTAGTGGCTAGTATATCTGTTTATCAACTTAGTGGTTAGTACATCTGTTTACTGGCTTAGTGGTTAGTACATCTGTTTACTGGCTTAGTGGTTAGTATATCTGTTTATCAACTTAGTGGTTAGTACATCAGTTTACCGGCTTAGTGGTTAGTACATCTGTTTACTGACTTAGTGGCTAGTACATCTGTTTCTTTGTGATTAGCACACCAATTTACCAATCCACTAATACAGTGCATGAATGGTCATTATTTGTTTAACCCTTTGAACCTGACGTGCCAGTATACCAGCTTGACGTACTGTGTATCAGAGACCCTACGAGCCAGTATACCGGCTTCCATGTGTTTCATGTTTACATTTCACTGTTAATCGGCAACCAGCCGACCAATAAGCATCCAACTTACATCTAGACATGGCTAACATGTCTAGATGTAAGCTGGATGCTTACTGGACTGATCAAAATGATCACCTAACGACTTCAATGCTGCAAACATCACCACCGGTGGCCTCAAAGACTGACAGACAAAGTCTGCATGTGGGCTATTTTCAATAGCTACATCATACATGGAGAATAAGTGCCAGCAGTTCCTGGAAATAGGAAGACAACCTTCCATATGTATATTGAAACACTTTGCAAACAACTTGTCGGAAATTCCATCGTGATGAGCCAGTTACCCCTGGCCGAGTTGTGGGGGAACACATGGAAGGACGACTTCATAACGAACAGAATGAAACGATCCAACTGCATAAATATGATTTTTTTTTACCACTTAGAAACATTTATTTTTCTCACTCAGAAACATTTTCTATGTTTCTTGTTATTGTTCATCAATGATTTTGTTCCAGAAATAATGTTTTTTTTCAGGTTGAAATATTTAAATATTATTAGTATGCCAAAAACAGGTAAGTACCCGGGAACCCCAGGGTACAGGATATTTACCCTTGGGTACTGGCAGAGTTCAAAGGGTTAAGCAAAATCATTTGTAAACATTAACAACAGCCATGCATGACCAGTGAAATGAACAGACAATACAGACTAAAACAATTTTGTATATGCAATACCAACCACGAGAGGATCAAATCCTCCAACATCTGCAAATAAATCCATGTTTCTCAAATATGGCCTCCGTGCCATCAGACGCTCAAGAAAAGATAACTCCAGGCCATACATTCTTGCAAAAGGGGACATAACTACAGGACCAAGCTGCTTGGGGTCACCAGCTAAAACTATCTGATCACAAAATGAAACAAAACAAAAGAAAAGTTACAATATCATCATGATGTAGCAAGTTCTTTTAACTTTGTCATTCTCGTCACAGCTTGACAAATACTCTGGATCCATTGCCAGTTCCCCTGCCTCAGTCAGTTTCATGTCCAGGATGTATTTGATGTCATGTCCACAACCATGTTGGTCAGCCCCTGCTTTGAATTCCAGGAACCATGTCTTCCATACTTCCTTTCTACACAAGAAACCAACATATTTCTCTGCCTTTTGGCTAAGATCAAATTGTAATATCTGTGCTTGATCTTGCCAGGGCCACATGCAGAGGTGGTCATCTGAATGACACACAGGGACATGATCACTTCATGGAGCAGGTCTGGCCCCTGGCCGAACCGCGAGCCCTTCTACAAATTTAAAAGATTTTGATAAACCATATTTTCTGGCCAGGGCAGGAAAGGCGGAGGACAAATAATGTAACATCACTCCCTGGGGTGAGGGAAGTTGATAATCTTTCTTTTCTACAAATGAGGGGAATGGCAGATGAAGGAGAATGAAGTAAAACAAAGCTGTTTCAAGGATCAAGAAGGAAAAATAGGGCAAGGCATGTCAATTCCCCCATCTTACATCAGGAAGAAAATCATGAGCTGACCCCTCTCAAAACAGCTGAGACAGAAATATAACATCAGAAAAAATGATGAAGTCACAGTTGTCCGTGGACACAAGAAGCAACAGACAGGGAAGGTGACCAAAGTCTGCAAGAAGAAATATGTGGAGGACATTGAACAAATTCAGCGTGAGAAGGCAAACGATGCAATTGTCCATGTTGGTATCCATCCCTCTAAGGTTGTCTCATTGTTAAGCTGAAACTGGACAAAGATTGCAAGAAGATTCTGGAAAGAAAGGCAATGGGTAGAGCTAAGGCTCTAGCAAAGAAGGGAAAGTACACAGTGGAAACTATTCCATCCATGGATAGCCGTTCAAGCTAGGACACAGATAAGTGAAATTTATACTTTCATGTAGTGTCGATCGTGTATATGTTAATCTATTTTTGTTTGTTTGTTCTGTGCTGACGAAGGCTTTGGCTGCAACGTCCATTGTTTTTTGTAGTCGTGCTTTGGTAAAGTCCTCAATCTACTTCTCGTTTTTCAGTGATTCATTCAGTGGAAACTATGGAAAGTTAATTGGTTTTTCTTTGAAGGAAAAAGGGGGGGGGGGGGGGGGGGGGGGGGGTGAGAGAGAGAGAAGAGAGAGAGAGAGATGAGAGAGAGAGAGAGATGAGAGAGAGAGAGAGAGAGAGAGGAGAGAGACGAGAGGAGAGAGAGAGAGAGAGAGAGAGAGAGAGAGAGACGGTGTCTTGCAGGATGTATTCAGGTGTTTGTTCTGCCAGTTCACATGTGTTATGGATGGTAGGACCAACCTGAGTTTGTTTAAATCACTATTCTGTCTGTTGTGCCCTGTTCTTATATGAAAGAAGATAGTCTGTTTTTCTCAATCAAGATAGCAATAGTTGTATCGTTGTTAATTGAGTTTTCTAACAGACTTAATAAGTGTCTTCTTTTCACGAAAGGTGGCTGGTTGTTCTGTTTCTATGCTCCTCCTTTCCCTGGCATATCTGCTCTTTTATTTTCGAGCATGTTACTTAATGATGACTGAGATTTTACAACATGATTTAACTAACACAGTCCTACCTGGCCATCTGCTCCAGAAATAAGACCCACTGGGATAAGGCACTCTGGTTCCGTAGCCTGGCCACACTGGCGTGAAAGAGAATAAACACAAGTTGAACAAAATTGTTAATTTTATTAGTCTGATGGTGTGTTACATAGAACCAATTACAACATGTAGTTGTGAATCATGGATAATTAGTAAAATGCCAGGGAAAACCTATTGTAATTGTCTCAAAACAATTACCTTTAAGGGTTTCTGGACCAGCTCCAGCCAGCCAGCAGTCATGAGAATAGCATTCAGTTGTCATGGGCAGATAACTAGGTACATTGTGTGATGTGAGCATTGGAACCATGCTAAGGGATCCTACTCTCTCCATGAGGAAGAGATCAAAGTCCTAGTGAGTCCACAAACAGCATTATATTGGCCTCTAAAGGCTCAGTGCATGATGAATGACAGCTCCAATATATTTCATAATTTTGTTGCAAAAAAACTGCAAGGACAGATTTAAAACAGTCATCAGTTGCTGAATATACAGAACATGTACAAATTTTTGTTTCTTGTGTGAAGTCTACACAATTGCTTGCTGCAAAAATGATCTGATTCTATTGGAAGAGAACATTCTAGGAATAACTACATTACAGAAGCATGCAAGGGTGTTGGGGCACAGATGTATGCTGAGCTGGAGAGAGTTGCTCAGAACAGGAGATGGTGGAGGGACATGGAAGTGAGAGTAAAAAGAATGGGCAGGGAATGCTTCCTCGGGTGAGCCCAGAACCAGAGCATCATGTGTCAGCTTTGCATTAGCAGAAGGACATGGAGGGACACAGAGCATCATGTGTCAGCTTTGCATTAGCAGAGGGACATGGAGAGACACAGAGCATCATGTGTCAGCTTTGCATTAGCAGAAGGGCATGGAGGACAGGGAAGTGAGGCAAAGAGCAATGGGCAGGAAATAATTCCTTAGGAGAACCTAGAACCAGAGCTTCATGTGTCAGCTCTATATTAGTAGAAAGACATGAAGGTGCACAGAAGTGAGGCTAACAGCCATAGAGCAATGTGCAGGAAATTATTCTTTGGGTGAGCCGAAGACAGAGCAATGTTCAGGAAATCATTCCTTGGATGAGTCAAGAACCAAAGCATCATGTGGAGGTTTGGAGGGACATGGAAGTGAGTAAAGAGCCATGTGCAACAGATGATGACTCCTTGGGTGAGCCAAAAATCAAATCATCATATGCCAGCCCTAAATTAGTAGAAAGACATGAAGGGACATGGAAGTGAGGTAAAGAGCCATTTTCATCAGATGATGACTTCTTGGGTGAGCCCAGGATGAAATTATCATGTGTCAGCTCTGCACAAGTGGACCTCAGCAGTTTTGCAATAACAAACAACAAAAACTAGTCCTTATTTAATACAAACAGCTACTACAACCAACTCAGCCACAATAGTAACATTAGACATGTATTTGTTGCTGAGGGGTTACAATATGCCTTGTACATTATGGGACCCAGGATCTGAGTCTCACTCAAACCAAAGATTGTTATTTTTTTCTTCTCCATGGAGCAGATCCTTTGCACAACACTGCTCTCATCCCCACCTGCCAGAAAGACTCTCATCCTCTCACCAGCTCCCCTGCCTCATGTATGTTTAGACCCAGAGTGTCTTCAACATCCTGTATCCACCTTCTTTTGGTCAACTGTCTGTCCAAAAACTGTCATAACTGCCTATAGTACCTTGAGGTGTAGGACAGAAGGGTCTTGAGTCTGTTGAATTAAGGCCACCTAGCCAGCGTAATTGCTGCAAACTGTGCAGGTTAGGATTTTCTTTTTGCCCCCAACAGAAAAAAAATCCATCACCTTACTGAGGACTTGAATCGGGGTCTCCTGAATAAGAGCCCTGCATTCTAACCACTTGGCCAGCCGCTCCCGTTTTGGTCAACATCTGCCTTTTTTAACCCAGCATCCATGTCATCAATCAATGTTATTTCTAATCTACCGTTTAGTTTAATTGTCGAACTCCGTAGCACCGGCGAGGATCCTGAAATACTTTGGGTAGATTTTTAACTCAAAATTTTGCCCGGGCAGCGCTGTTAGGCTACTCTTTTTCAATTTCCAACTGCCAAGGAATTTTTTTGTGTGCAACAATAGACACGGGCGTCCGATCTCACTACTCAGAGACCAGGGAAAATTTTGTTACTAGAAGTCCATGTGAAAAAAAACCCGGCCCTAAATGGGGCTTGAACCCGAGACCTCCGGCACTCGAGGCAGACACCATACCTCAAGACCACTCAGCCCCCCTCATATGTACTGTAATGATTATTATGGCTACAATATTTCAGCCTCGGGTGACATGATACAGTTTATCAGCCTGTATTCTTCCACGTTAAGATCTTATAAAATGTCAGTGTTATTTTTTCTTCTTGATCCATGATATTCTAAGAAATGCAGCAATACTGATCTGTTTCACCGTGACAACATAGGTAAGAATTATACGCTACAAATATCAATACTGATTTGTTTCAATGAAACAATATAACCCAGCAGCATACGTTACATACATCAATATTTATGTATTTCAAAGTAACAACATAGGCCAGCATTATACATTACAATGTCATAGAACTGACACAGAGCCTTCATAAACAATGACAAACTCTCTAACCTCATCCACAAAGACATGAATGACATGACAAACTCTCTAACCTCATCCACAAAGACATGAGTGACGTGGCCCACACTAAGACCCAGTCCATACAGACCCCCCACCATCGTGCATGTGCTGACAATCACTCTAAATCGAGATATCATTTGTATATCCTCAGCAAATCGGCAGTACTTCAGAATGCTCTCGGGTAGGCTCTGAAATTAAATGCCCAGATGCTAAATATAACCAGATTTGCAACCACAAATGAACAAACAAACTTTATTTTCACAAATCGGCCATCGCAGGCTTTTCTTGAATTTGGCACTTCTAATCACTCCTCTTTCACATATCATGTTATATTCATGAAAAAATAACATGGTAATATAATTGTTTTGTATATAATCAATTCCACTGTGGAGGTCAGCCTGACTGAATGGATAAGAACTCATGTTCTTAAACATCCGGTGGGCTGATGCCGAGGTAAGGGGTTCAACCTCTACACCGGACAGTTGGACTAAAATGTTGACCTCTTGTAGTTGACTTTGGGACATAAATTACCTCTGAAGTCGGAGTGGGTTCACCTGATGGTGAGAGACATTGTTAATATGGAAAGCTAATCGACACGCAAAAATTCAGTCCAGCACTACTAGAAGCAGTGTGTGTGGACTACGTTTGAGTTCAAAGTAAGCAAGCATCCCAAAAAACAAAAAAAAATTCCACTATGAGACACAGATACAAACTCACACAACAACAAAATTCGCTTTTGTGAAAAAACTATACCAAATATAGTGAATAGAATAAATTATAGCAAATATAGTAAACAGAACAATTTAGAGGATAAAATTTAGTAAATATAGTAAATCAAATAAACTATTTTAAATATAGTAAATAGAATAAACTATAGTAAATATGGTAAATCAAATAGAATTTTTTTTTTTTGCATATCCCTTACAGGACGTGGCAGTCAACACCAGCATTTTTCATCTGTTGTTGATGTACTAGGCATGATTATGCTCAGTAGTTTGCCATTGCTTTCTGAGCGACTGGCTCACACACCCCGTAAGTTACTAATGCGGCGAGAACCGCTACCAATTCTCACGCAGGTTATGTTACTCACGAGAATATACAGGATTACAGAGAAAGACACTAACCCCTAGGCATAGTAAATATAGTGAATAAAATAAAGCATAGTAAATAGAATAAATTACAGTAGATATTGTGAATAGAATATAACTATAAGTAAATAGAATAAATTACTGTAAATATAGTAAATAGAATAAATTACAGTAGATATAGTGAATAGAATAACTATAAGTAAATAGAATAAATTACAGTAGATATTGTGAATAGAATATAACTAAGTAAATAGAATAAATTACTGTAAATATAGACAACAGAAAAAATTATAGTAAATATAGTAAACAGAATAAACTATGGTAAATATAATGAATAGCTTTAAAGTCGACAGGGTCGACTTCATTGCACCGGGTTATTATCCATATGGTGACATATAGTGAGTGCAAACAAAAATGACGTCATATGAATTAGAGAGAAATCCTCGATGCCAAAATACGATAAAAACTAAGGGGCACGTTGGAAACAACAGAAACGTCACAGAGTGATTAGGGCAACAACAGCACTTACGGGGACATGGAACCGAGAAGGCAGTGCAAATTTTAAGAGGAAACATTGGCGTGGCAATGGATCAGTGTTGGCATAAAGATTAGTGGCTGGAGTTATAATAGCAGTGACGAACATGCTAAAAGATATTGCCACTAAAGTAACGAACCTGCAGGCAGAGAAACTAGACAGATTGTACTCAGAGCGGCGAGACGAACACTGAGGGGAATGGACAGAAGGTCGTCTGCGGATGAATAGAAACCAGGTTTGTCTTCTATTCATACATATTCATGTAAAACATTCTTAAGCCCTGCCCTGGTATCACAGGCTCTTAATGAATATTGTAATGTAATGTTTAATGAAGCAACCGGTGTACGTTGAAACAAATAAACAGCGTTATTTATTATTCAAAGCCCAGAGTCAACTTCATCATCAGTTTCAGAGTTACGGCTCCCATTGCTTGTTGTACAGTTCTTTGAGCCAAAAGGAATTAGATGCATACTGTTGGATTGTTACAATTATTAAATATTAATGCGATCTGCAGTATGGCATATGGCTCAGTCTCTTTCTGCGGCGCGGATAATATAAAATATAATGAATAGAATAAACTATGGTAAATATAGTGAATAGAATAAACTATGGTAAATATAATGAATAGAATAAACTATGGTAAATATAGTGAATAGAATAAACTGTGGTAAGTATAATGAATAGAATAAACTATGGTAAGTATAGTGAATAGAATAAACTATGGTAAATATAGTGAATCGAATAAACTATGGTAAATATAGTGAATAGAATAAACTATGGTAAATATAGTGAATAGAATAAACTATGGTAAATATAGTGAATAGAATAAACTATTATAAATATAGTGAATAGAATAAACTATGGTAAATATAGTGAATAGAATAAACTATGGTAAATATAGTGAATCGAATAAACTATGGTAAATATAGTGAATAGAATAAACTATGGTAAATATAGTGAATAGAATAAACTGTGGTAAATATAGTGAATAGAATAAACTATGGTAAATATAGTGAATAGAATAAACTATGGTAAATATAGTGAATAGAATAAACTATGGTAAATATTGTGAAAAGAATAACTATAGTAAATAGAATAACGTTGTTCTCCGTAATCCCGTATATTCTCGCGAGGAACGTAAACTGCATAAGAATAGGTAGCGGTTCTCGTCGCGTTGGTAACTTATCGGGGTATGTGAGCCGGTCGCTCAGAAAGCAATAGCAAACTACTGAGGGTAATCTTGCCTAGTACATGAACATCAGCTGAAAAATACTGGTGTTGACTGCAATGTATAGTAAGGGATATGCAACAACAACAAAAAAGTAAATATAGTCAACAGAATAAACTATAGTATATATAACATTACATTGGCACCTTGCTGTCTTGACAGACGATAGTTTGTGCCCGCATCGGATGACTGAGCGCGTATGTGCTGTTAGTCCTTCGACATAACATAACTCATTCATTCATTGGCACCTTTCCGTCTTGACAGACGATAGTTTGGTACATTGTGCTTCAAACAGGCTTAATAACTGTCATATGGCAATAACTACGATCCATGGCGGTGGCGAGTGTGGCTGGTAAGGCCAATTCTTGCTGCAAATGTTTGCCCACAGTAGGTGCATGTGAAAACATGGTCATTTCCACCATTTTGCACCATCTTACGTCTCTCACGCTCTGTGTGTGCTTTATCTGCAATCATTTTCTCCTTTGTCTTTATTCCATTTCTGATAGTTGCCCTCCATGCAACACGTTCAGCGGCGACATGCTCCCATTGTGCATTATCAATGCCTGTATCAATCATGTCCCGCTTACACATATCTTTGTATCGTAGTAGAGGCCGACCCTGAGATCTCCTACCCATCTGTAATTCACCAAAAAAGATGTCCTTTGGTATTCTACTATCATCCATCCTCCTAACGTGTCCTATCCATCTAAGTCTACGAAGACTGAGCATGGAATACACCGTCACACAACATGATCTTTCCAATACTTCAGTATTTGTGATTTTGTCTTGCCACTTAATACCAAGTATTCTTCGCAGACACCGCATATGAAAGCTGTTTAAATGTTTCTCTTGGCGTGAGTAAGTTGTCCAGGTTTCACTGCCATAAAGAAGAGTACTAAGGACACAGGCTTGGTAGACGAGAACTTTTGTTTTGGCAGTAAGCTTCCTGTTCTCCCAGACTCTTTTTGCTAACATGTTCATTGTTGTTGCTGCCTTGCCAATCCTGATGTTGATTTCCTGATCGAGGGATAATTTGCTATTTACCTCTGATCCTAGATATGTAAAATGGTCTACTATCTCCAGTTCGGCGTCGTCAATAAAGATTGATGGTACACCATGTGCACCTTGTGACATAATCTGTGTCTTCTTTTTGTTAATTGTTAAACCAAATTCAGAACAAGCATTGGAGAATGCAGATAGTAGATGTTGAAATTCTTCCTCAGAGTGGGTCGTAATCGCAGCATCATCCGCAAAAAGCAACTCTCTGATTAGTACCCAGCTAATTTTGGTCTTGGCCTTCAATCTCTGAGCATTATAGAGGCCACCATCTGAGCGTGAGTGAATGTATATACCGTCATCCTGATCACGAAAGGCATATTTCAGTAGAAGTGAAAAGTATATCCCAAAGAGGGTGGGGGATAGTACACAACCTTGCTTAACTCCACTCTTGATTTCAAACTCTTCTGAAGTTGAGCCATCAAACTTGATTATACCCTTCATGCCTGTGTGGAACGATTCCACAATGGACAGAAAGAGTTGGTGGACAGCCAATCTTCTTTAGTGCTTTGAACAGACCCTCACGACTGACCAAATCGAATGCCTTTGTGAGGTCGATGAAGGCAATAAACAGTGGCTGATTTTGTTCCCGGCATTTTTCTTGCATCTGTCGCAATGAGAATATCATATCAATGGTAGACCGGTTCTGACGGAAGCCGCACTGTGATTCGGGGTAGACTTGATCTCCCAGGACTTGAAGTCTGTGCAGGACAATTCTGGCAAATACTTTCCCAACAATACACAGAAGTGAGATACCCCTATAGTTGTTACAGTCGCTCCGATCTCCCTTGTTCTTGTACAGCGTTATGATGTTTGAATCTTTGAAATCCTGTGGGACTTGTCCTTCTCGCCAGCATAGCTCTATTAGCTGGTGGATCTGTAGAGCGAGTGTGTCTTGCCCACTCCTGATCACCTCTATTGGAATCCCATCCTTACCTGGAGCCTTGCCAGATGCAAGCTCATTTATAGCACACTTAACTTCTGCTATAGTGGGAAGTGTGTCCAGGTGGTCAAGAGTTGGCAGGGCCTCTATGGCGTTGAGGGCCTCATCCACCAGCTTGGTCTCACTTGAGTAAAGCTCTAAATAGTGCTCGACCCATCTATCCATCTGCTGTTTCTTATCAGTGATGATTTCTCCAGTCAAGGTTTTCAGCGGTGCACTTCTTTTGATCATTGGACCACAGGCTTTCTTTATCCCTTCATACATGCTACTGATGTTTCCCTTATCACTTGCGATTTGAAATGACATAACATAACACTCTTCTATTAAAGGAAAGAGATTAGAACAGCAGAATGTTAGACTGGCACACTTGCCAGGTATAGTGAATAGACTAAATTACAGTAAATATATTTTTTTGCAAATCCTATTTACAGGACATCGCTGTTAACACCAGCATTTCACTGCTGTTGTTGATGTCTTGGCAAGTTTACGCTCAGTAGTTTACCACTACTTTCTGAACGACCGGCTCCCATACCAACTAATTAAAACCCAGTGCAACGCGTTCTGCTGCCAAATTGCTGGCTGCTGTGTTTTGAACGCCGGTAAACGGGCTTACGAATTACGACCGGCACAGTAAATATAGTGAATAGAATAACTATAGTAAACAGAATAAACTATAGTAAATATAGTCAACAGAATAAACTATAGTAAATATAGTCAACAGAATAAACTATAGTCAATATAGTCAACAGAATAAACTATAGTCAATATAGTCAACAGAATAAACTATAGTCAATATAGTCAAGAGATTAAACTATAGTCAATATAGTCAATAGATTAAAATATGGTAAATATAGTAAATACTATATATAAATATAAAAACTATGTTTTATGTATATAAAAACTAAATAAAAACTATGGTAAATATTGTGAATAGAATAAACTGTAGCAAATATAGTAAATAGAATAGACTATAGTAAATATAGTGAATACCATAAACTTTAGCAAATACAGTAAACAGAATAAACTATTGTAAATATAGTAAACAGAATAAACTATTGTAAATATAGTAAACAGAATAAACTATAGTAGCAAATATAGTGAATACCATAAACTTTAGCAAATATAGTTAACAGAAAAAACAATAATAAATAAATGTGACACAAAATTACAAAATAATAACCATGTTCGTAATCATTAGGTTATTCAGTTCAAAGAGTGGTATCACAATTCTGGACATCTCACGCCTCCATTTCACTTGTGCGACTTGCTCACAAATCTCTTTTGGGAAATATAATGTGGTGGTTTCCCTTTGTCTTCCACACCCACATGCATGGTTTGTAACCTCCGCCTTTGATAGCAAATTCTGGCTATCGGAGCTCATTAGCGCCCAGCTCTGCCCAGACACAGATACTTGGTTTCCTGAATGGCATGCAGGGAGCAACAGTAGCACAGATGCCAGCATCCTTGTCTCCCAGCCTGGTGGTCATGTAATCCCCTTTGAGGCAGGAGTTTTTCCCTCCAATGACTTGAGCCCCCAGGCTGGCTCAGTCTAAAACTGGTGCCAGGAAACTGCCCAGGACATAAAGGCGGCCACATAAGGTATAAGGTGTATCACATAAAGTGATACTGGCCACATCAAACATCTGTTACAAAAAATATGGGTCTAGCACTATATAGCAACTATGGTGTGAAATGGGATCCTTCACTAACAGAATTTGCCACTCTTATGTTGTCTGTCCTCAACCACTGTGAGATGCAGCTAGAAGTCTCTTTTCATTGACTTGAGATCATCCTCTAAGACTATCATATGCAGATAGAAGTCTCTTTTAATTGACTTGAGATCATCCTCTACGACTATAAGATACAGATAGAAGTCTCGTTTCACTGACTTGAGATAATCCTCTATGAATATGAGGTGCAGTTACGATTCTCATTTCATTCAGCCAAGACCAGGAAATTACATGCTAGCAACATATATTATATGGCATCATTGCCTGGGAAGGTTAACCTGAGCTACAAACACCTGAAGAAGTTGGATGTGTCGACCAAACGGCGCAAATATCGCAGTTCTGATGTAAACAGGCACAACACAATGACATCAAAAATAGACATTTCAGACGTACAGAGAAGAAATCATTGGCCAGTGCCATTTCTGCGGTGAAAAGAGGTGGTTATGAATCTCCAGTACTTTCTGCTAGCTGGTAAACTGACCATATCTTGATGCTGTCTGTCCAATTATATTTTTGTTGCCCTCAGCTCTTCTATCCTGCATCATATCATTCATATAAACAAGAATCTGTCTAAATTTAATGCTATGGGCTAAGGGCCTGACAAAACAGTGCAAACATAATTTACAAATATGTCATGAATTTAAAAAACAAACTGAAATCAATTAACCCTCAATGTCTGCCAACAATTTGTAAACACTTACATCCGTGGATCGTTGGAATGCGTTGAGGCGTACCATCTGTGTCTGTGTCACCTGGCCACTAGCGTGAAGTCTCTCCGCCTACCACAGACAGATCGAGACAATATGGTTAAACATAAACGCTCTCAACAAAGGTTGGTCGTAATCGTAAAGTCAGCTTTATTCTTACTTTTCTTCTTTGTTGTTTTATAATTGTGTGTGTGTGTGCGCGTGCGTGCTTGCGTGTATATATATATATATATATATATATTGGTGTCAGGACTTAGCCAGATATGACTGACCTACCATATGACGTAGACGGTACTACCTACTTTCAGGTCACGCCAATTGTTTGGTGATGCTCATCAAACCCGACACCCCACATTTTGCCAACAGCTTCGGGTGGAGGAGTGCAATTGGGAGTGTATAAGACTTATCTTGGTGCAAGGAAATGCAACCTAAAGACTAAATGTCATGGCATTTAGTCTTTAGGCCCTAAGCCTTGGTCGGCAACAGGTTTAAGATCAAAGCTTTGACAGGTGGACAGTTAGAGCATTGCTCTGCTGATCTGGCAGCTTCTGCAGCTTGTCGTGTTCCAGACGTATTGTGTTACCTTTCCTCTGGAGTAAATTAGGCAGGCCGAGAGAGAGATCATGCTGCATGGCAATAAACGGTGTCTATATTTCAGCCCAGGCTTTGTGCTATGGAAAGGTATAACATTCGCCACCGCCATGTGTTGTAGTTATTATGTCTTGTTAACAGCACAATGTAACAAACTATCATCTGTCAAGATGGCAATGTGGTAATGAGTGATATATATTGTATATTTTTTAAATATATTTTTCCCTTCGTATACAAGTGGAGTTTATGTTACAGTGTTTTATACTAATCTTGCCAGGTAATTTAGTGAGGTATAGTCATCTTTATCAAGTCCCTTGCCAACAGGCTACAGTAATCATGCTTCTTTATCTCTCAATCTTGAACAAAATGTATGACTTTGTAGCCTGACATCTTTCTGTGCCAGGATACAAGGTTGTCAAGATTCTATACTATCTTCATTATTTTGCTGTTTTGCAGACTGTGCAAATCTGTCAGCCTTCCTATTTCCCACAAAGTCAATGGAACCAGGGCTCAAAGTTTTAAAACTGATTCACTAAGTTGTTTAGCAGGAAACTTGGTGAAAACAACATGAGACTTACAATCAGGTCAGCTGCACTGTTGGATGGAGTACAGGCCAGAATCCGACTTGAAGGAATGCAGTGCAGCACTTGAAGTATTGCCTCCACAACTGTAATAGTCTTACCAGTGCCTGATGAGTCAAAGAGGAAATATACTCAATCTAGATCCCCAACACTTATGTATTTCTCTTGTATGTTTGTGTTTCTGTCTGTCAATTGTTAGTTTAAAGTAATAACTGTTCAGCCAGAGGTTATAGTAACAATTGCTGGGGTCAGGGGTTAAAGTAATAACTGTTTGGGTAACATGAAATATGAAATCAAGAATCAACATCATTGCACTCTGGACAATCCGACACGTGCTCTTTAGTCGTCAGCAGAGTTCCCATGTCAGAATCAGTGGCAGCCTCACTGGAACATCTAACTGCACTTTCCTCTCCAGGTCAAGTATCGCCCAGACCCTCTGCTCACCCTCCGTTGAACCAGTCTCTCCAGATGTGGGTCCTTTGTTTATTTTGCTGCACTTTCCACACAATCCCGGAGAGGCTTCACCGCTTCATTCTTGTCATGATCTGGCTCACTACCCAAAGATGCAGCAGCATCAGCCAATCTATCAGACTGTTCATGTTTTCCATTTATGTATCCACTGTCTTATCTCTTGAATAGAAAATGCATCCATTGTCTCATCTCTTGAATAGAAATTGCATCCATTGTCTCATCTCTTGAATAGAAATTGCATCCATTGTCTCATCTCTTGAATAGAAAATTTATTGTCAATCCCATCTCTTGAATAGAAAATGTATTGTCAATCCCATCTCTTGAATAGAAAATTTATTGTCAATCCCATCTCTTGAATAGAAAATGCATCCATTGTCTCATCTCTTGAATAGACAATTTATTGTCAATCCCATCTCTTGAATAGAAAATGCATCCACTGTCTCATCTCTTGAATAGAAAATGCATCCATTGTCTCATCTCTTGACTAGAAAATGCATCCATTGTCTCATCTCTTGAATAGAAAATATATCCATTGTTTCATCTCTTGAATAGAAAATGCATCCATTGTCTCATCTCTTGATTAGAAAATGTATCCATTGTCTCATCACTTGAATAGAAAATGTATCCATAGTCCTATCTCTTGAATAGACAATTTATCCATAGACCCATCTCTTGAATAGACAATTCATGTTATGTTTCAACCATAGTTTCAAGAAATGCGAGCCACTTCATACTGAATATACCAGTTTCCATTTCGTGTAGCATTCTTTGCGAGTCTGTCACAAATACAACATGTTCTGTACTATTCGCCAGCTGTTCTATTTGGGTCAGAGGTTAAAGTAATAATTGTTTGGGTCACCCAGGAAAGTTAACCCGGTCAACAAATGCCCGCAGAAATCGGATGTGTCGGCCTGAAGGCGCAAGTATCGCAGCTCCGCCGTAAACAGGCACAATGCAATCACGTCCGACAAAAGACTCAGGATGAATGCAGCAGAAGAAGAAGTTTGGGTCAGGGGTTAAAGGAATAAATGTTTGGAGCAGGGGTTAAAGTAATAACTGTCTGAGTCAGAGGTTACAATAACAACTATTTAGGTCAGACAATGTTAATTTCCGGATTCACACTTGTAAAATTCACCTGATTCACACTTGTAAAAATTCACCTGATTCAAACTTGTAAAATTCACCTGATTCAAACTTGTAAAAATTCACCTGATTCACACTTGTAAAATTCACCTGATTCAAACTTGTAAAAATTCACCTGATTCACACTTGCACAAATTCACCTGATTCACACTTGTAAAAATTCACCTTATTCACACTTGTAAAAATTCACCCAATTCACACTTGTAAAATTCACCTGATTCACACTTGTAAAATTCACGTGATTCCCACTTGTAAAATTCACCTGATTCACACTTGTAAAAATTCACCTGATTCACACTTGTAAAATTCACCCGATTCACACTTGTAAATATTCACCTGATTTAAAATTCAACCAGCCTAAAGTGGGTACCAGGAAATGTTTTGGGAAGTGAAGGTGGTCAGCAGAATACCAACCACACCCCTCCCCTCACCATGTAGCAACCTGGGCCTAGAACCTTATACCCGATGTCCCTTCAGGTGTGTAGACAAGTCCTTCACTTGCCTTACTTAATATTAACTTCACAAGTCCTTCACTTACCTTACTTAATAGTAACTTCACAAGTCCTTCACTTACCTTACTTAATAGTAACTTTACAAGTCCTTCACTTACCTTAGTTAATATTAACTTCATAAGTCCTTCACTTACCTTACTTAATATTAACTTTGCAAGTCCTTCACTTACCTTAGTTAATATTAACTCTGCAAGTCCTTCACTTACCTTAGTTAATATTAATTTCACAAGTCCTTCACCTACCTTAGTTAATATTAACTTCACAAGTCCTTCACTTACCTTAGTTAATATTAACTTACAAGTCCTTCACTTACCTTAGTTAATATTAACTTCACAAGTCACTCACTTACCTTAGTTAATATTAACTTCACACGTCCTTCACTTACCTTAGTTAATATCAACTTCACACGTCCTTCACTTACCGTAGTTAATATTAACTTCAAACGTCCTTCACTTACTTTAGTTAATATTAACTTCATATGTCCTTCACTTACCTTAGTTAATATTAACTTCACAAGTTCTTCACTTACCTTAGTTAATATTAACTTCACAAGTCCTTCACTTACCTTAGTTAATATTTATGTCACACATCCTTTACTTACCTTTGTTAATATTAATATCATACGTTTTTCATTTATCTTTTTTTTTATGTTGCATATCCCTTACAGGACGTTGCAGTGAACACCAGCATTTTTCAGCTGCTGTTGATGTACTAGGCAAGATTACGCTCAGTAGTTTGCCACTGCTTTCTGAGCGACCGGCTCATATACCCCCATAAGTTGCCAGCGAGGCGCGAACCGCTGCTGATTCTTACCTTAATTAATATTAAACTCACTTCACTTACCCTAGTTAATATTAATTTCACACCTGTATACCAATCACGATGTATTATTAATCACTCATTATGTACTGGATACAGCATCACACATCAAGGATTGATCAAGGATAAGAAACAAATCAGACACACATACATACACACACATACATACACACACATACATACACACACATACATACACACACACATACACACAGACACACACACAGACACACACACACACACACACACAGACACACACACACAGACACACACACACACAGACACATACATACATACATAGATGTGTGCGTGCGTAGTTACATATTTAAACTTGAGTAAGACTACAATCTACCCGGCCAAAAAAAGATGCTGAAGATGGAGGCAATCAGCCGGGAGGCACACCACAGATATCAGGATGCTATGAACAAATGCAAAAATGTATGGACCACTGAAAATGTTACACGTCCTCTGTAGGAAGCTGCGATCAACCCAACAACAGGCTAATTTTCTATGCAAATTTACATTCAGTAATCTGTTACTCAGAAGAGCTGTGGGAATAACTGTGAGATAGAATTAAGAATAAGGAAATTAGAAGACGACTATGTCTGAAACCAGTCATGCACTTTATTAAAGAACAAATTAGAATTGATTTGGCCACCTCACAAGAATGCTCTGGTACCATCTGCCACAAAGAGCCACATTGAGGAAATATAATGAATACAGAGTTAACGGGAAGACCGCGTAAAAGATGGAGTCTTGGTATTAAGAACAACCTTAGAGAAGGGAATATCAACTTAACAAAGAGAATTAAAAAGAACGCACAAAATATCTTTAATCTCCCCACAAAACACTTCACTGAGGTAAATGGAGAAAGAGAAGAAGCTACAGCTTTCTGAAGAACAAGTCAACTTTGAAGTCTAACTGATTGGTGCAGGAAATGATCACCCTACTCCACCATCAGTGCACCGGAAGCTCAAGCACATTAACCCCTTTACCGTGGAATAAAAAAATTTTTTTGGTTATGCAAACTGTGTATTTTTTTTATTTCATAATTTGATATCTTATGTTGTCCTGGCAAAATAAAATGTATTTTAAAGTGAAAATGAGTTGTCTTTTAGAAATTGTGAGGAAAATAAGAAATGTTCTGTACTAAATGGTACTGTTCAATAACGAACTAAACTCTGTAGATTCCAAGCTTGCTAATAAAAACTATGCAAATACATGCCCATAGGATACATGTATGTACGCATACATCTACACAAGCTATACTATGCATAAATTATAATCATACTACAAAGTTATAAATTATAATCATAATAAAATCACAATAAAAAGTGTTTTGTTCTTTCGTACCTTTTTTTTTCTTGTTTACTGTCCACTTTCACTTTTGGCATCACGTGATGACCTACTTTTATCTTCCGCTGTTGAATTGGCTGTTGGATTAGCCGCCCTATGCATTTCCTATGCTATTTTTGTATTAACACGAGTTTACTTGGGACGCACGGCACACAGAAGACTTTTACATCTGATGACGAGTTAACTCGTGATGCACGGTTAATGCAAATTTTTTTTATGACGAGTTAACTCGTGACACACGGTAAAAGGGTTAAGTCTTGCGGCCACACTGCCTGCCATAGACCACTAAATGAACTAAAATAGCAACATGTTCTGATGTGGATAGGCCTTAGGTTCGTGCCGGAATGCGATCGGCGTTGCCAGTAGTGGGGTGTGCTCAATATTTAAATTTCAAATCCCGAAACAACCAAATAATTAAAATAGCAACGTTCATACAAGAAGCAACATTGCAGATGCAGACATTCAATTTCAAGCAAACAAAAGAAGAAGATGTAGAAGAATATGAAGAAGAAAATGTAGAAGCATCGTCACTTTTGCAAACTGTAATGATAGAGCCAGATCTTTTATGATCAGCTGATCATATAAACCTGGAGGTCCAAATATCACACATTTAATTGACCTGGCCTGACCAAGCAATATTCTCTCCACTGATGGTACAAACCTGGAGGTCCAAATATCACATATGGAATTTACCTGGCCTGACCAAGCAACATTCTCTCTAATAATGGTACAAACCTGGAGATCCAAATATCACATATGGAATTGACCTGGCCTGACCAAGCAATATTCTCTCCACTGATGGTACAAACCTGAACCACATCACATTTGGAATTGACCTGGCCTGACCAAGCAATATTCTCTAGTAATGGTATACAAACCTGGAGATCCAAATATCACATATGGAATTGACTTGGCCTGACCAAGCAATATTCTCTAATAATGGTATACAAACCTGGAGGTCCAAATATCACATATGGAATTGACCTGTCCTGACCAAGCAATATTCTCTCTAATAATGGTACAAACCTGGAGATCCAAATATCACATATGGAATTGACCTGGCCTGACCAAGCAATATTCTCTCCACTGATGGTACAAACCTGAACCACATCACATTTGGAATTGACCTAGCCTGTCCAAGCAATATTCTCTAATAATGGTATACAAACCTGGAGATCCAAATATCACATATGGAATTGACCTGGCCTGACCAAGCAATATTCTCTAATAATGGTATACAAACCTGGAGGTCCAAATATCACATATGGAATTGGCCTGGCTTGGCCAAGCAATATTCTCTCCACTGCTGTTTTCTGCTTGTAATTCAGTTGAGGATTAAAGAAACCTATCCGCTTATCCATCTGTGGTGTACGACTGCTAGATTTTGACTTGCTACATAAAGGAGACAACTGTTTATCATGCCCCTGTCTATAAGGTGAGTACATATTTGTGCAGACATCTTGGTTCGTATGACTGCTAGAATTTGATTTGCTAGATAAATGAGATTCCTCTGCAGACTCCTGTACTTGACTTGGTTGTAAATTTGAGCGGATATCTTGGCTTGAGTATCTGGACACTGGCGACTCTGGCTGCACCAGCCGGTTCTCTGGCTGTGTTACCCGGTTCATGTTACTCTGTGTAACAGAATTATATTTACTTGAACTGTCTGATGTGCATGCACGAATATGGTCAGTGGAAACAACGGTTTTCAGAACAGCTTGTGGTTTCTTGATTTTAATGTTATCTGGGAATAGAACTGGAAAGGAGGAGACAAATAAAATATAAATTCGGTCATGATTGGTAAAAGACATTTAAAGCTTACTGCTTCAGAACAATTTATAACTGATAATTTCACCACAGATAAACTGATAGATTACTATAAGTCACTTGTAAAACTACTGGAACCAAAAACTACCATATATTTTACTTAATCTTGATTGAACTTTTAAAGATAGTAACATGAATGGTGGAAAGTAACAAACATATAGTATAGCTAAATCTAATGTATAAAACACTCATTAATTGTCAACATGATTAAATCTAACAGAGCTTGTAAGATGGTATGGCCATGATGGAGAAATAAATCCATTCAGAGTCAAAGAAAACACATATTGAGCAAATTAACAGCACCAGACCATTTTAGAAATGCAGCAGTCTACAGTGACTGTCACTCATTTCTAGGAATAGTGGACGTCCACAGTCTAGAGGAGACATGGTGGCACAGTCGTTGGTGTGCTTGTCTGACAAGACTATGGCCCAAGTTCAATCCCTATCAAGCAGGATGTTTCCAATCAGTATGGCGCTGGGTCTACTCATCCTCATAAAAGTGAGTGCCAGACAAAGAAAGAGTGGCAAGGAAGGGAACTGGTCACCCCACCTCAGTATGCCCTGACCCAGAATATGTGAAGGCCACCCCGCCTCAGTATGCCCTAACCCAGAATATGTGAAGGTCACCCCACCTCAGTATGCCCTGACCCAGAATATGTGAAGGTCACCCCACCTCAGTATACCCTGACCCAGAATGTGTGAAGGTCACCCCACATCAGTATGCCCTGACCCAGAATATGTGAAGGTCACCCCACCTCAGTATGCCCTGACCCAGAATATGTGAATGTAACCCCACCTCAGTATGCCCTGACCCAGAATGTGTGAAGGTCACCCCACCTCAGTATGCCCTGACCCAGAGTGTGTGAAGGTCACCCCACCTCATTATGCCCTGACCCAGAATGTGCGAAGGTAACCCCACCTCAGTATGCCCTGACCCAGAATATGTGAAGGTCACCCCACCTCAGTATGCCCTGCCCCAGAATGTGTGAAGGTCACCCCACCTCAGTATGCCCTGACCCAGAATGTGTGAAGGTCACCCCACCTCAATATGCCCTGACCCAGAATGTGCGAAGGTCACCCCACCTCAGTATGCCCTGACCCAGAATGTGTGAAGGTCACCCCACCTCAGTATGCCCTGACCCAGAATGTGCGAAGGTCACCCCACCTCAGTATGCCCTGACCCAGAATGTGTGAAGGTCACCCCACCTCAGTATGCCCTGACCCAGAATGTGTGAAGGTCACCCCACCTCAGTATGCCCTGACCCAGAATGTGTGAAGGTCACCCCACCTCAGTATGCCCTGACCCAGAATGTGCGAAGGTCACCCCACCTCAGTATGCCCTGACCCAGAATGTGTGAAGGTCACCCCACCTCAGTATGCCCTGACCCAGAATGTGTGAAGGTCCACCCCACCTCAAGTATGCCCTGACCCAGAATGTGTGAAGGTCACCCCACCTCAATATGCCCTGACCCAGAATGTGTGAAGGTCCACCCCACCTCAGTATGCCCTGACCCAGAATGTTGAAGGTCACCCCACCTCAGTATGCCCTGACCCAGAATGTGTGAAGGTCACCCCACCTCAGTATGCCCTGACCCAGAATGTGTGAAGGTCACCCCACCTCAGTATGCCCTGACCCAGAATGTGTGAAGGTCACCCCACCTCAGTATGCCCTGACCCAGAATAGTGTGAAGGTCCACCCCACCTCAGTATGCCCTGACCAGAATGTGTGAAGGTCACCCCACCTCAGTATGCCCTGACCCAGAATATGTGAAGGTCACCCCACCTCAGTATGCCCTGACCCAGAATATGTGAAGGTCACCCCACCTCAGTATGCCCTGACCCAGAATATGTGAAGGTCACCCCACCTCAGTATGCCCTGACCCAGAATGTGCGAAGGTCACCCCATCTCAGTATGCCCTGACCCAGAATATGTGAAGGTCACCCCACCTCAGTATGCCCTGACCCAGAATATGTGAAGGTCACCCCACCTCATATGCCCTGACCCATAATGTGTGAAGGCCACCCCACCTCAGTATGCCCTGACCCAGAATGTGTGAAGGTCACCCCACCTCAGTATGCCCTGACCCAGAATGTGTGAAGGCCACCCCACCTCAGTATGCCCTGACCCAGAATGTGTGAAGGCCACCCCACCTCAATATGCCCTGACCCAGAATGTGTGAAGGCCACCCCACCTCAGTATGCCCTGACCCAGAATGTGTGAAGGTCACCCCACCTCAGTATGCCCTGACCCAGAATGTGTGAAGGTCACCCCACCTCAGTATGCCCTGACCCAGAATGTGTGAAGGTCACCCCACCTCAGTATGCCCGGACCCAGAGTGTGTGAAGGTCACCCCACCTCAGTATGCCCGGACCCAGAATGTGTGAAGGTCACCCCACCTCAGTATGCCCTGACCCAGAATGTGTGAAGGTCACCCCACCCCAGTATGCCCTGACCCAGAATGTGTGAAGGTCACCCCACCTCAGTATGCCCTGACCCAGAATGTGTGAAGGTCACCCCACCTCAGTATGCCCTGACCCAGAATGTGCGAAGGTCACCCCACCTCAGTATGCCCTGACCCAGAATGTGCGAATGTCACCCCACCTCAGTATGCCCTGACCCAGAATGTGTGAAGGTCACCCCACCTCAGTATGCCCTGACCCAGAATGTGTGAAGGTCACCCCACCTCAGTATGCCCTGACCCAGAATGTGCGAAGGTCACCCCACCTCAGTATGCCCTGACCCAGAATATGCGAAGGTCACCGGACCTCAGTATGCCCTGACCCAGAATATGTGAAGGTCACCCCACCTCAGTATGCCCTGACCCAGAATATGTGAAGGTCACCCCACCTCAGTATGCCCTGACCCAGAATATGTGAAGGTCACCCCACCTCAGTATGCCCTGACCCAGAATATGTGGAGGTCACCCCACCTCAGTATGCCCTGACCCAAAATATGTGGAGGTCACCCCACCTCAGTATGCCCTGACCCAGAATATGTGAAGGAAGGTCACCCCACCTCAGTATGCCCTGACCCAGAATGTGTGAAGGTCACCCCACCTCAGTATGCCCTGACCCAGAATATGTGAAGGTCACCCCACCTCAGTATGCCCTGACCCAGAATGTGTGAAGGTCACCCCACCTCAGTATGCCCTGACCCAGAATATCTGAAGGTCACCCCACCTCAGTATGCCCTGACCCAGAATGTGTGACGGTCACCCCACCTCAGTATGCCCTGACCCAGAATATATGAAGGTCACCCCACCTCAGTATACCCTGACCCAGAATATATGAAGGCCACCCCACCTCAGTATGCCCTGACCCAGAATGTGTGAAAGCCACCCCACCTCAGTATGCCCTGACCCAGAATATATGAAGGTCAACCCACCTCAGTATGCCCTGACCCAGAATATGTGAAGGTCACCCCACCTCAGTATACCCTGACCCAGAATATATGAAGGCCAACCCACCTCAGTATGCCCTGACCCAGAATGTGTGAAGGTCACCCCACCTCAGTATGCCCTGACCCAGAATACGTGAAGGTCACCCCACCTCAGTATACCCTGACCCAGAATATGTGAAGGTCACCCCCACCTCAGTATGCCCTGACCCAGAATGTGTGAAGGTCACCCCACCTCAATATGCCCTGACCCAGAATGTGTGAAGGCCACCCCACCTCAGTATGCCCTGACCCAGAATGTGTGAAGGCCACCCCACCTCAATATGCCCTGACCCAGAATGTGTGAAGGTCACCCCACCTCAGTATGCCCTGACCCAGAATGTGTGAAGGTCACCCCACCTCAGTATACCCTGACCCAGAATATGTGAAGGTATAACATTCCACACCACTACAGCGGTATGTGCTCTGTGACTACCCAACATTCTGTGAGAGAGGAGGATGAATGAAGAAAGAGCTCTACTCACCTGCTGAGCCTAGAAATTGAACTGCCAATGACACAGATTGGTGGCAGCGCCGTAGTGAGGATCTGGGGTGTCAAAATTGTTACAGATTAGTGTGAAATATGACGTGAAAACACACACTGTTGGCAATGTTACAAGACATACATGTGAAATATGATGTGTAAACAAACCATTAGCAACATTACAAGATATAAATTTGAAATGTGATATGTAAACAACAATCAGGTCTAAAAATGTAAAAAGGAAAGACAAAGATAATGAGACTAAACCAAACAAGCAAGTGTGAAGTGTCAGACATTCACATATACTAGATGAGAGCTTCTAAAATGTTAAACTTTCTTCACTCCCGACACATTTTGATCAGCCACATTTTTTGCATTTCTTATTATAAATACCAAGATTATGCATAATTATATAAAAAAAATTAACTGTGAGTGTTTCTATTTTTAACTGATTCACTGCCAACAAAAAGTGGGTTTGGACCAAACAGAAATTGATGGCAGAAAATAGGAAGTAGGGGTGTGTCACAATAATGCTGTAAAAATGGTTAAAATGGTAGCAGATATATTGTATTATATATCAAATTAAAGGAGATTGCACAAAGAACATGTTGGTATTGCTACTATTACTACAGGTTAGAAATATAATGATATTAGCAGATGTTGTTTTAAAAAAAAAATTAAGACAGGGGTGACAATTATGTGAAATTTCCACTTACCATTGCATTACTTCTCAATTGCTGATGATAATTCAATGAAATTTACCAAATTATGATAAATACACCACTTTTCTTCACCAATATCACTAGAACTGCTCCATAACACCAATAAAACACAATCAAAACATCATATTTTCAAGCGCATCATTGTCACACAAAATGGAAAATGTCAGGAAAACATTTTCTACTGAGAAACAATATGCACACTATTTTTTATTTAGTTATAATTATTATTCTTTTAAATTTAATTACTTAAATATTCTTCAGCTTATTTATGTTAGGCATAGCAAACTTGATGAAAAACATACTGACCAATAAAAAGATATCATTTGAAACGAGAAAAAGAATGTTGAAGTGCTACATAGAACCTGTACTTTTGTATGGATGTGAAGCATGGACAATGAGCAGTCAAGCTGAAAAATATCTGATGGTTGTGGAAATGTGGTTTCTGAGGAAAATGCAAAGAATACCATAGACAGACAGAAAAACCAATGAACAAGTCCTGCAAGAAACAAATGATGATCGTTAAGTGATTAGAGTCATTAGATGTAGACAGTCAAAATTTGTTGGGCATGTTATGAGAAGAAATGACTTGGAGAACTTGGTGACAACTGGCAAGATCGAAGGGAAGAGACCAAGGGGAAGACCGAGAAGTAAATACCTGGATGGCTTGGCCACATGGCATGGTCGAGACAGGAACATGGAGCTGATCCACGACTCTGGTGATCGAGTGAGATGGCAAAACATGACCGTCCACGCTTATCGGCATGGCACAATCAATGTGCTACTTCAACATGTGGAATCAATATGCTACTTCAAGTGGAATCAATATGCTACTTCAACATATGGAATCAATATGCTACTTCAACAAGTGAAATCAATGTGCTACTTCAACAAGTGGAATCAATATGCTACTTCAACATATGGAATCAATATGCTACTTCAACAAGTGGAATCAATATGCTACTTCAACAAGTGGAATCAATGTGCTACTTCAACATGTGGAATCAATATGCTACTTCAACATGTGGAATCAATATGCTACTTCAACAAGTGGAATCAATATGCTACTTCAACAAGTGAAATCAACGTACTACTTCAATATGTGGAATCAATATGATACTTCAACATGTGGAATCAATATGCTACTTCAACAAGTGGAATCAATATGCTACTTCAACAAGTGAAATCAATGTGCTACTTCAACATGTGGAATCAATATGATACTTCAACATGTGGAATCAATATGCTACTTCAAAAAGTGAAATCAATGTGCTACTTCAACAAGTGGAATCAATATGCTACTTCAACATGTGGAATCAATATCCTACTTCAACAAGTGAAATCAATGTGCTACTTCAACATGTGGAATCAATATGCTACTTCAACATGTGGAATCAATATCCTACTTCAACAAGTGAAATCAATGTGCTACTTCAACATGTGGAATCAATATGCTACTTCAACAAGTGAAATCAATGTGCTACTTCAACAAGTGGAATCAATATGCTACTTCAACATGTGGAATCAATATGCTACTTCAACAAATGGAATCAATGTGCTACTTCAACATGTGGAATCAATATGCTACTTCAACATGTGGAATCAATATGCTACTTCAACAAGTGGAATCAATGTGCTACTTCAACAAGTGGAATCAATGTGCTACTTCAACAAGTGGAATCAATATGCTACTTCAACAAGTGAAATCAATGTGCTACTTCAACAAGTGGAATCAATGTGCTACTTCAACAAGTGAAATCAATGTGCTACTTCAACAAGTGGAATCAATGTGCTACTTCAACATGTGAAATCAATGTGCTACTTCTTCTTCTTCTTCTTTTCGTTCATCCGGAGTGTTTTTTTCAGATGTGATTGCGGTGTGTCTGTTATGCGCCCTTGGGCCGAAACCCGTAGGCCAACACATCGACTTTAGCGTGCTTTTTTGACCAGGTAGCATTCCTGGGAGACTCTCACTTTTGTGGTGCCATCTGCAACCATGCTGGCCAAGGTTGAACGGTCGAAGACAACGGTCATACCTCAAAGGAAGGCAGGGACAGTCCATAGCATTTGCCGCCATCCAAGGTTGCTTCCATAGTTGCAGGGCTGACACATAACGCCCTGGATCTGGGCTCACCGAGGGAGATCGTCACGTCCTGCTCATGGCTGCTTTAAATCCTCACTTCAATATATTGGTCACTTCGTTTCCCCGGGTCATTCCCGCACAAACCAGACAGGTTTGCAGACGGCATCCACTCAGCGAGTTTTCGGACATGTGCTTGTCGTTGCGCCCATCAGAGCTTTTCCAGGCACAACAGACATTCGGAAAACCACCCAGTCAGAGCTGTTCCGAACAAGAGCGGCATTCGGAAACTAGGTAGTCAGAGCTGTTCCTAGCACGAGAGACATTCGGACGAGACATTTCACTCGGACGTAATTGCGTAGTGTCAATTTTTAGTTTGCCACCCGTAGGACGACACTTCCGACTTCAGCGGGCATTTTTAATGAGTTAACCTTCCTCTGGTTTCGAGGCACGTTGGACTGTTGTGATGTCGCTAACATCTCAGCTGGTCAAGATAGAACGATGAACGACATCGTGGTCGGCCCTCAAGGGAAGGCAGGGGCAGACCATGAGCATTCCCTCGCTATCCAAGGAGGCTTCCATAATTGCAGAGCCGGCACATATTGCTCTGTGACTGGGCTCACCCGAGGAGTTGCCACGTCCTGCTCATGGCTGCTTTAGTTCCTCACTTCCATGTGTTGGGCAACCCGTTTGCCCCTGATCGCTCAGCACACACCAGGGACGGTCAGACTGCGAGCGACACCCACTCGGTAAGCTTTTGATTTCGGACCACGCAATAGGTTCGCTCGCCGTGCGTTCCATTTTGCGTCATTGAGACGTTCTTCCACTTTTGTCTACACTCTCTATGAGTTAGATACAGTTTTCGCAGCCATTTTCTTCGGCTGGGGCACTTTTTTGACTTTTTGTACTCGCTCACGAGGTAGGCTACTTGTGCTGCCGGCTCAGCACCTTACCTTCGTGAAGCGGTGAACGAGAAACGGCCTAGCCCTCTCATCCGGGAGAGCCTTCGAACTTGTATCAGGCCTGAGCATGTAGCTTGCTCAGTATCACTCCTTTATTTTTCGAAAGGTGGGTATCGGCCTGGCTCTCAGGTCCAAGGGTTTGTGGCTTAGAGGCGTTCAGCCACAGCCCTCGACAGGGAGCCTTTAGTGTTTTGTCCGGACCAAGATATTCTGCCTTCGTGCGCCTGATTTAAATATTTGACTGCTATCCTCAGTCTCACCTGCAGAGCAGCAGGTTGTGTCTCTCTTAGTCTGGCCCCTATCCCATGAGCCGTCCGATATGTAGTTTTCACCCATCGGCAAGCACATGGGGTCGATGGGACACGCAAGCTCCCCCACCACGGCAAGGTGGAGACACATCGGGGGAAATGTGCTACTTCAACAAGTGAAATCAATGTGCTACTTCAACAAGTGGAATCAATGTGCTACTTCAACAAGTGGAATCAATGTGCTACTTCAACAAGTGGAATCAATGTGCTACTTCAACAAGTGAAATCAATGTGCTACTTCAACAAGTGGAATCAACGTGCTACTTCAACAAGTGGAATCAATGTGCTATTTAAATAGTTGGAATTAACAAACATGCTACTTACCTACTGAATGAAAACTGGACGTTGTAATCCTGCCCTCCATATCGACTATGAAACTCAGGACTAAATTTCAGATGAACGTCGGTTGCAGTCATCTGAGGACACAGAAAGACAACACACACATTGACTGACACATTCTGTTAAGACAGTGCTGGTTACTCAAACTGACCAGGGCTCCAGCCTAAAACAGGTACCCAGAAATATCTTGGGAAGTAAAGACAGCTGGCCTGACACTGACCACATGACCCCAGCGTGTTGATTGGTCAATAAAAATACTGGGCTAACTCCATATATCAAACACACATTACAGTGTGTGGAGAGGGTCCTATACTGGTCGTTTACTATCAGTCAAATAGTTAGTTAGTTAGTTAGTCGAGGTTCCAACTTCACGGCAACGAGTCGTCCTCATTATGCTCAATTCTCATGCCAGCGAATATCACACAAAATGCTCACCACTGTCCAATGTGAAAAGTGGAATAGACAGGAGTCTTGGCAATCCAACAGCCGCCGTCAGAATGTCAACACAAAATTCATCCACGAATACCACCGTTCATCGTCGATGGACTTGGCAGTCACCAGAAAGACCTCATTGACCCGGGTATTCTCGCATAGCTCGGTCTTTTACCGCAGGACGAACCGCCGAAAGTGTCGCACAAAGCACAAACTCCGCAGCTTCAGCGTTGACTCCTAGGAGTCTTCCGAAAAATGCACTCGTGAACCGAAAGGGCAAAAGTCAAGAAGTAAAGCAGTACAGTAGTAAAGTAGTCAGTCTTAGTCAGATATGACTGAGCTACTGTATGATAGAAGACGGTACTACCTGCTGACGAAACCCGACACCCCACATTGTGCCAATGGCTTCAGGTGGAGGAGTGCAATTGGGAGGGTACAAGCCTTATTCTGGTGCGAGGAAATGCAACCTAAAAACTAGATGTCATGGCAGAGCAGACAAGGTGCCAAGTCTTGGTTGGCAACTAGTCTAGGATCGAAGTTCCAACAGGCGGACAGTTAGAGCATTGCTTTGCTGATCCGGCAGCTTCTGCAGATTGTCTTGTTCCAGATGTATTGGTGTTACCTTTCCTCTGGAGTGAACTAGGCAGGCCGAGAGAGGGATCATGCTGCATGGGACAACACGTGGTCTCTACAATTCAGCCCAGGCTTTGTGCTATGGAGAGGTATATAACTCCCTCCCTGGACTTAACCGGTCTCGGAATCACCGTTACTGGGTTATAAGTCCTTGTCAATTGGCATAGACATGGGGCACCATGGGATGCCTCTGACGGTGGGAGACACCTACAGGTGTTACTCATGCTCAGATGGCAGCCTCTAGAATGCTCAGAGATTGAAAGCCAAGACCAAAATCAAGAGGGTACTTATCAGAGTTGCTGTTTGCAGATGATGCTGAAATTACGAACCACTTGAGGAAGAACTTACAATGTCTACTATCTGCATTCTCCAATGCTTGTTCTGAATTTGGTTTAACAATTAGCAAAAATAAGACACAGATTATGTCACAAGGTGCACATGGGGTACCATCATTCTTTATTGACGACACCAAACTGGAGACAGTAGACCATTTTACATATCTAGGATCAGTGGTAAATAGCAAATTATCCCTCGATCAGGAAATCAACATCAGAACTGGTAAGGCAGCAACAACAATGAACAGGTTAACACAAAGAGTCTGGGAGAACCGGAAGCTTACTGCCAAAACAAAAGTCCTTATCTATCAAGTATGTGTCTGTAATATTCTTCTTTATGGCAGTGAAGCCTGGTCAACTTACTCACACCAAGAGAAACATTTAAACAGCTTTCATATGCAGTGTATCTGAAGAATACTTGGTATTAAGTGGCAAGACAAAATCACAAATACTGAAGTATTGGAAAGATCAGGTTGTGTGACGTTGTATTCCATGCTCAGTCTTCGTAGACATGGATAGGACACATTAGGAGGATGGATCTTTTTTGGGTAAGAGATCTCAGGGTCGGCCTCTACTGCGATACAAAGATGTGTGTAAGCTGGACATGACTGATACAGGCATTGATATTGCACATTGGGAGCACGTCGCTACTGAATGTGTTGCATGGAGGGCAAAGATCAGAAATGGAATAAAGACAAAGGAGAAAATGTTTGCAGATATGTCACACACTGAGCATGATGGTGAAATGACCATGTGTTCACATGCATCCATTGTGGACGAACATTTACTGCGATGAATTGGTCTGATCAGTCACTATTCGCTATCGCCATGTTTTTCTAGTTATTATGCCTTTTTGAAGCGCAATGTAACAAAATATCGTCTGTCAAGACAGCAAGGTGCCAATGAATATAGACACTACAAATTAGACTCTATTCTTACTTCATTGACATAGCCAATGTTACGTGGATCCTAATAATTAGACCCCCATCCTTACCTCATGGACATAGCCAATGTTTCATTGATCCCAATAATTAGATACTATCCTTACCTCATAAACATAACCAACGTTACGTGGACCCTAATAATTAGACGCTATCCTTACCTTGTGGACATAGCCAATGTTATGTAGGTGCTAATAATTAGATATTCTCCCTACCTCATGGAAATAGCCAATGTTTACACAGACCCTAATAATTAGACGCTATAATTACTTCATAGACATAGCCAATGTTATGTGGACCCTAATAATTAGATGTTATCCTTACCTCATGGACACAGCCAATGTTATGTGGATCCAAATAATTAGATGCTATCCTTATCTCATGGACATAACCAATGTTACGTGGATCCTAATAATTAGATGCTATCGTTACCTTATGGACACAGCCAATGTTATATGGATCCTAATAATTAGACGATATCCTTACCTCATGGACATAGTCAATGTTATGTGGACCCTAATAATTAGACACTATCCTTACCTCATGGACATAACCAATGTTACGTGGACCCTAATAATTAGACACTATCCTTACCTTGTGGACATAGCCAATGTTATGTAGGTGCTAATAATTAGACCTTCTCCCTACCTCATGGAGATAGCCAATGTTACACAGATCCTAATAATTAGACACTATCCTTACTTCATAGACATAGCCAATGTTACGTGTATCCTAATAATTAGACGCTATAATTACTTCATAGACACTAGCCAATGTTACGTGTACCCTAATAATTAGACGCTATACTTACCTCATGGACATAGCCAATGTTATGTGGATCCTAATAATTAGATGCTATAATTACCTCATGGACATAGCCGATGTTATGTGGATCCTAATAATTAGACACTATCCTTACTTCATAGACATAGCCAATGTTATGTGGACCCTAATAATTAGACACTATCCTTACCTCATGGACATAACCAATGTTACGCGGACCCTAATAATTAGACACTATCCTTACCTTGTGGACATAAACAATGTTATGTAGGTGCTAATAATTAGACCTTCTCCCTACCTCATGGAGATAGCCAATGTTACACAGATCCTAATAAAAATAGACACTATCCTTACTTCATGGACATAGCCAATGTTACGTTTACCCTAATAATTAGACGCTATAATTACTTCATAGACATAGCCAATGTTACGTGTACCCTAATAATTAGACGCTATAATTACTTCATAGATATAGCCAATGTTACGTGTACCCTAATAATTAGACGCTTTCCTTATCTCATGGACACAGCCAATGTTATGTGAACCCTAATAATTAGACGCTATCCTTACCTCATGGACATAGCCAATGTTACGTGGATCCTAATAATTAGACGCTATAATTACCTCATGGACATAGCCAATGTTATGTGGATCCTAATAATTAGACACTATCCTTACTTCATAGACATAGCCAATGTTATGTGGACCCTAATAATTAGACGCCATCCTTACCTCATGGACATAGCCAATGTTATGTGGACCCTAATAATTAGACGCTATCATTACCTCATGGACATAGCCAATGTTATGTGGATCCTAATAATTAGACGCTATCATTACCTCATGGACATAGCCAATGTTATGTGGATCCTAATAATTAGACACTATCCTTACTTCATAGACATAGCCAATGTTATGTGGACCCTAATAATTAGACGCTATCCTTACCTCATGGACATAGCCAATGTTATGTGGACCCTAATAATTAGACGCTATCATTACCTCATGGACGTAGCCAATGTTTATGTAGGTGCTAATAATTATACCTTCCCCTTACCTCATGGACATAACCTACATAACGTGGCCCCTCAGGATCCTCAGGAGTTGACAGAATGATCTTGTCTCCAATAAGAATTGAAGGTCGACCCTCAGCAAGGCCTGGCACTGTCAAGGCCAAGAACTCTCCAACAGGATGTAGGCAAACCTTTGGAAAAGACAAATTGTCTGCACTTGAAACAATCATAGTAAGGAAAACAGTCAACTGATCTCACAATGTGAAAGACCAGAAAATGACACCACCACATATGACATATTATCACTGTGGTACTCAAAATGTGAAGTAAAATATGTTGTCAGAAAACTTGGACAAACTACTAGTAAGCAGAACAACATGCTAGAACAGTGGAGCTAAATTTTAAATACATCTAGAACAAATCTAGACGTCTACATAAAACGTGATTTGCTGGTCTGCGTACATTATAAAATTAATTTCAGAAGGGCGAGAAGTACAGAACTGTAAAATATGGAGGGAAAAACAATAAAAGTAATCGGTTCTTGTATTAACGCGATCTTGAAATAATCTTAATCTTCCCCCCCCCCCCTCCCCCTAAAATTCCCAGGGGGTGGGGGGAAATTCCCCACCGATGATTGAGAACCACTGTACTAGAAATACAATCAGTCATCTGTTTCCTTTTTTGGTAATATAAATATTATCTATCCAACCTTTTTGAGCTGATAACTAGATATCATTATCATAAAGCAAGTTACGTTTGACTGTACAGTTAGAACATGGCTTTGCTGATCCTGGCAGCTTCTGTAGATTGTCTTGTTCCAGATGTGTTGGTGTTATCTTTTTTCTGGAGTAAACTAGGCAGGCGGACAGAGAGGGATCATGCTGCATGGGCAACACATTATCTCAACAATTCTTTGTAGGATTTATGCTATGGAGAGGTACAACTAAATCCATGGTCTCGGTGTAATTATGCCTTTTTGGAGGCACAATATAACAAACTATTGTCTGTCAACACCAGCATTTTTTTTGGCTATTTGTGATTTCTTGGCAAGTTTACATTTGTAGTTTGCCAATGCTTTCTAAACGACTGGCACTCATGCCATTGTATGAATATCAGCGCAAGGCAGTCTTCTTCTAAACTGTCAGCAACTGTATTTCAAACACATTATGCCGGAATTGTATATCGTCACTGTCCCAACTGGACATGTCTAGCTCTGACGCCACCATGCTGTCGTGAATGAGAATCGCCATTCCTAGATGTCGTCTGTTGTAGAAACATTTGAAGCCGGCAATTCAGAGTAGCTGATCATCCAGTCTCGTCTCCTGGAGTGCTACAATGTCATTCCTGTAAGCCAGGGTTTCTAGAATAGGGCCCCGTTGTTTTACGCTGGCGCAGTTCCAATACAGAATACGGATATTTCTGAGTCCCAGACAGTCACACTTGAGTCTAAAATGCCTTAAACCACCATGCTTACCTTGTTGTTTGCAGCCTGCCTGGCACCCACATCACCTTGTTAGGTTGACTGACAGTGCCGATATACAAATACAGGCAGTAAGAGTTCAATCCAATCTACCATTCATGTTGGTTAATGTTTATTCCCGCAATGCAAATATGGATTCCCAGAAGTGGCAGTGCTTAAGTGACATATTAGGTCACGAGAGAAATGTTATTTTCTGTGGCGATTTCAACGCTAAAGGCAGATCATGGGGAAACATTTCCTTTAACACACACGCGGAGGAGTTTGAGACTGCACTTGAAACCATTGACCTGGTTTGTATCAACAGTGGGTCTGTCACCAGGACAGCAAGCCGTCCAGGTGATGAGGACAGTGCTATTGATCTGGCGCTAGTTTCTCCTTCACACACTACAGTGTGTAGATGGGGTGTCCTAGGACACCACGGCAGCGACCACCACCCTTGCAGCATATTGGCGGAGAAAGGCAGAACCAGGCAGCACAAGCTAACGGTCAAGACTTTTCAGTATGACAGTACAGGGCAAGATGTGGTGAGTAAAATAAGACGTGACAAGCGCAGAAAGCTTCAGGGCAGGAAAAAAAGCTGAGAGCAGCCACCTTGGTGGAATTTCGAGGTGGAGAAGGCCTGGGTGGATAAGCGTAGTGCTGTAAGGAGATGGCAAAATGCCAAGAAGAGCAGAGCTGGCCATCTAGTCCCTGCATGCACTTAGAAAGAGAGATGCTCACAAAAGAAAGCTATTTAAAAAAAACTGGTCAAGGTGGTTAAAAGTGAAAAATGGGCAGAGGTATGTCAAAGAGTAAGCACAGACAAGTCACTGAAATTGTTCTGGTGACTACATAAAAGCATGAGTGGGGTAGTCAAGAATAAGAGCATTTCTTACTTCCAAGGTGCTGACCTCATCTGGCAGAGGACTGACGAGGACAAGGGCAAAGCCCTCTTTGAACGTTATCTAGAGCAGAGCAACCAGACGGACATGGAAGGCCGAAATCTTGCCAAGGAGGTCACCTCGGACAGGTGCAAGGCCCAGAACACTTAGGATGAAGACACAGTGACAGTGAAAGAAATCAAGGCTGTGCTACGACGATCAAAAAACAGCGCTCCAGGTCCTGATGGCATAAGATACGATGACATCAATATGTGTACCGACAATGAGCTAGAGAAACTAGCAGACATGTACAACAACAGTATATGGAGTGCTAGCATCAAGAAGGAGTGGTTACACAGCTATCTGATTCCCTTGCCTAAGCCTGGCAAAGACCACACAAAAATTCATGGATATCGAGTTATAACCATGCAGAATACAATAGGCAAGCTGCTGGAGAAGTTAATTGCCAGGAAAATATCAACCCAGCTAGAGAGGCAAGGTGTTTTCCCACCTACCCTGGGTGAGTACCGTCCAAAAAGAGAAACCTGGACGAATGCAGCAGTTTTTGCCCATGAAGGTTTCCACTCAGGCATTGAAATCTTTGCTGCAGCGATTGATCTTGAGGACATGTACAACAGAGTACCATTGGATTTTTTAATGCTTCAGCTTCTTGAACTCAAAATAAGTCCATTCCTCCTTAGTTGGATCGCTGCAGCCTTCTTCCAACAGAAAGTAGTTTTTAGATGTGGCAGTTGGACTTCGGAACCAACAATATATCTTGGCCTACCACAGAGATCACCATTATCTCCGGTACTGTTCAACGCCTACACAGTGAGAATCACCAGTGAGCAGATCACTGGACCTGGTAGGACATTGTCATATGTCGACGATGTTTTAGTGTATCGTCAGGGTAAGGATAGAGATCAGGTTGCTGTGGAACTACAAACCGAACTCAGTCACATAGTACTTGGTGTATTGAAGCTGGGGCAATGGTCAACCCAACAAAGGCAACAGTGACTTGGTTCTCGTTGAATAATCATACTGTCAACACTCCAACACCAACTGTAAAGCTGTGTTCAGAGACGGTAGAAAGAACGCAGGCAATGAATTACCTGGGGATACGGTTTGATCGAAGCCTTGCTTATAATGAGCACATAGACCAGGTGATAACAAAGGCCAAGCGGGGTTTGGCTGCGATGCGGGTGATGGCGGCAGCAAACTGTGAGCACCGCCATCTATGTCTTCTGTACGAGGGGCTGGTCATGTCTGTTTTTGAGTACGCGATGGCAATCCTGACTCTCAGCCGTAAGCAGATAGAAAGGATGGAAAGGATACAGAATGAAGCTAGGCGCATTATTCTTGGATGTACAAGAGATACAGCACGCAGGGCGATGTGCTATCTTCTTGATTTTCCAACCATTGAAGACAGAATACAAGTTTGCAGAGCACGTGCCTACCTCAGAGTTAACGCAAACACACAGCATCCACTGCATAGTGAAATTATGAAGGTGAAGGGCAGCAGGTTAAAAAGAGTACGGTCATGGATGGGTCAAGCTGAAGACATTCTTCAACAGGTGTGTTCACTTGAGGACTTAGAACCTGGCGAGAAGTGGGTACAAGTGCCAACATGGGTACAAGTGCCAGCAGATTTCTGCACATCCTTTTCAGTTTGCATCCAACTAGATAGAAAATGCAGACAAGAAAATCCGGCTGCTGTGGAGGCAGAAGTACAAGCGTTGATTTTCGAGAATTCGCTAGACGGTGATGCTGTCATTTACACAGATGGGTCAGTCGTCTGACATGTGAGAAGCTCATGGGCCTTTACGGCTCAGGCCGGAGGAAGAATTGTGAAGGAGGACTCTGGTGCTTTTCCTGAGACTACAAGTAACCTGACTATGGAAGTCATGGCAATAAGTAAAGCAATAACATGGCTCGAGACACAGACATTCACTAGGGCATGTTTCCTTAGCGACTCAATGAGCGTGCTCAATAGGATAGGGTGGATCCAAAGAGAATGGTTGCTATCTCTGGAGCGGTCTCGGCTGGCAAAGATTAGTTTCATCTTCGTGCCAGGGCATACGGGAGTACAAGGAAATGAGCGGGCTGACAAGCTTGCAGGTAAGGCTACTGTGGAGGGCGAACGCGCTATGGACCAGGCTGACGTTCTGAATGCTCTTCGAGAAGTAAGACTTTTGCGAGAACCAAGTGATGACTGTGAATCTACAACCATGGCCAGACTGCGAGAACAGCAAATTAAAAGAGGGGTGGCCAAACAAGAACACTATGCAGGAAGCCAAAGAAGATTGATAAACCAACACAGAACTGGTGTCGTTAGCTGCTACACACTGTGGGATTTGCTGAGGAGGGGATCTGAGCACTTATGGACTGAATGGTTCGATGTGCAATGAGGATGATCTGTTGACTAACTAACTAACTATGCCAGAATTGCATTCTTAACCCTTGTCACAGCTGTTTTTCTGTAAAATTTGTAGTTGGCGAGACAAGATCACTGAAGTAGAAGTTCTCCATTGCAGAAATATGGTTTCTGAAGAATTGGTAAAGAAAACAAGAGACAGTGGACTGGGCAATCAAAATATACAAACTGATTAGAGAAATTAAGTGACGCCTGAAAAACTTGACAGGAAAAGCCAAACTGGAAGACAAAGCGATAAATACCTAGGACAAATAGCATCATCAAGACAAGAAAACAAACCTGATGTGAGGCTCTTATGATCATGTGAGACAGCCGAGTTTGATCATGTGAAACAGCCGAGTATGATCATGTGACACAGCCGAGTTTGATCATGTGAAACAGCCGAGTATGATCATGTGACACAGCCGAGTTTGATCATGTGAAACAGCCGAGTATGATCATGTGATACAGCCAAGTATGATCATGTGACACAGCCGAGTTTGATCATGTGAAATAGCCAAGTATGATCATGTGACACAACCGAGTTTGATCATGTGAAACAGCCGAGTATGATCATGTGACACAACCGAGTTTGATCATGTGAAATGGCCGAGTATGATCATGTGAGACAGCTGAGTTTGATCATGTGAAACAGCCGAGTATGATCATGTGACTCAGCCGTGTTTGATCATGTGAAACAGCCGAGTATGATCATGTAACACAGCCGAGTTTGATCATGTGAAACAGCCGAGAATGATCATGTGATACAGCCAAGTATGATCATGTGACACAGCCAAGTTTGATCATGTGAAATAGCCGAGTATGATCATGTGACACAACCAAGTTTGATCATGTGATACAGCCAAGTATGATCATGTGACACAGCCGAGTTTGATCATGTGAAACAGCCGAGTATGATCATGTGACACAACCGAGTTTGATCATGTGAAATGGCCGAGTATGATCATGTGAGACAGCCGAGTTTGATCATGTGAAACAGCCGAGTATGATCATGTGAAACAGCCGAGTTTGATCATGTGAGACAGCCGAGTTTGATCATGTGAAACAGCCAAGTTTGATCATGTGAAACAGCCGAGTATGATCATGTGAAACAGCCGAGTTTAATCATGTGAGATAGCTGAGTTTGATCATGTGAAACAGCCGAGTATGATCATGTGAAACAGCCGAGTTTGATCATGTGACACAGCCGAGTTTGATCATGTAAAACAGCCGAGTATGATCATGTGAAACAGCAGAGTTTGATCATGTGACACAGCCGAGTTTGATCATGTGAAACAGCCGAGTTTGATCATGTGAAACAGCCGAGTATGATCATGTGACACAACCGAGTTTGATCACCCAGGCTTATCAATATGAAGATGATCATAATACTATATAACCAAGCATCTGTCTGAGTGGCTAGGACGCCATTCAAGAGACCCTGAATTGAATCATCGGTAAGGCAATGGATTTTTGTCTTATGCAAACAGAAAGAGTTTGTGTTAAACCGTGGGGATAACAGATGCTCCATATTCGAACAATACCTGTGACTATGTGTTTTAATTGTTTCAACTGAAGTATTATTCATGTATTCACTTCATACGATATATAACTGAAGTATACACCCGACGAGATGCACTGAAATATGCCAGGCAATAAATCGTGCAACATATTGTTTGTGTCTTCTGTGTTTACATTCACTAGGAACATACAATGTTTGGGATTTTTTTCTTTCAAGAGCAAACAAAAAACCCTAACCTGTACAGTTTGCAGAGACTGCACTAGTTAGGCAGCCTTAATTCCTCAGACTCAAGACCCCTCCCTGTCCTACCATTTACTAATTTGCATAAAAGAAAATACAGAATGTTGGCAAACCTACCCGGTTCAAGTCAAACTCTCGGATGTCCATCTGCATCTGGATCTCTTCCAGGTATAGGAGGGTTGACATTCGACGTGAGTAGTTGTGGAAACTTAAATCCTGTCATCAGATTAACATGTGGGAGAAATACATAAATACAATTATTTTGTGTCAATATGTCTGACTGTCATATTATTTATGGGTGGGTGGATGGAAGGATGGATACATAAATCAGTGGGTGGGTTGATAACTGAGTGAATGGGTAGATAGATGGATGGAGCGTTAAGTGGGAGGTTGAATCTAGATGGAAGAGCACATGCATGGGAGTGGGTGGATAAGTGACAGGGTATATTGGCGAGTGAACATAGATAAATAGCTAGGTGAATGTGATAGAGGGTAGATAGATAAATAGGCGAGTGAACAGATGGATGAATAGCTGGGTGGATGTGGTAGAGGGTAGATAGATAAATAGATGGATGGAAAGACAGATAAAAAGCTAAGTAAGTGAATAAGTGTATAGATGAGTGGATAGATGGATAAGTTGATGGATTAGTGGGTAGATGGATGGATGGCTGATGGTTTGAGTACTGGGTGGGTTGAGAAGTGGATAGGCAGATGGAAACAGCAAGAAGCAACAAATTAATTAACTATAGAAGGAAGGTACAGTGAGGTCAGCAGAGGGCAACTTATTGAAGCACTGCAGAAGTTGGGAAGAAAACAATGACTACATGTGGACTAATTGTATGCTGGCACCTGGCCATCTTAACAAACAATTGTTTTGTTACATTGTGCTTCAAACAAAGGCATAAAATCCTCTCCATAGCACCATGGGCTGAATTGTAGAGGCCATGTGGACTAATCAAGATACAAATAACTTATTGTGACCCAATAAGATGATGGCAGACTGATGACAGTAACCAATTTATTCCAAATCCAATGAAGTCAAAAATATTAACATAAGAAGCAGAAGATGAAGAAGAAGCAAAGGAAGGTACAATGCGGAGTGGGAAAGTTATACAAAATAGATTAACACAAACAAAACAAAACTGAATCTCAATATTATGTTTGTAAAATAGATTGTTGTTATGTTATGTTATCACAATTGACATTCCCACAAATTTTGTATTTCTATGCGTGCCCAGTCCTCCAATGCATCAGCCATCACACAGTATCTCCACTCACTGTTCCTACGAGGAGTTCATTGTAATGTCCCCTCTCTGGCCCTCGAAGACGGCATTGACGTGATTGGCCAGGCTTCACTCACAAGTTGGAATAGATTACATAGATTGCAAAATAGATTACATAGATTGTAAAATACATTACATAGATTGTAAAATAGATTACACAGTATCAGAAAAAAATAGTGAGATAGTAATAAATCTTCTTCTAGTTCCGCATGGCTGAATGGGTAAGAATTCATGGTCTTAAACATCCGTTGTGCTGATGCTGAGGTAAGCTGTTCAACGCCTACACTGGACAGCTGGACTAAAATGTTGACCGGTGGTCCTCGACTTGGGGACATAAATTACAAGTACCTCTGAAGTTGGAGTGGGTTCGGAGTGGTGATGGCGAGGGACACTGTTAATATGGAAAGCTAACCCACATGCAAAATTCAGTCCATCACTACTATACTACTATAAATAGTGTGTATGGACTACGCTTGAGTTCAAAGTGAGCAAGCGCGAATTCTTATAGTCCAAACCGTATGACACTGGTGATCACGCTTGTCCACAGCATTCTGTCTTTTGTGCTGCCAATCATTTCTGATACTGATGTTCCCCAATATGATGATGTCAAACTGTTCATCTTCTTCTTTCGTGGTCTCCCCCACTGTGACGACATACTCCAGCTTCCCCTTCTCATGATATACCTACAAATGTGGGCTGTCTCCTTCTGATGCAAGTAACCAGTTCTCTTTGTGAGTTCACTTCTTTCAAGATGTCTTCATTGCTCTTTCAATTTGTTAATGGTGTTCTCGTGATTCTTCTTTAAAACCACATTTCTGCAGGTTCCATATAATTGCTCACTAGTCTGCTAAGTGTCCATGATTCACTTCCATACATCAGGTTTGGCTCAACATAGCTCTTAAGAACTATTTTCCTCACCTTCAATTGACAAAGATAAATTGCAGATAACATTCTTCATCTTGTGACATGCTAACTTTGTTTGGGCTTTTCTACTCTCAATTTCCTTAATACATCTTCCAGATGTATCGGTGTTAGCTTTCCTCTGGAGTAAACTAGGCAGGCTGAGGGAGAGATGATTCTGCATGGGCAACACATTGTCTATACAATTAAGCCCAGGCTTTGTGTTATGGAGAGATGTCATTGGCACCTAACCGTCTTGACAGACGATAGTTTGTGCTTTAAAAAGGCATAATAACTTTTACCAATGGCGGTAGCACATGTGACTGATAAGGCCAATTCGCGCTGTAAATGTCCGTTCACAGTGGGTGAATGTGAACACGTGGTCATTTCCACCATCATGCACCATCTTACGTCTCACACGCTCGGTGTGTGACTTATCTGCAATAATTTTCTCCTTTGTCTTTATTCCATTTCTGATGTTTGTCCTCCATGCAACACGTTCAGCGGTGACTTGCTCCCAATGTGCATTATCAATGCCTGTATCAGTCATGTCCCGCTTACACACATCTTTGTATCGTAGTAGAGGCCGACCCTGAGATCTCTTACCCATCTGTATATGGAGAGATATAACATTCGTTATCATCAAGGGTTATAGTTGTGCCTTGTTAGAAGCACAATGTAACAAACTATCGTCTCTCAAGACATCAAGGTGCCACTTGTTATTAAAGCGTCCAAATTTTAATATTCACTGCCTTTTTTTTCAGATTGGTTAAATTCACTTTGATGTTGCATTTGGGCAAATAATATTTCACAAACATAAAATACAAACCTGGATGAGTTGAGGCACAACCTCTGTCAGCTCCAATCCATCTAAAACAGCGCTCTCTATGTTTTCAGGCACAGTGAATTGAGGAAGTTTTACAGGGAGAACGACCTTTTGTGAAAAACTGCAGGAAAACAGAAATGTTATTTTAAAAGTGTAACGACTTAGTGGTGGAGTGACAACACACACGCTGAACACGGATGATAATGGGAAAAACTAGGCAAAAACAACCATTTGGAAAAAGTAGGGAAAAATAACTATTAGGGACACCTTAGCAAGGACAACCCTAGGTGAAAACAGTGCAAAAGTAACTCTTAGGGATAACTTAGCAAGGACAAAATTTGGGGAAAACTAGGCAAAACATAACTCATAGGGACAAGTAAGAAAGGACAACTCTTGGGGGAAAACTTCATAAGGACAACCTTTGAAGAAAATGGGCAAGGAGCACCCATGGATAAAATTATCTAAGGACAGTCATTGGGGAAAACTGAGCAAGAAAGTCTCTTAGGGAAAACTGAACAAGATAACCCATGGGGGAAATCTCCCTTTGGGAAAACTGGACAAGGTAAAACTGGACAATGGACAGCCCTTTAGGGAAAACTGGGCATTGGCAGTCCTTTAGGGAAAACTGGGCAATGGCAATGGATTGCCCTTTAGGGAAAATTGGGAATTGGAAGTCCTTTGGGGAAAACTGGGCAATGGATTGCCCTTTAGGGAAAAACTGGGCAATGGACCGACCTATAGGAAAAACTGGGCAAAAGACAGACCTTGGAGAGAACAGGTGTGAAGTGTTGGACCTTCATATATCTTAATATTAGGTCACAGTACAATTTGACAAGATGACCAGCTTCATTATAACTTTATAAGATGACCAGCTTCAGCATAACTTTATAAGATGACCAGCTTCAGCATAACTTTATAAGATGACCAGCTTCAGCATAACTTTATAAACTTATCAGCTTCAGCATATGACAAGATGACCAGCTTCAGCATAACTTTATAAAATTACCAGCTTCAGCATAACTTTATAAGATGACCAGCTTCAGCATAACTTTATAAGATGACCATCTTCAGCATAACTTTATAAAATTATCAGCTTCAGCATATGACAAGATGACCAGCTTCAGCATAACTTTATAAAATTATCAGCTTCAGCATATGACAAGATGACCAGCTTCAGCATAACTTTATAAAATTACCAGCTTCAGCATAACTTTATAAGATGACCAGCTTCAGCATAACTTTATAAGATGACCAGCTTCAGCATAACTTTATAAGATGACCAGCTTCAGCATAACTTTATAAGATGACCAGCTTCAGCATAACTTTATAAGATGACCAGCTTCAGCATAACTTTATAAGATGACCAGCTTCAGCATATGACAAGATGACCAGCTTCAGCATAACTTTATAAAATTATCAGCTTCATCATCATCATCAAGTGCCGTGCCGGCTGGCGTAGGCGTTCATGGCTCTCCATAGATCTCGGTCTTTGGTTTTCTGGATCAACTCTGCTGCTGATATTCCTCCATGCCACCGTCTCAATCCATCCAGCATCACTTCTCTTGGTCTACCTCTGCCTCTCTTCCCCTCGATCTTTCCAGTTGTTACGATGTTCTCCAATGCCTCTCTTCTCATCACATGACCGAGGAAAGCTGTTTGTCTCTGTCTTATTGTTGTATATAATGTTCTAGTTTCATTAGCCTGTTTCAGGCAGTCGTCGTTAGTTACTCTGGCAGTCCAAGGAATTCGCAACATTCGTCTCAGGAACCACATCTCTGTTGCTTCTAATTTCTTCTTAATTTGTTCATTTACATTCCAAGATTCACTGCCATACAGCAAAACTGGTTCTACATAGCATTTCAGCACTCTCTTTCTTACATTCAGTGACAGTGACTTATTGCATAAGATACTCTTCATTTTCTGAAATGCAGCTTTTGCCTGCCCTATTCTGCTCCTAATCTCTGTTGTACATCTTCCATCTGATGTTATAAATGCCCCTAGGTATCTAAAATTATCAACTTGGTTAAGGATTTTCCCTTCTATTTCTATGTCACATTTTGGTGTCACCATTTTCTTTTATATTACCATTGTTACTGTTTTCTTGATATTCAAGTTGAGTCCTTTCCTTGCACTCTCTGTTACTACAACGTCTAATAATTGTTGTAGGTCTGTTGAATTATCCGCCACCAATACTGTGTCATCTGCATAGCGTATATTATTTATATTATAACCTCCAACTAGTATTCCTGGCATCTCTTTGATGTCTCTCATTATTACTTCGCTATACAGGGAGAAAAGATCTGGTGACAAGACACACCCTTGTCATACTCCTAGCTTTATCTGTTCGTAACTACCCTCTTTATTTCCTATTTTAATTGCTGCTACTTGGTTCCAGTAAATATTCTGTATTATTCTTAAATCTTTTCCATCAGTGTTGATATCTTCCAACATTTTAATCAGTTCATCATGTTTTACTTTATCAAATGCCTTAGTATAATCTATGAAGCACAAATATATGTCTCTCTGTTTCTCTATTGACCTTTCTATTAGTGTCCGTAATGTATAAATTGCATTGTTTGTGCCCTTTCCTTCCACAAATCCATACTGTTCTTCACTAATTTCCATTTTTATTTTCTTTTTGGTTCTTCTCATTATGATTCTGAGTAGAAGCTTAGTGATATGGTTTATAAGGTTAATTGTACGAAAATCTTCACAATCAATTGCTCCTGGTCTTTTTGGTATAGCTATAAATACAGATTTCAGCATATCACTGGGTAAATATCCACTGCTGTAAATATCATTCAACATTTTGGTTAATATATCTACTCCAAATTCTCCCAATACTTCTAATTCTTCTATTGTGATTTCATCTGGCCCAGCTGTTTTTCCTTTCTTCATACGTTTCATAGCGTCAGCGACTTCTTCTTTCAGAATAGGTGGACCTTCTAAGTTACTATCTTCTGTTAATTCTGCCCTTTCTCCTTCATATAATTCTCTTATATCAGCTTCAGCATAACTTTATAAAATTACCAGCTTCAGCATAACTTTATAAGATGACCAGCTTCAGCATAACTTTATAAGATGACCAGCTTCAGCATATGACAAGATGACCAGCTTCAGCATAACTTTATAAAATTATCAGCTTCAGCATAACTTTATAAAATTACCAGCTTCAGCATAACTTTATAAGATGACCAGCTTCAGCATAACTTTATAAGATGACAAGTTTCAGCATAACTTTATAAGATGACCAACTTCAGCATAACTTTATAAGATGACAAGTTCCAGCATAACTTTATAAGATGACAAGTTTCAGCATAACTTTATAAGATGACAAGTTTCAGCATAACTTTATAAGATGACAAGTTTCAGCATAACTTTATAAGATGACAAGTTTCAGCATAATTCTGTGAAGTGACTAGCTGCACATAGAGCCACATGGAAATATAACAAATGCAGAGTAAGGGGAAGACCATGTAAAAGATGGATTGATGGTATCAAGAAGAACCTTAGAAAAATGAATACCATCTTACAAAGAATAGTCGAAAGAGAGTACAAAAGATCTTTATACCCCCCCCCCCCCCAACACTTCAGTGAGGTAAATGTAGGAGGAAAAAGAAGGAGGGAGGAGAAGAAGGGGGAGGAGAATAAATACAAAACTGGGTTGAGAAAAACCAAGTTCAAAATTAGCTGCATGTCCTTTTCATAATGTTGCAATCAACCCCATTATTTATTGACTGTTTGTGATATTCAAGGGAATGTTAGTTCAGTAGTTTGCCATTACTTTCTGAAGTATAATATTAACATTTCTTACCTACTTCTATTGAAGCAATTCCCAATGCATTTTTTCCAGATGTACCTGATCGTAAATACAGGACTCTATTCCAGGGATGACACACTAATGTTCATATTGCAGAGCTTACAATTTGGCATAATGTTCACTGTTCCTGTTCCAAAGTGATAGCCAATTTCATTAGGGTATATCAAGCCTGTGAAGTTGTAATTGACAACCAGGCATGTTTTAGTTGTGGTCTGCAGCAGAAATGTTGACAAAGAAACATTAAGGAGAAACAAGTAGCTCCCTTTACAGATGCGAAGTCAGTTGTTTCAATACTGAAGAGCAGAAACAGTACAGAATTAGCAGACTTTAGAGCAGCAATGCATGAACTAAGTCAGAAATCCAAAAGGGTTGTAATACAACATACCTAGAAATGTTGAAGCTGACAGATGAGAAGGAAGGTGGCAGACTACCTCAACCTGATAAACATATAATCAATAATGAGGCCAAGAGATTTATAAAAAATCAGTTATACAGGGTGTTTGTAAAGTCTCACAACACTTTGTATGTAGAACAGCTGTCTGTTGGAGAGTATGTGTTCCGTCTTGCAAACTGAAAACATATTCTCCAACAAATAGTTGTTCTACATACAAAGTATAGTGAGACTTTTCAAATACCCTGTAGAATGAAGTGAAAATTAGAGCATCCAGGCCACCAGTCAGATGATGCATACTACCAACAACAACAAAGAGAGCAAGTGACAATCATCAGACTCCGCACAGGACACAACAGGCTGAAATACCACATGCTTAATAGACTAAAACTAGGAGACACTGATGCATGTAACTATGCAACTGGTAAAATGAAAGTTAAACATTTGAGGCAGAAGTTTCCAACATATACAGAACAGAGAAAACTATTTTGGCCTACACCTACGCCATGAGAGGACAAAATCCAAGGAGATGTCAATGAGCTCAAGTTGACTGCTGTTTTCTTTGGATGCATTCATACTATCTGAAGGTATACGAAGAAGAAAAAGAAGAGAGGGAAGAAGAAGACGAAAAACAACAATAAAAACAAGAAGAACATGAAGTATTACATAAACTTATGAGACATGATCACATCAAATCAACCTAAATCTAACATGTAATGGGCAATCAATAATGGCATGCCTACAGTTTACCAGAAAAGACCGAACACATTAAATAAATGACGACATCTGAAAATATTCCCAACAGCCGAAAACTTCATGCTTATGATTTGACTTTCATTTAGTTAAGAATTTCACAGTTATGGCAAATTTCAAGCTTTCTGACTGTTTTTTCTCTCCATATTCCCAAGTTTTTCATGACCTTGAGACTCCCTGAGCGGTTCCCATTCTGTCTGCTACGACTCGTTTATACCAAACTGTCCTTCTCGTCATCATGTATCATGTCAATAAGCATGGAAGGACATGGTTCGCTATCTCACACATCACCACAGTCGTGGATCAGGTATATGTTTGTGTCCCATTATGCCATTAGGCCAGGCCATCCACATTTGTTCTCTTTGCCTTCCCTTTATTCTGTGAATTGACCAATCAAGATATTCTAGGCATCTGCAAAGCATCTTCTAGGTGTCCTAATTATCTCAAATTCTATGACCTACCTCTTGGGTCTCTGACCTGGGACCAGCCATGAGCCTTTTTCTTGTCTGCTAGGCTTTTGGAACTGCTTGGATCTGAAATGAAAACAAATGATGACAAGATGTGTCCACATCATAACAGCAAGTACTAGCAGAACCAAAAGCAGCACTCCAAGGATTATGTCAGAAACCCAACAGATGATAATGCAATGGATCCCGTCTCACTGCAACACTCCAAGGATTATGTCAGAAATCCAACAGATGATAATGCAATGGATCCCGTCTCACTGCAACACTCCAAGGATTATGTCAGAAATCCAACAGATGATAATGCAATGGATCCCGTCTCACTGCAACACTCCAAGGATTATGTCAGAAATCCAACAGATGATAATGCAATGGATCCCGTCTCACTGCAACACTCCAAGGATTATGTCAGAAATCCAACAGATGATAATGCAATGGATCCCGTCTCACTGCAACACTCCAAGGATTATGTCAGAAATCCAACAGATGATAATGCAATGGATCCCGTCTCACTGCAACACTCCAAGGATTATGTCAGAAATCCAACAGATGATAATGCAATGGATCCCGTCTCACTGCAACACTCCAAGGACTATGTCAGAAATCCAACAGATGATAATGCAATGGATCCCGTCTCACTGCAACACTCCAAGGATTATGTCAGAAATCCAACAGATGATAATGCAATGGATCCCGTCTCACTGCAACACTCCAAGGATTATGTCAGAAATCCAACAGATGATAATGCAATGGATCCCGTCTCACTGCAACACTCCAAGGATTATGTCAGAAATCCAACAGATGATAATGCAATGGATCCCGTCTCACTGCAACACTCCAAGGATTATGTCAGAAATCCAACAGATGATAATGCAATGGATCCCGTCTCACTGCAACACTCCAAGGATTATGTCAGAAATCCAACAGATGATAATGCAATGGATCCCGTCTCACTGCAACACTCCAAGGACTATGTCAGAAATCCAACAGATGATAATGCAATGGATCCCGTCTCACTGCAACACTCCAAGGATTATGTCAGAAATCCAACAGATGATAATGCAATGGATCCCGTCTCACTGCAACACTCCAAGGATTATGTCAGAAATCCAACAGATGATAATGCAATGGATCCCGTCTCACTGCAACACTCCAAGGATTATGTCAGAAATCCAACAGATGATAATGCAATGGATCCCGTCTCACTGCAACACTCCAAGGATTATGTCAGAAATCCAACAGATGATAATGCAATGGATCCCGTCTCACTGCAACACTCCAAGGATTATGTCAGAAATCCAACAGATGATAATGCAATGGATCCCGTCTCACTGCAACACTCCAAGGACTATGTCAGAAATCCAACAGATGATAATGCAATGGATCCCGTCTCACTGCAACACTCCAAGGATTATGTCAGAAATCCAACAGATGATAATGCAATGGATCCCGTCTCACTGCAACACTCCAAGGATTATGTCAGAAATCCAACAGATGATAATGCAATGGATCCCGTCTCACTGCAACACTCCAAGGATTATGTCAGAAATCCAACAGATGATAATGCAATGGATCCCGTCTCACTGCAACACTCCAAGGACTATGTCAGAAATCCAACAGATGATAATGCAATGGATCCCGTCTCACTGCAACACTCCAAGGATTATGTCAGAAATCCAACAGATGATAATGCAATAGATCCCGTCTCACTGCAACACTCCAAGGATTATGTCAGAAATCCAACAGATGATAATGCAATGGATCCCGTCTCACTGCAACACTCCAAGGACTATGTCAGAAATCCAACAGATGATAATGCAATGGATCCCGTCTCACTGCAACACTCCAAGGACTATGTCAGAAATCCAACAGATGATAATGCAATGGATCCCGCCTCACTGCAACACTCCAAGGACTATGTCAGAAATCCAACAGATGATAATGCAATGGATCCCGCCTCACTGCAACATCCCTGGAAATGAAGATGCTGACAAACCAACACAGGAAAGTGGAAGATATAGACATAACCTGTGATGAAGCCAAGAGGTTTTATAAGGAGCACATCTCCATTATCTTCAAGCTCTTCTTAATTTATCTGTTTACATTCATTTTGGGGCCGGCTAGCCCATCCCTCGGGCAACTTTAGCTGAAAAACCCAACCAACCATCAACAAGACTACAGGAAAGGAAAGAAAAATAACTTACCCAACTACGTTTATAGGAGGCTTTTCTCTTGGAAGGCAACTGATGCGAAACTGAGAAAGAGTCTAAATTTAATTTTTTTTTTTTTTTTTTAAAGTATAATGCACGTTGAATAATGATGCAAATTAAAGTATGAAGCAAATTGAAGTATGATGCAAACTGAAGTATGATGTGAATTGAAATTGAAGAGAAGACAGAATAAAAAAGATTTCCTATGTATTTACAATATCTGCCATCTGCTTACCTGTAGGCATCTGATACGCTTGACAAAGGGACCACACTCATAGCCCTCCATTCACACTTGCCCTGTGAACTTTCTATGGCTGTGACCTTGACAGGATCGTTTGTCTTTGGTCGATAGCCATTGAGGCAGGCTGCTGGATTGAAAAATACCTGCGGAGTTAAAATAAAATATCTCATGGAAAACATACTGCCAAATAAAAATATGTTATTTGCAACGACAAAAGGAGTGTTGAAGTGCTACATAGAACCTGTACTCTTGTATGGATGTGAAACGTGGACAATGAGCAGACAAGATGGAAACATCTATCGGCAGTAGAAATGTGGTTTCTGAGTTAAATGCAAAGACTAACATGGACAGGCAGTAAAAACAATGAGCAAGTCCTATAAGAAACAAATGAAAAGCTTAAATTAGAGAAATTAGACATAGACGGTCAAGGGTACATTATGAGAAGAAACAAATTGGAGAACTTGGTGATAACTGGCAAGATTGAGGAGAAAAGAATAAGGGAAAGGCAGAGAAGTAAATATATGGATGGCCTGGCCAAGTGGCATGGTCGAAACAATAACACGGAGCTGATCCACGTCTCTGGTGATCGTATGAGATGGCGAAACATGTCTGCCCACGCTTATCGGCACGGCACATGATGATGATGACAGCAATAAAACTGGACAGCCAGCTGCAGAAATCTTACTTTTTGGGAGAAATGTGGTTTTACAGAAGAATATTAAAAATATACAGCCAAAATGAGGAATGGAAATGTTTTGAAACTGGAAAATATGCAAATGAAACATATAACAGACAGCAGAAGGTGGTAATAAACACATTTAGGTCAAATCATGAGTAGAGAAAAGCTGCAACAGATGATAAGAGTAATTGACAAAGCAAATGAAGAAGGCAGTGAGAATATATTCTGCAAAATCTTTCATAAGGAATCGAAAAGTTAACACATGAGGCAATGCATTTCGCTGTAGAACGGGAGTTGTGAAAAGGCATGATTACTGATCTTGTGATCTTGCCAGCCGGCAAGGAAAACAGAGATAAAATGCCATTTGACTAATGACATGGTGTAATTCTGGCCAACACACATGAAGATGAAGAGAGGGAAGGAGAAGAAAATTCTAAAATCCTAACATCAGCATGAAACCAAACGATAAGAATAAACAGTATATTTCTTCACTCTGACACAACAGCAAAATCTGGCACCTGTTTCAATGACAAGAAATGAGACACAAATGAGAAGAAACACTTTTTAAACAAATATACTGGCACCAATAAAAGCCCGGAAATGGCTAGGACATTACGCTGACAATAGCATGAGTGGTCAGGCAAAGGCTCGATGCCAGCTCTTGACATTCGCTTTGGGAGGGAAAGACTATCGACCTATTCCTTCGTGCACAAAGGTCTACAATAAATAAATAATTACTTTGCTGCATCTCATCAGGTGAACACTGCAGAAGTCACTTCACATAAAACAAAGCCAAACAATGAATCCTTGAACCTGAAACATACAACACACATATTCCCACAGTAATTTATAAACTGTCTACCATGATAATTTTAAACTGACTATGGTGTTTTTGTTTTTTGTTTCCACAACAATGACTTTATCAAGTGGATTGCAAGAGCTTCAGAAAGTCGTAATAATAGATCATTTTGTGTGTTAAACAACAGAAGAAACACATTGCCTGTATCAATCAGTTTACCAAATTCCAGCAGAGAGTTGACAGAGACCATGCACAGGTTGGTAGGTAAGTATGCACGATGGTTGAAAGGTTGGACAAATGGCCTGACAGCGAAACAGAAAAAAATAAGAGACATAGTGTTGGACGAGAAACAGAAAGAATAAGTGACATATGTTGTTGGAAGACTAGACAAACAGCCTAATTGACAGAGAAACAGAATAAACAAGTGACATATGTTAATGTGAAAATGCTTACATCTTCGCTGATGTACCCATGGTCATGTCTTAAACAAGATATGAAACCTTCAAAGTTGCGGACCCGGGATGGGCAGACATTGTAGGCTCTCCTCACTTTAACATCACTGGAATCATTCCACTCATCTTCTTGAACTGCAAAAAAGAAAATTGCATGCAAATGATTTAGTTGCTGTCCACGTTACTAACTGAACAAAAATGGTCAGTGACAGACAGAAAGGCTGGTAGGCAGTTATACAGATGTATTGGCAGGCAGACAGACTGTCATATATATGTAACACTAACACCCACAGTTGATTCGGGCAACACAGAATATTGCATGATTGATTCATGCAAAATGTAAGTAACACTGTACAGTTGATTCACACAACATGCAACATGGCACAGCTGATTCACACAACACGCAACATAACACAGTTGATTCACACAACGGGGCCCATAAGGGAAACAAAGAACAGCAACACTGTAGCCTACCACGCATGTCGTAAGAGGCGACTAAGGAGGCTTGATGGTTCCGTCGCCCTGCTACTGAGTGAGTGCGTGGCGCGACACTGTGAGCTGTTAGTTTCGTGTGAAATGCTTTTGAATCTACTCAAGTTTTTATTTTTGGAACGTGACTGCATGTTCAGAGCGATGGCAGGTGGCTATGTCCCAGAGTTGACCAGTTTTTGCCTTATGCAGAAATGCGTGGCTGCTGGGCTTCTGGTTGACTGCCACTGCCGTCGGTGATGAACTGTATGTTCGTGGACTGTGTAGGTGAACATCTAGGAAACATCCAGATAGGAAAATGACTGCCGATTCCATCAGAGATGAATTGGGTGTTTCGTAGGGGACTGGTGTGTTGACATTCTGGTGGCGGCATTATGCACAGTGTATCTGTGTGGGCTGTTGTTTGTAGAGACTCCTGTCTTTTCCACTTTTCACACTGGGCAGTGGGGAGCGTTTTGTGTGATATTCACTGGCACAGGAACGGAGCATAATGGGGACGGCCCGTTGCTGTGAAGTTGGAACTGCGACTAACTAACTAACTAACAGTTGATTCACACAACATGCAACATGATAACAATAGATTCACACAACTTGCAACATGGCCCAGCTGATTCACACAACACGCAACATAACACAGTTGAGTCACACAACAAGCAACATAACACAGTTGTTTCACACAACACAGTTGATTCACACAACACGCAACATGACAACAATTGATTCACACAACTTGCAACATGGCACAGCTGATTCACACAACTTGCAACATGGCACAGCTGATTCACACAACACGCAACATAACACAGTTGATTCACACAACAAGCAACATAACACAGTTGTTTCACACAACATGCAACACAACACAGTTGATTCACACAACACGCAACATGACAACAATTGATTCACACAACTTGCAACATGGCACAGCTGATTCACACAACTTGCAACATGGCACAGCTGATTCACACAACACGCAACATAACACAGTTGATTCACACAACAAGGAACATAACACAGTTGTTTCACACAACATGCAACACAACACAGTTGATTCACACAACACGCAACATGACAAAAGTTGATTCACACAACACGCAACATGGCACAGCTGATTCACACAACATGCAACATAACACAGTTGATTCACACAACATGCAACATGACAACAGTTGATTCACACAACTTTGCAACATGACAGCAGCTGATTCACACAACATGCAACATAACACAGTTGATTCACACAACATGCAGCATAACACAGTTGATTCACACAACATGCAACATGACAACAGTTGATTTACACAACATGCAACATGGCACAGCTGATTCACACAACATGCAACATAACACAGTTGATTCACACAACATGCAACATAACACAGTTGATTCACACAACATGCAACATAACACAGTTGATTCACACAACACGCAACATAACACAGTTTATTCACACAACACGCAACATGACAACAGTTGATTCACACAACTTGCAACATGACAGCAGCTGATTCACACGACAGAAAATACTACACAGCCTGTATACTAAATCCCTCCAAACTTACCATTTTCTACATTATGCTCAACAACATTAGCCGACACCCAGTCTCCTTTTACCGGAACAAATCCATCTTTACATTCATCAACATAAAAGAGAATATCTGCATCAATCTGACCAACATCATCTTGCAGACTAGTAACCTTCCCTAAGACCACGCTACTCTGCAGAATATGGAGGTCAATTTCATCTGGTTCTTGCTGTTTTTCTTGGCCCCAGGTGTCGTTGATTAGGCAGATGTCTTCCGCTTGCCAGCCACTATCTTCGTGATGTTGTACTGCTTTGACCTGGACCTTGTCGCCAACCTAGACCAAATTTAAATTATTATTAACTCTTTCAGTCCTCAAGATTATGCAGCAGATCTCATGGAGGACAGGAACTACAATAAACAGAGCATGGTGTTATTACTTTGACTGGTTTTGGTTCTGGTAAATTTCTCCTTCTTCTCCTCCTCTTCCTCCTTCTTCTTACACTTTCAGATATTAACCTGAATATATTTACAGAAAGCAGCAGTCAACTTGAGGTTGTTAACATCTTTATAGTTTATCCTCAAATGAAGCAGGTGTAGGGCAAAATGATTTTCTCCAGTTAATTCATTGTCAGATTATTCTCACTGCACATCAAACCATACAGTGCTGATTTTTTGTTCTGCATATGCTAGATACTCTTGAAGCGAATACTTATCCACCATTTTACTAATTCCACAGTCACATACATCATGACCTACTATGCTTAGTTTATTAAACAAGAGGTATTTCAGCCTGTTTTTTTCCAGTACTTAGCCTTCTTCTTCTGCTGCGTTCATCCTAAGTTTTTTTTTCCGGACATGATTGCATTGTGCCTGTTTAAAGCAGAACTGCGTTCTTGCACTGTTGGGCCGACACATCCGACTTCTGCGGACATTTGTTGACCGGGTTAACCTTTTCGGGGGTACATAGTCTAAAGACAGTTATTTGATTGCTTCAGTCGAGTTGATGGTAAGCATCATCTTTCTGCTGGCCTGGATGATCTGATTCCCTTTCAGTACTGTAGGTGCCTATTTAAATATTTATCGGGTCACTTTTGTGGCATATGGACATCTCCATACATGCTCAGTCTCCTCTCTTAGATCACACCAGGAGAATCTCAGCACAGCGCATAAACTCCACAGCACCAGTGAAGATTCAAATGTGTGTATACAAGAAAAAAACATATTTATAATTTTCACATTTTGCCCGGGCCTATTGGGCTTCATTTTTTTCATTTGGTGAGCTGCGTGGTCTCGAGGTATGGTGTCCGCCTTGAGTGCTGATAGGTCCCGGGTTCAAGCCCCGGTGATGCCGGGATTTTTTCACGTGGACTTCTAATAATAAATTTCCCCTGGTCTCTGGGTAGTGAAATCGGATGCCCGTGTGTATTGTTGCGCATGTAAAACATCCCTTGGCAGTTGGAAATAGAAAAAGAGTAGCCTAACGGCGCTGCCAGGGCAAAATTTCGAGTTAAAAATGTACCCAAAGTATTTTCAGGATCCTCGCTGGTGTTACGGAGTTCGTGCACTGAGCTGAGTTTCTCCAGACTCAGATTTGAGTTAGGAGGAAAACGGAACACTTATGGGTTGCACCCGTGTCCGTGATGTTGATCCATCGACTAAACTAAGCTAAAATTTTTCATTTGAAAAAATGTTTAATGTGAGCAAATTTATGAAAGACAAAAGAAATGAAACCTGGCACCATAGTTAGAATATTCAGTTCTAACGTTAAACTGCCCGTCTCCCTGGACTAGGGGTTACACGACTTTCTCCGTAATCCCATATACTCTTGTAAGTAACATGACATGTGTGAGAATTGGTAGCAGTTCTCTCCACATCGGTAACTTACGGGGTATGTGAACCAGTCGCTCAGCAATGGCAAACTATTGAGCGTAATCTTGCCAAGAAATCAACAATCAGCTGAAAGATACTGATGTTGACAGCGATGTCCTGTATAGGATATGAGGAAAAAAAACAACCGTTAAACTAGTTCTACAATATTGATCAGAAAGATGGAGAAGAATGAAAATAATTACAGTTAAACTACAAAATAGAAGGAATAACATGGTATGACAGAATTAATAACTCCCTATGGAGAGATTAGTTTAGTTTAGTTTAGTCGTTGGATCAACATCACGGCACACGGTTTAACCCATAAGTGCTCCATTTTCCTCCTAACTCAAACCTGAGTCTGGAGAAACTCAGCTCAATGCACGAACTCCGTTGCATCGGCGAGGATCCTGATATACTTTGGGTAGATTTTTAACTCGAAATTTTGCCCGGGCAGCGCCGTTAGGCTACTCTTTTTCGATTTCCAACTGCCAAGGGATTTTTTACGTGCGCAACAATACACACGGGCAGTCCGATCTCACTACCCAGAGACCAGGGGAAATTTTATTACTGGAAGTCCAGGTGGATTTCTTAAATAAATCCCAGTCCTCACCGGGGCCTGAACCCGGGACCTCCACCACTCAAGGTGGACACCATACCTCGAGACCACTCAGCGCCCCACCTATGGAGAGAACTAAACAAATACCAGTGAACCAAGAGGAGAAAAGATGGAGGTGCTGGACAGGACATACATCGGGAAAACGTGAGTACAGAATAACTAGAAAGTCCTTTGTTTGGAATATACAGGGAACAAGAAACAAATGTTGACCTAAAATCTCACAGAGAAGAGAAGTAGAAACAGAAATGAATCTATGTGGAGGACATGGACAGAGCTGCATGGTAGAGGACAGCAAAGGGAAGGAGGCAGTTGGTTAAAGACCTATGCCTCAATGGAGAATAAAGAGTAAAAGAGGAAGAATGTGAACATGCTCCATTGAGTCTTTCACCCTTATATGACCTTATATGATCCTTGGATTCCATCCATGGGTAGCCGTTCAAGCTAGGACACAGATAAGTGAAATTTATACTTTCATGTAGTGTCGTTCGTGTATTTGTTAATCTACTTTTGTTTGTTTGTTCTGTGCTGACGAGGGCTTTGGCCGCAACGACCATTGTTTTTTTTTTGTAGTCGTGCTTTGGTAAAGCTCACAATCTACTTCTCGTTTTTCAGTGATTCATTCACCCTTATATGAGAAGGTTAGCTGCATGATTCACTACAGAAGAACCAGGGTGACAATATAAACTAACAAACAAGTGACAAAATAAACAAACAAACAAAAAGTGTGCATACATCATGCGTTAACGATCTGACAAGATTCAACACCAACAATTGGTCACTAACCTTGAGTTTATCACCACAGTGGACATCGGACACTGAGAAATAAACAGTCTCCATCAATCAAACCATGGTTCTGGAAAATATGTGATACTCTGCCCTGAATTGACCTACGTGCTATGCTGTCTGTGTTTTTGATTAGCCAAGGAAATTCTATGGCCGAATAGTTATTCTCTCCAACACAGTCTGATGGCAGTGCTGATGACGGTTTATCCAAATGTTTTTCCTCAAGAAAGAAATTAACTATTCTGGATATTAGTGTGAACATTGCGTCTGCTTCTTTTGGCTCCTAGGAAAAACCAATATTACAAGATATGTTATTAGAATATCACATTTAAGAGTGACTGTTTATGATTATGTCTAATACTTTCAGCTCTTAGAAAAAATAAATATTACATTATATAATTATTAGGATCAGGAGTAGAAAAATCCAGGGCAATCAGTCTAGATACTACGATTCAGATTGCCAAATTTAACCGGAAATATATTTGCGGATTTGTTCAGCAACTATTTTTTGTGTGTCTCCGATTCGAGGAGATTTAGAGTACTCATGATGTTAAATTCCCCAATTATTTCAAGATCACGTTAAAAAAGGGACAGATTACCTTATATAGGTTTTCCCTCCAGGCTTTACGTTGTGTACATCTTAGTTTCCTACACCGAGGTGCAGAGTGACTTTTTCAGACATAAGTAGACCCCTAAAATAAGTTTTATGTAGATGTCTATGTTTGTTCTAGTACGTATTATTAGATTTAGCATCCATTTTTAAGTAAATTGTGTAATTTTCAACTATTAAAGTCGGAGGGCACATCCCAAACTAAACTGATGAAGATTGCATGCTGTAATGTGATATTTCAATGGTGTGAAAAAGCCGTTTCCTTGTCAGCTATGATTATTTAATATTGTTATGGAACATTCACAGCAACTTGAATGCCAATGAATCCATCTTTGCATTCAACATTTATTCTAGTATTTATGTGTAATTTTTCATCACTCTACACAGTCAGGATCGTTTATTTTTGGGTAACTTTTAAGGCGAATTCTCTGGTCAAAATGGATCTCCACCTCACGACCTTGTGCTGACAAGAACAGCGTGTGCAATCTGACATCATCATGGCGTGACGTAGGAGGAGGAGGAGGAGGAGGAGGAGGGGGGGGGGGGGGGGGGGGTGTGTGTGTGTGTGTGTGTGTGTGTGTGTGTGTGTGTGTGTGTGTGTGTGTGTGTGTGTGTGTGTGTGTGTGTGTGTGTGTGTGTGTGTGTGTGTGTGTGTGTGTGTGTGTGTGTGTGTGTGTGTGTGTGTGTGTGTGTGTGTGTGTGTGTGTGTGTGTGTGTGTGTGTGTGTGTGTGTGTGTGTGTGTGTGTGTGTGTGTGTGTGTGTGTGTGTATATATAACAACTGGCAGCAGTTATCTTTCCCTAACCAATTGTCATAGCCTACAATATACTCTCTGTTGTTCTCATTTGTGCAGATTTTACACACATGTAACTGCAGCCCAATTGTTCAATAGTGTCAATCAATGGACCACAATAGGCATTGACTGTTGACACTGTTGTGAAAATGATCTCCAAGGCCAGCGCGGCCTTTGTCAGAAGGCATTATACATTTTTGTAAGGTTGTCTCTGTTAAAGTATATTACTTACACTCACTTCTTCTTCTTTCGTTTGCATGAATATGCCTATGCCTATGCTTACATGGCCAAGAAAGGAACGCTGGGCTGATCCACGACTCTGGTGATCGAGTGAAATGGTGAGTCATGACCGCCCACGCTTTCTGGCATGGCGCATGATGGATGCTAATCCGTTTTATTTTAAAGGGACAAAAAAGTGAAATAAAAAGTAAAAGTTAGCAAAAGATTTGTAGTGTAACGCTCACAAAACAACAGACCATTAAATCAATTGTTTGTTATGAATAATACAATAATGTTTATTTCCTTTGAGTTGAGGAAAGAATCAACATATTTGGAAACAAGGGCACCGTACACATAAGAGTACTAGCCAAGGCATCAGACCAAACCAAAAGTAAGCTTTATATATTTTTCCCTCTAAAAATTCTAAAGATCTGATCACGTGTGAAGTCAACAGGTATGGTGAAAATAACCTCTCACTAAGAGAGTTAACCTTATATCTACAGTTCACTCCAATGATGTTATGGACAAGACAGTAAGGAAAAGGGGAATTCCTGAAGGCAGAATAATAAACAAGCCAGTGCTTGCAGAGAAATAAAACAAAAGTATGGGCGGTGTCGACCACTTCGGCCAACTGAGTGCAAGCTACCCCTACCCACATAGATCCTATAAATGGTACCTGCCATTATATCATGTTTTAGTTGAAACTGCTCTGGTCAAAGGGCATATAAGCTACAACACTACCCACATAGATCCTATAAATGGTACCTGCCATTATATCATGTTTTAGTTGAAACTGCTCTGGTCATGGGCATATAAGCTACAACACTGCCAACTCTACAAATAAGATCTCAGATCGATATAATGCTTTATCAATCAAGCTTTACCACACGGTTGAGGATTATCAATGTTCCAGACAAAGACTCTTGCAGAGGTCTACAGCTACAACTTCAACCCCAGTTGAATATGTTGAAATATTTGGTCAATCGTTAAATAAGTACTCCTATTGAGCTTATTTTATTCATCGCCAACCATGTCCCTAACATTTTATAGCTTTGACATTGAACAAATTCACTAAACCCTAGGAAAATCCATAAACCCATCATGTGCCATGCTGATAAGCATGGGCGGTCATGTTCTGCCATCTCACTTGATCACCAGAGTCGTAGATCAGCTTCGTGTTTCTGTCTTGACCATGCCATGTGGCCAAGCCATCCAGGTATTTACTTCTCGGTCTTACCCTTGGTCTTTTCCCTTCGATCTTGCCAGTCGTCACCAAGTTCTCCAAGCCATTTCTTCTCATAACATAGGAAAACATGATGGTTTTAAAACATCTTCTGAAATTTCTATAAATTTCTGGTCAGCAGAGTGTTAATTATTCAAGAGCTGATTCTGTGAGTTATATGATTGATGAAAAACATCCACAAATTGTTTCAGAACATTAAAGCTTTTTGCCCTGCTTTTATACGTCTGGTGGAGGATCACATGTAAACTACATGTAAACTGAAAATCTCCAACTGCCACTTGGTACATGAGAGCCACCCTACTGGAAAAGAGGTATTTTTTTAAAAATTCTATAGTATTTTTTCTTATGTGATACCCCACACATCAAGAGTGAATTAAGCAAGGTTGTGTACTAGCTCCCACCCTCTTTGAAATATACTTTTCACTTGTACTGAAATATGCCTTTCGTGATCAGGATGGTGGGAAACAAATACCCTTCCCCCAGGAAACAAAAGTCTTTGTCTTTCAAGCCTGTGTCCTTAGTACTCTTCTTTATGGCAGTGAAGCCTGGTCAACTTACTCACACCAAGAGAAATGTTTAAACAGCTTCACCAACCTTTCATATTACGATAACAAATCATGCTGAAACATTCCATCAGAAAATTAAGCAAGTTCTTTCCTCTAAAATTCCACTTAGCAATTCCATTATTGAACTCCTTAGAATGACAAAGAACATGATGCAATCCAGAGATGCCTATGCTTGTATACACTCTACGCCATTAAAGTACAACAAAGCATAATTCGGATATTGCCAATGAAATTAAGAATGACCTCACTACTTTTGCAGCCGAAATGGTCATAAAACAGTTTCTTATCTCTAAGAAAACAGACTATCTCTTTCAGTGTTCATTAACTTGTCCTGATACATACATTTTGTCATCTGCAACTCTTGGCTCATCTCAGAACGACTGCACTATCCACTCCTGTTCTTGTGATTTCTTTCTTAGTTGAGTTGAGTTGAGTTAAGAACCGATATCACTGCACTCACGACATTCCCATATGTGCTCAGTCCCCTCGTTCAACAGCCAGCGAAGAGTCATACTACTAATCGTTCCCACCGCTATCTGATTAAAAGTTCTCCTGGTCTTCCCTCTCAGTTTTGAGATTCTTCCAGAACCCCTGCCGATCCCCCTGCAATCTCATTCTTTCCATATGGGTTCTCAATCTGTTCCTCCGCCTTCTCCACCTGGTCCCACAAGCGCACGACCACCTCCCCCTTGTCCATAGGCAAGATACCACCAAGAGGTGCATTCCCTGCTAGCCTATCAGCCTGTTCATTCCCCCGTACACCCGCATGGCCAGGGCAAAATATCCATACAATTCTCACAATCTGTGACCTCTGAAGCGACGAGAGCCATTCCACATGAAACATTCCTTTCTCCACCTTGCTAAGCATATTCTTTGAATCCGTAATGAACACAACGTGTGTTGCAGTAGTCTCCTCTAGCCACCGGAATGCCGTTGTTACTGCCTCCACCTCCATTCTCATGCTGGAGGTCGTAGTCTCATATGCCAGGCTCTCCTTTTTCAAGACTTGCCCATTAGCCTTTGCAATAAAGCCCCAGCCACTATGTCTGTTTCTCACCACTGACCCATCGGTGTAGATGACTATGTCACCTTGATGTGTGTTGCTCTGGATCAGCTGTTGCACTTCAAACTCAGTGCGGCCCGCTGCCCATTCTCTGCACTCACGACCCAGTGTTATTATTACATTGTGCCAGTCCGTCATGTCATCCTGAACTTCAACCCACTCTCTTTCACGATTGATGGTCTCTAGATCAAACACCTGACTTATAGAAAGTTCTGCCTGTGCCATCCAGGACCTGCCTCGTCTTAGTCTATGACCCTTTACCATTTCTAATGCTGCACGCAGCAGGTGATCCCTGTCTGCGGCAACTCTCAGGTACCATTTGGCCTGAAGGACCCTAAGTCTGTCCAGTCATTGTAGGTGGCGCCAGGATATGCCTCATGCAGATAATTGGCATGTCCTTTGTGCACCCCAGGATTAACCGCATGGCAGCATTCTGTATGCGTTCCAACCTTTCAAGCTGGCTTTTTGATACTGTCAGCAGCTCCAAACCATACTCAATGACAGAAATTATTAACTGCTGAAAGAGCCTGTACAGCATCCCCTGATCTACCCTGGTTGCTGCCATAGCCCTCAATGCATTAAGTCCCCTACCAGCCTTCACCACCAAATCCTCCACGTGATCCGTAAAAGACAAACACCTGTCAAAGGTGATACCCAAGTACTTCAATTTACTCTCTCGACTAAGAGGACATCCATTCAACATAATACCTGGGACATCTGCCTTGACGATCCGGTTATCCAGGGAGTACCACACAACCGATGCCTTGTCTGGGTTTAAAATGGCCCCTGCATCCCTGCACCACTTCGTCACCTTGTTTACCGCCATCTGTACATCTTTCGCCAAACTGGCCCTGTCTCTGCCCTGTCTGTACACCAGCATATCATCTGCAAATGTCAAGATTCTACCCACACCTGGTGTCTCAATAGCTGTGATTTTGCTGGTGTAGACATTAAAGAGCACCAGGGACAAGGCAGATCCCTGCAGCAATCCAGGTGTAATAGTACACCTTTCTTAAATTCCATTTACCTTCTCAACACATATTTGCTTTATGCTCATATCTTTGTCTGCCTATTTATCACTGTAATAATTGAGCGCTTTAAGAGCACTCCTGTCACTCCTTCTTTTCTTGACTCCATTGATCACAGCATCACACATGAAGTCCTGCCCACACGAAATGCCAGCACTCCTGAATCTCGGTATCACATTACCAAAGAAATCATGAAGGCCATTGAATCTTTCTTTCCTTTATTGGGAGAACAGGCTTTCCAAGCTGCCTTCTCTCATCTTAATAGGGTCTTCACTCTTAATAAATCTGACCGTCCTCTAGCTGTAATTAACCTTTCAGAACCTGACATTCAAACTCTCCTCTGCATGGACAATCTATGCTCTGCTGTCCTACCCACTTTGTCTGAACCATCATCCTCTGTGTCTTCTGATAGCCTTGGTGCTGATTTCTCAATTCCTGCTTCTTCCTCTGCTGTAAAATCCTGTGAATTTTCTAACGTTAAACTGTCCCTGGTAAATACAAAAGGTAGACAGAGACAGGCACAAGCTTTTACCAGGAGGTACAATAAAAGAAAAACATGTCCACAGGACTTCTTCTTCTTCGTTCATCCGGAGTTTTTTTCCGGATGTGATTGCGTTGTGCCTGTTTACAGCAGAGCTGCGTTCTTGCGCCGTTAGGCCGACACATCCGACTTCTGCGGGCATTTGTTGACCGGGTTAACCTTCCCGGGTCCACAGGACTTAATTCCAGACCATGTGAGGTGAAGAAGCAGATGCTTCTATCTGGCTGTCTACTCGATTCATCTGTCCTTCCACCTTACTCTGTTTCTAATCTACAGTCAGCAGAAATCATACTATCCGTCTTTGCTAATGAAAGCATCCCTTTGTCATCAATTGAACATCTCTTTGTTCAAGAGGCATGGGTGACCTTGCAGGCCACAATTACAGAAAAAAAAAGAGAAGGTACTTTTCAGCTGCAAGTCTTGTGCTGACAATGAGCAGTTCAAAATGACTGAGTGTCTGAGGGCTGTTAGGAATGGTATCACTACCATTGTGTTGGTATGTGGACTACTTCTAAACCTAATAAATGATTTTGTATTGATTGCTGGAGGTAATTAATAACTTTAAATATAAATGCCCTTTAATGTTTGTAAAATATGTAAACCTTTTAAAAATTTATAATGGTATAATTTAAAATTAAATTTTTAAACATCGAAAAAAAACTGAGTCTGTTCTCTATATATGTGTGTTGGGATTGATGTGTGTTGGGATTGATGTGTGTTGGGATTGATGTGTGTTGGGATTGATGTGTGTTGGGATTGATGTGTGTTGGGATTGATGTGTGTTTGGGTTGTGTTGTTTAAAGTGAGTGAAAGTCCCTTGTAAAAAATGACATCACTGCTTCCCAAATAGAAATTTACATGGAAGGGGCTGAGAATCAGACACTTAAACTTGAGATAGGCAATTACAGACCTACATCTTATCAATTACTACTGTCCAAGTGACCGCCTACAGGCACTGGACACACTACCATTAAGCAAAAAATGATTGTGTGTGGCGATTTCAACAGCTACTCGCAGAGGACTCTCCTTGAATATCAAGAAAGAAGTAACAATGGTAATATCAAAGAAATAAGATGCCACCCAGATGTGAAATAGAAACAGAATTCTTCACCAAGTGGATAGTTTTAAACACCCAGGGGCATTTATAAAATCAGATGGAAGATGTACAACAGAGATTAAGAGCAGGACAGGGCAAGAAAAGACTGCCTACATGGGGCTAATTAAACTAGAATGAAATGAAACACACTATCTTCGTTATCTATCTCTCTCCCCTCTCTTTTCCACCTGCTTCACATATACCAAGTTTTCCTGAACTTTATATGCGTAGCATTTCCTTGTTTATTTATTAATTCATGAGGCCAGTCAGTTGAAATCCTGGTGTTTAAATTGCCTAATCATGTCTCTCTGAGGCGAAGCATATTTCTGTCAGCTTGGACCAGAATTATCAGGACATAAGCGACTTTTCTTTTATCAGGACATAAATAGTAGTACGGTAACGTAAACAAAGATGGATGCCTGGAAACAGTAAGTGTACAGAAACAAAAGTTAACAATTCTTGAAATCGCCTGGGGACACAATTATTTGTCCCTTATTTGTATTGGGGATACCAATTCTGGGAAATTATTTTTGATATGTAAACGGCCAGAAAGGACTAACGTAATGTAAAAATAAAACGGGATGCCAGAAGAATGGACAGAAGTAAGACAAATGGGTGATTCATTGAAAATTATGGAGAATTCGGCAGAATTAAACTTGCAACAGTGAATGTTCCTATTTAAATTAACCATCATCTTACTATCCAGTGCCGCCCACCGGGCACTGGAAGGCAAATTATTCTTCCCCACAACACTTGATGGCAGAAGTGGATGATGATGATGATGATGATGATGATGATGATGATGATGATGATGATGACCATCTTACTGGCTCAAATTAAAATTGACTAGTGAGCAGACGCTGTGACATGTTTTTTTAATTCCCGCAGTTCGATTGCAAATAAAACTTAGCTTTATTCACAATTCGATTATGAATAAAACTTAGCTTTATTCACAATTCGATTATGAATAAAACTGAGCTTTATTCACAATTCGGATTATGAATAAAACAGCTTTATTTACAATTTGATTATGAATAAAATTGAGCTTTATTCACAATTCGATTGTGAATAAAGTCTCCCACCTTTTACTTTGTCTGTGTAAATGTTTTCTTTCCTGCTTTATGTATACCTAAACACAAAACCTGTTGGTTTAACAATCGATCGACTCGTCAGGCCGATGAAAATGTGCCACAAGTTGAACTCCTTTCCATTATTCACAAAACAAAAGTAGCTTTTAAAGGAAAACTAAAGGTACCTTACTCTTGTTACTTACAACATTGAAATTGTGCTTAATTCCCCTACAATGGTCGCCGGAAGTTTTCCTATGACAACCAGGTCATTGTAAATTACGAGGTATAGAAAACTTCACCGAGATGCTGAAAATATATGATACATTGGAGTTAGTTTAATTGCCTCAACATCATACCTTTGTGTTCTTATCACCTACATTGTCTCTACATTACTACCTAATTGATACAAGCTGTTGGAGATTGCAGGTTTTGGAGAACCATGATCACCCACGCAATAAGAACTGGAAACAAACACCAAGTGTTATCCATACTGCGCCTGCTCGGTGGCCTAAAGGCTTGCGAACGCAATTCGTGAGCCGCTTACGACTCATTCGAAACGCGGCGGCAACCGATTTGGCAGCAGACCATGTCGCGTCGGGGTTTTAACGTGTTGGTATCGGAACCAGTCATCCAGAAAGCAAAGGCAAGCTACTGAACGTAAAACTTGCCAAGACATCAACAACAGCAGTAGAATGCTGGTGTTGACAGCGATGTCCTGTAAATAGAATAAGTGCGCGCGCGCACACACACACACACACAAATACATACATACTGCAGTATTAACAATTACAGTGTCAATAATACTACTAAACCTTTCTGTGTATTAGAACCTTAAATCACTTGGGGGGGGGTAAAAAGCAAACGAACAGCTTTACAAATTAGTAAAGGTAGCGATTACAAATAAGTAAAGGAAGAGATTGGGATAAAACGGGGTCACCTGTGTTGCTTAGCTATTATAAACAGATCGCAAAAGGGGAAAAAATAAGGGAAGGGAGCCTACAAACACTGGACTCGACTTGAAGGTTGTTAAAACATGCATCAGACACCAAAGTTTCTTCTTCTTCTTCTTCTGCGTTCATCTAGAGCAGTGGTTCTGAACCTTTTTTGGCCCATCCCCATATGTTCAGAACGTCATTCCTCCCCTTTCGTATTTTCTCCCTATAATTCCCCCCTTCCCATACACAGTATATGTAAAAATTGAAGCTAAATTTAATAACACATACAATAACAAGTCAAGACGTCTACATAAAACGTGATTTGCGGGTCTACTTACGTTATAAAAAAAAGACAGTTATTTGTTTGCTTCAGTCGAGTTAATGATAAAATATTATATAAAGTTCAGAAGGGCGAGAAGTACAGAACGGGGGGAAAAAAACAATATTAAATAATCAGTTCTTGTATTAACGAGATCTTGAAATAATCTTAATTCCCCCCTTCAAAACCCTAAAATCCCCCCCCCCCCCACTAGGGGGGGGGGAAATTCCCCACCGGTTGAGAACCACTGATCTGGATATTATTTTTCTTTCGGACGTGATTGCATTGCGCCTGTTTACAGCAGGGCTGCGTTCTTGCGCCTTTAGGCAGACACATCCGACTTCTGCGGGCTTTTGTTCACCGGGTTAACCGTCCCGGGTCAACACAGGTTTAAGAAACACATTATGTGAAAGAGTGTCCACAACTGACACAGAGTTTGAAGAAACACAAGAGTAGAATATGAAACAATGATGATTTATTTATTCAAGAATCAATATCACAACATTTTGGATAAACACATAAATGCCCTGTTTCCCGCAGCAAATGTCGCAAGGTGTGGATGCTAATTGTTCCGCTGGCCGTAAACATGTCGACTTCGTCGTCTCATTCGTCCCTCCCTACCAGAAGCACACATAACTTCTATTCCGAGCAACCCTGAATATTTATTTTTCATTCGTTACTGTGTCTTAAATAATTAACCGTTCAGTCTTCAGTACGTCTGCTTTGTCATAATGAGTGTTCTAACTGCTGACACTTTTGAAGCCTGCCGATCCACTCTTTCGTTACCTTGCACTCCAGCACGTCTCGGGCAGTATAGCCATATAATTCCCTGCAAGAGATTGAAGGACAGAAAAAGAGGGGGCGGGGGTAGGGAGAGAGAAACAGGGATAGAATATGTGCTTGTTATCTACTTGTATGCAAAATATTTATATTTTGAGGGAATCTTCGTGGCGAAGTGGTTTCGCCACAAGCCTCACGCTCTGAAGGTTGTTGATTTGATTCAGAGCCATGTCGTTCTGTTCACGAGTGCAATTTTCTCAGAGACTCCTGGGGGTCTTCGCTGGAAATACAAAGTTCGTGCTCTGTGCGACTCATTTGGCAGGACGCCATTTGGTAAGTGGCCGAACCATGTGGTATAAAACCCGGTCCTCTTGACTTTCAAACCCTTGTATTCCATTTTGAACTTTACATGATACGGGTTGAAAATCAGATAGCTTTGGTGACTCCATCACCTGTTATCCACTTCAAAGACTCAATGATCACAACCACCTCCATCCTCGTATTAGAAATTGTGGATATAAATCTCAGTTTTCCTCAGCAACGACCTTCCCCTTGACTCCATCAAGATTTCTCTGCACGCTGCACAGAACCACCTGCATATGTTATTGCGTCATCCTGGGCGGCAGTTTCAATCATGAGCCGTCGATAACCGATAGGCTCTGTCGCCGTCATTGACGGCTTTATCCCATATGGCTCGGTTGTGAGATTCCTCGCAACGCAGCAGTTACAGAACGATGAAACGCACAACCCAGCAGTTACAGAACCATCAACCTCACAACCCAGCAGTTACAGAACCATGACACTCACAACTCAGCAGTTACAGAACGATCACCCTCATAACCCAGCAGTTACAGAACCATCACACTCACAACCCAGCAGTTACAGAACCATCGCCCTCACAACCCAGCAGTTACAGAACCATCACACTCACAACCCAGCAGTTACAGAACCATCGTCCTCACAACCCAGCAGTTACAGAACCATCGTCATCACAACCCAGCAGTTACAGAACGATCAAACTCACAACCCAGCAGTTACAAAACGATCGCTCTCACAACCCAGCAGTTACAGAACCATCGCCCTCACAACCCAGCAGCTACAGAACCATCGCTCTCATAACTCAGCAGTTACAGAACCATCGCTCTCATAACTCAGCAGTTACAGAACCATTGTCTTCATAACCCAGCAGTTACAGAACTATTGCCAGTTGTCACCAAGTTCTCTAGTTTATTTCTTCTTATAACGTGCCCCTCCCTCCCCCCCCCCCCCCCAAAAAAAATGTGCCTGTCTAATTTCTGCAATTATTTTATGGTTTTCATGGGTTACATGTTCATTCATTCATTCATTCAGTAGCATGTCCTTTGCAGAACCTCGCTCCCATAACATCCTTCCGGAAAATCTCTCGATGGGTTACATGTAGGACGTGCTTATTGGTTTTTCTGTCTGTCCGTGGTACTCTTTGCATTTTTCTCAGAAACTACATGTCCACTGCCATTTTATATTTTTCAGCTTGTGTGCTCATTGTCCACGGTTCACATCGATACAAAAGTGCAGGTTCTATGTAGCACTTCAACGCTCCTTTTCTCATTGCAATTCCCATCTTTTCATTGGTCAGTATTTTTTAAAACTATTTACGAAAGGCTACCTTTGCAATAGCAATTCCCGTTTTAATATCTTCAAGGTAGCTCCCATCAGATGTTATGACTGTTCCGAGATAGTAGTACTGATTTACTTGTTTAAGAATATTCCCATTTACACGTATATTAAATTGATGTATTGCTTTCTTCTTAGAGACAATAATCTCTGTCGTCTTACAATTTAATTCCAGTTGTGTTCACTAGCGACATCAACTAGATGTTGCAGATCATGTTCGTTGTATGCGGTCAATATTGAATATCTTATATTATTGATGTTACCCCCCCCCCCCTCCCCCAACGGCGATTCCTCTCATGTCTTCTCATTAAAGTTTCACTGTAAAAAAAAGGAGGGGGAGGGGGCGGGGGATCTGCAGTATATTAGCATTACGCATCCCTATCGCACACTTCTCTTAATATTTTAATAGGCTGACACGGTGTATTGACCTACTTCATTATCAATATTTATAAATATAGATTCACATAATTCAGGAGGTATATCTCCAAAATCGTATATTGCATTTAGCAGTCTGGTGACCAGGTCTATTCCCTATTCTTCTACGGCATTGATAATTTCTGTTGTGATGTTGTCTGGACCTGAGGTCTTGCCAGTTTTCATACGGTTAATATGGCATTCTGAACTTCCATCTGCAAAACTGGTGGTTCTTCATTATAAAATTGAATATCGTAATGTTCCTCACTTGTATCGTCACATAATCTGAACGTGCATTTAGAATCTGATCTTTTTCTATTATAATTTTGCCATCTTTGGTTTTTAGGCAACCCGCTGATGTGTGTGTGTGTGTGTGTGTGTGTGTGTGTGTGTATGTGTGTGTGTGTGTGTTCGTTCGTTCGTTCGTTCTTTAGCGATGTCATGAATTATTGTGTGCATTAATTTGATATTCCGGAGTTACCTTGGTTTTCAGATTCCTTGCAATTTTCCCTCAAGCCATGCTTCTTTGCACAATTTCCTAATTTTCCTGTAAATATCTTTTTATTTTTAATGATGATTATTATTTTTTTTTTAATTTCTGATTATTTCCATTAGTTTTAAGATGTCTTATATCATCCATCTCTTACGCCCCATAATTTTCATTTTTTGTTGTTGTTGAGATAGTTGTTTCTGCAGCTCTGCATTCGAAACATAGTTGCGGGCGACTTGGAAGCAGACCTCCTTGCGTTGGTTATCATTCAAAGCTATGAGTGCCGGTCGCTTAGAAGAAAAAATGGCAAACTACTGAACGTTTAAAAGTGCCAAGAAATCACAAACAGTATTTTAAAAAAACACGCTGGGGTTGGCGCAAATAACTTTTTTCTGCAGCCTGAGTTCTTTAATATTTCCCACTGGTCAATTGCATTTCTAGATCAGGCAATTAATGAATGAAAATCTGTTGTTTACCTCTACGTTGAATTTATGTTTTATCTCCTCACTCTTCAGTGCATATAGATCAAATTTTGCATATCTTAGATAGCTCCCGCGAAAATGTATAACTTTTGAAATTAAAAACAGAAACAAAACGTGGGGCCTTGAACAAGATATAACAATCTCTGTCAGAAACGCTGAGTAATGCTAAGAGACAACAATTTAAACATAAAAGAAATAAGCACACATTTCTAGGTACTACAAAACAGTTGTAAATTTACTTGGGAACTTTTCTATCTGTCGATGCAAATAGATAAGCAGTTTCACATATATACCAGTTTGCAAATAAAATGTGAATTTTTTAAATATCGGCTAATTAATTTCAAGTAACTAAACATTAATAACAAAACTACTAATCTTGCAGAACTAAACAAAATATATTTGTGTTAATTTTCATAAAAGAATGTGATATTTTCTTTTTCGAAATAAGATTATAATAATATTAACTTTGGCTTGTGCAGCACCTGGTGGCATATTGACAACAGCAGCAGACAGCAGGTGACGACCGATGTTGTGTGACTGTCAACATGCAGCTCGCAATCATTTCCACGACATTTTCTTTACGAATGTACACCAGGCACTGATCAAAACAATTCACGGTAATTATAACTTGAACTGCGAATATGTGATAGCAGTAAACCGTTTGCTGGTTGAGGGGTGCGGTTTGTTAATTCATTCTGGAAAGATCATATTATTATTTGCCTTGACGACATCGTCGTTACAAATCAAGGGAACGCACTTCGTTAGTGACCAACATTTCTGCTGGGGGAGAAGTGTTTGATGAGAATAGATTATTTTAAGTAGTCGGTGATTTTTCTTGCGATGACGAAAAAAGTGTCGTTATTTCAAATATTTGTATTATTGGTCAGATTGGTACTAACGTAAACGTTTATTTGCATCGCTTCTTGCATTGAAGTTTAGGAATGGGGTGGATGCAAAAAACGAGATATTATATATAATATATATTTATATATTATTATTATTAATATTATTATTATATTAATAATATTGATAATGAATGATTAATTATAAGCCATTTTCAAGGGATATGCAAGCATAAAAAAGTGTAAGTAAGTATACAGTAATGTCAGTGTTCATTGGCATTGACACATGCATACACTCTTGCACTCACACACTCATACGCACACTTGTGCACATCTTGATTGTAAACTGAATTTGTTCTTTTCTTCTTTCTCAAAAACTCATAATTCTTCGTCTTCTTCTTCTTCTTCTTCTCTTCTTCTTCTTCTTCTTCTTCTTCTGCATTCATCCAGAGAGATTTTTTTCGGACGTGGTTGCGTGGTTGCATTGTGCCTGTTTACAGCAGAGTTGCGTTCTTGTGCCATTAGGCTGACACACCCGACTTCTATGGGCATTTATTGACCGGGTTAACCTTCCCAGGGACTCATAATTCATCCCCTTTTGTTATTTTAGAAAAACAATGTCTAGCTATACAAATTTCTGACACTACAACAAATTCAATGGAATAGTATATTTTGCTATGCAAGTTAAAGAACATAAGTACACTGACTGTCGGAGGCAAAAGACAAACAACAATATTTTCTAGGGTGCAAGAAATATGAACATCTATTTGTACCACATATGGAATATATAACCCACTGCATTTAGTATTTAACATGTCAGATATAGGCAACCCTAGTTGGCTATATTTAATTGTTTCTTCTTCTTCTGCGTTCATCCGGAGAGTTTTTTTGGACGTGATTGCGTTGTGCCTGTTTACAGCAGAGCTGCGTTCTCGCGCCGTTAGGTCGATACATCTGACTTCTGCTGGCATTTGTTGACCTGGTTAAGCATCCCGGTATTTCATTATTTGAGTGTTGAAGTGCTACATAGAACATGTCCTTTTGTGTGGATGTGAAACGTGGACAATGAGCAGACAAGCTGAAAATCATCTAATGGCAGTAGAAATGTGGTTTTAGAGGAAAATTGAAAGATAACCATGGACAGACAGAGAAACCAATGAGCAAGTCCTACAAGAAACAAATGAAAACTAAACTGATTAGAGAAATTACACTTAGACATTCAAAATTTTGTGGAAATGTTATGAGAAGAAATAAACTAGAGAGTTTGGTGACAACTGGCAAGATTGAGGGGGAAAGAACAAGGGGAAGGTAGAGAAGTAAACATCTGGAAAATATGTATGAGTATACGTGTGTTCTCCCCGTTTTCTTGCCTTGAACTCTAGCATAGTCCACAGTGAACTAATTTTTGCATGTGGGATAGCTTTCCCTATTGCCAGTATCCCTTGCTATCGGCAAACCCACTCCGACGTTTGAAGTACTTGTAATTTATGTCCCCAATTCAAGGATGACATGAGCAAACACAGCTGCTCGAGAATCAGTAGCGGTTCTTGCCGCGCCGGTTACCTTCGGGATATGTGAGCCTGCCGCTCAGAAAGCACTGGCAAACTATTGAGCGTAATCTTGCCAAGAAATCAACAGTGGTAAAATGCTGGTGTTGACAGCGATGTCCTGTAATAGAATGTGCAAAAAAAAAACTGGTGTAGGGGTTGAACCCGCTACCCTGCCATTAGCACATCAGAAGTCTAAGAGCAAGATATGTGATCCATTCAGCCACGCAGAACTCAAATATATGTGTGATTATGGAAACTCAGATACTGTTTCATTATTTGTTTATAGGAGAAGTCTGTTGCATTTAGTCACAGTTTCATGAAACTGCCAACTTTGAGATAATTTCATTTAGTCACAGTTTCATGAAACTGCCAACATTTAGATAATTACATTTAGCCACAGTTTCATGAATATTCCAACATTTAGATAATTGCATTTAGTCACAGTTTCATGAAACTGCCAACATTGAGTTAATTTCATTTAGTCACAGTTTCATGAAACTGCCAACATTTAGATAATTACATTTAGCCACAGTTTCATGAATATTCCAACATTTAGATAATTGCATTTAGTCACAGTGACATGAAATTGCTAACATTGAGATAATTTCATTTTGACTCAATAGACCAGAAGATATGTACATACACACAGACATACACATATTGCACACACAAACACATGCACTCATGTACATACAAGCTAGAATCAATAGACATCTAAAGTATACCAACCTCCCAGTATGCAACTCCCTATGAAACCATCGACCACGTTCTCTTCAAATGTTCTGCACTGTTAAACATCAGGGACATGCTATTGCAGCTGTCTCCAACAAACTCACCTTATGTGTTCCTGGAACAGCTGTCCTGGACCTGTACCTTCATTAAAATGGCTTTGGGTTGCCAAGAGCAGCTTGGGACATCAGCAACAGAGCAGCAACAACAATACACATGTGCAAAGATGTGTGCAAGCGGGGCTTGATTGATACAGGCATAGATGTTGCAACTTGGGAGCAAGTCATCACTGATTGCATTACATGGAGGGGTGAGATCGGAAATGGAATAAAGGCAAAGGAGAAAATGCTTTCAGATAGGTCAGACATTAAGCGTGTGAGATATCTGATGGTGCGTGGTGGTGGAAATGACATTGTATTCACATGCATTCATTGTGGACAAACATTAACCACGCAGATTGGTCTGATCAGTCACACTATCGCCATGGGTTGTAGTTATTATGCCTTTTTTTTCAACACAATAACAAACTATTTATTGTCTGTCAAGATGATAAGGTGTTTTCATGTGTGTTTATGTTGTTTATGTGTATAATAATTATTATATATCATATCTTCATCTGAGGTTTGTACGGTTGCACTGGTGGATATGATCATAGCATTTCCCACAACTATCTCCTTAAATGCTCCACTCTCCTCCCAAAGATCATACAAGAAGCATTTCAGCACAGTGCACAAACTCTGTAGCACTGTTGAGTATTAAGATGTGTGCTTAGCAGAATCACACCTCCCCTGCAATGGTTTGTGGGTATGTTTTCTAATTTAGAAACTTTGCCAGGGCAGTCACCTATTCTGTCTGCTCTGATTGATTTCTGACTACCAAGGAATCTTTAACATGTGCAACATACATACAGGTCCTCCCAGTCTTTCACCCTGGTCTGAGAAGGTTAGGCATCTGTTCCACTCTACCCCGTGATCAGGAGGGAGTATATCACCTCTTTTTTTTATTGTTTAATAATTCAAACAATCAACATCGTGAGATGAACCAGGTCAGCTGAGAGGTGAATGCCATAGCCTCTGTTTACTCCACACCAAGAAGAAGTGTAATAGTCTATCCACTTTTTAATGCCATCAGTATATGAAAACAGTATTTCTCTCTCTCTCTGTCTCTTTCTCTGTATGTGTGTGTGAGAGTGTGTGTGTCTCTCTCTCTGTATGTGTGTTTATGTGTGTGTGTCTGTCTGTATGTGTGTGTGTCTCTCTCTCTGTATGTGCATGCGTCTCTCTCTCTCAGTATATGTGTGTGTGTGTCACAAGACAGTATGGAGCCATGCTAGTAGGATGCTCTCCTGCCAGCCCAACGATCATGGGTTTGAATCCACATCGGGGCGAATTGTTAATATATACCTGGGCTCCCAGGCCGACCCCCACCTAGCTTTAGTACCAAGACAAGTCTGGGGAAGTCAAGGCGGCCAGCATGCTACTGACCACACCACCCACACAGTTCCGACTGTTGTGTACACATGGGGATCTAGCACCATAAGTCCAGTAGTGCACCTTAGGCCATGTAAAGGGGCCTTGTACTATATGTTATTGTTTTTTAAAACAAGGCTGCTCGGTTTCAGAGTTGTTAATACCTGATCTATGACTAAAGGGATTTTATACTGTTACTGCTTGATCAGTCGAATATGAGCCTTCCTTCCTTCCTTCCTTCCTTCCTTCCTTCCTTCCTTCCTTCCTCCCTCCCTCCCCTTCCTTCCTTCCTTCCTTCCTCCCTCCCCTTCCTTCCTTCCTTCCTTCCTTCCTTCTGGTCACTCATATTTCCCCTGTTCTCCCATCCCTTTCTGTCCCTCCTTTCTCCCACCCTCTCTTTCTCCCTCCCTCTTTCCTGTTTTCTTCACTTCCTCTCCTCCCTTTCTCCTTTCTTCAGTCTCTCTCTCTCTCTTCTTTCTTCCTTCCATGTCTCCCTCCCTCTCCCCCTTTACACTCTCTCCCCTTTCTTCCTTCCTGGCTCCTTTTCATAAGTCATATTCTGGTGTCATCTGGCAGCACAAAGCCCCAACATTCAGTTAATGTTGACAAGAAAACTCTGCAAATGCCACTGTCTCAAGCATCTCTCCAAGGGACACCTACCCCAGGAGATTCCCTACGGAGAAGGAAGGCTGAAGATGCGGTAAGTAGGTTTACATTTGTTTCCTTCAGATTCACTTGTTTATATTCTTAATTTCTGCATGGGGACACCATTACTTTCACAGTGTTGAGTGTTCATTGTTTTTATTGTTGGCATTCTTGAAAACTTGTTTTTTCTTTTTTATTCTCTTGCTTTGTGTTCAAGTGAAGTCCATACACTTGCTACTACTTCTAGTGCACTGGACTGATGTTTGCATGTGGATTAGCTTCCCCTGTTACCAGTGCCCCTCGCCATCAGACGAACCCACTCTGACTTCTGAGGTTAAGTTAGTTTCATATCCTTTACAGCCCCGGGAAAGTTAATCTGGTCAACAAATGCCCGCAGAAGTCGGATGTGTCGGCCTAACGGTGCAAGAACGCAGCTTTGCTGTAAGCAGGCACAACGCAATCACATCCGGAAAAAAAAAAAACGGATGAACGCAGAAGAAGAAGAAGATATCCTTTACAGGGCATCACAGTCAATCCAAGCATTTTGTTTTTGCTGTTCATGATCTCTTGACAGGTTTACGTTCAGTAGTTTGCCATTGCTTCCTGAACGACCAGCACCCATACCATTTTGTAAAAAATAAGCACAAGGCTGTCTACTGCTAAATCGCCTGCAACTGTGTTTCGAACTTGGTATGGAGGATTACGAACTGCGACCATAACCCCTTCGCCACGCAGCCAGGCACTTCTGAGGTACAAGTAATTTATCTCCCCATGTCAAGGACAAGAAGTCAACATTTTATTCTAACTGACCTGTGTAGGGGTTGAACCTGCTACCTAAGCATCAACAGTCGGAAGTTTAAGATCAAGCGCTCTTATCCATTCAGCCGTGCTGGCCTCCAGTATGAGTGATGAAGGAAACTATTCCTACATGGAATGCCTTAGAATACCTTGAGACCAAGTGAGCGATTAGGGGTACTCATTTCAAATATGAAAACAGTGACAATCAGTAACTATATAGTCAGAGCTCAACGGCCAAATAAGCATAGAGAAATTAAATATGTGTGAAAAATATACACAGTTCATCATCATCAAGTGCCCTACCAGCTGGTGTAGGTGTTCATGTTTCTCCACAGATCGCGGTCTTGGTGCTCTGGACAACTTTGTTGATGATATTCTTCTCCTGCCACAGTCTCAGTCCATCCAGCATCATTTCTCTTGGTCTACATCTTCCACTCTTCCCCTCGATCTTTCCAGTTGTCACAATGTTCTCCTATGCCTCTCCTCTCATCACATGACCAAAGAAAGCTGTTTGTCTCTTTCTTATTGTTGTATATAATGTTCTAGTTTCATTAGCCTCTTTCAGGCATTCATATTTAGTTACTCTGGCAGTCCAAGGAATTTGCAACATTTGTCTCAGGAACCACATTTCTGTTGCTTTCAAGTTCTTCTTAATTTGTTTATTTACATTCCAAGATTCACTGCCATGCAGTAAAACTGGTTCTATATAGCATTTCAGCACTCTCTTTCTTACATCAATTGATGGTGACTTATTGCGTAAGATACTTTTCATTTTCTGAAATGCAGCATTTTCTTGCCCGATTATGTTCTTCATCTCTGTTGTGCACCTTCCAACTGATGTTATAATTGCCCCTAGCTATTTAAAATTATCCACTTGGTTAAACATTTTCCCTTCTATTGTCATTTCTCATTTTGGTGTCACCTTTTTCTATGATACAGTTAACATAGAAAAAAAATGATCCATAACAATAACAAAATATAGAAACTCTCTGGAGGAAAGGTCGAAATAAATAAATAAAATAGCATAGAGGTAATGATGAGGTTGCTAATAGAAACCAAAATATATGCTTACAAATTGTTAACATAATAAATCAATTAAAATCTATTGAAATCAATGCAAATTAAAGCTAATAAGTTAGTTTCATATCCTTTACAAGACGTTGCAGTCAACCCCAGCATTTTTTTACTGTTTGTTTCTTGGCAAGTTTACATTCAGTAGTTTGCCATTGTTTTCTGAATGCCCAGCACTTAAACCATTGTATGAAAACCAATGCAAGGTGGTCTGCTTCCAAATCAGCCGCAACTGTGTTTCAAACACAATGTAGGAGTATGAATTGGGTTTGTAACCCATTTGCCACAGCGGTAAAGCTGACAAACCTGACCCAAAACCTGTTACCAAAAGTTAATGTCAACATGAACCTAATATCAGACACATGAAAAAACAGGCGGAGGAACTCCAGGAGAGGACACAATCATGGACAAAAATTAGCTCCAGTATATAAGACACCTAATATAAAAGCTATAAGGGAAGAAAGAAAGAAAAAATTACCACTCCTACCCTCCCTCCCCCCTCCCTTCCTTTCTTCCTTCCTCCCTCTCTTCCTCCCTCCCTCCTCCCTCCCTCCCTTCCTTCCTTCGTTCCATCAACCAAGCCTAAACTGGGTACTAGAAAATACCATGGGAAGGTAAGGCGGCTGGCAGGATATTTTCCTTACCACCCATTGAGTGCCGCTTCGTGTCTACACATTTGGGACTAACACCATGTATCCATGGAGTGGGAAAGGAGTCCTTTACTTGACCATTGTAGGTGGTGCAGATATGATGGATGTTTACACAAGAAGAAATAGATGGCATTCTTATTGGTACTGGGGCAGTTGATCAGATGTTTGACTGTCTTGATTAAGGGTGAAAAAACTCAGAGGACCCAGGTGCACCACTTTAGCGTGGATCGATTAAGCAAACACATGTGTTCACAATTTAAGATTGGCAAATCAGCAGTATGGTGTGGATTGGCGCCACAGACAGCAGATCACGTGCTCCAAGACTGCCCCGATTACGACGTATCTAAGCAAACCTTCTGGCCTAGAGAAACACCAGTGGAACATAAAATGGACCACTGAGTGAACTAAAAAAGACAATGAAGTTTATAAAAGAGACAACATCGCAGGCAAAGACAGTTATTTCTGGCGAATGAAGGAAATATAATTCCGGGTGATTTTTATCCTTTGTTCATTGGTCTAGAGGGAGCCACAGTAGCGTGGTGGTTAGATGTTTGCCTGCCAGCCCGATTGTCATGGGTTCAAATTCACATTTAAATTATTTGACCTTGGCTTCCAGGTCAATCCAGTCTTGGGAAGTGAGGCAACTGGTGTGATACTGACCCCATGACCCCTGGAGAGTTCGCTGGTCTATACAAATATGGCTCAAGCACCATATACCCAATATTACACCATCAGTTGTGTCAAAGGACCCTTTGCTTAATTACTGACTATTTACTTAATTACTGACTATTTACTTAATTACTGACTATTTACTTAGTTACTTTCTATTTACTTAGTTACTTTCTATTTACTTAGTTACTTTCTATTTACGAAATTACTTACCATTTATTTAGTTACTTACCATCTGGTTTAGAGGATGGTTGCCATAACACACAAGTTGTGTTTTCGTACATTTGTATCACCACAGCCAAGACTAGAAGAGGGAAATCTTCCACATTAATCTTTGAGTAATGGGCATACATCTAGTATGCACAGTGATGAATAAAGTTGTTCTGTATGTGTGATACTTATGTACATCAGCTTTCTGCTGCTGGGAAGTGTAAAATGAGTAGGCCATTGTCTCCTGTCAATATTCCAAAACCTACCCACAGCAGAATATGAACGAATGAACGAACAGACTTTATTTTCAAAGGGTAACAAATTGGGCACGCAGGCCCGTCTTACATTCCAATCACTCATCTTTCGTTCATCAATAATGCATAATACATTCACATAGGAAAAAAACATTGTCAGATGAATGTTGTAAACATAAACAATGCATATTACCACGTTATGAGACACATACCCCAACCATCCACCCATCCCACACACATCCCCAACCCAACCACACACACACCCCCAGGCACACATACATGCCCTACCCATCCACCCATCCATCCCACACCCACACACATCTCCCCAAACACACACACATCTCCCACCCACCACACACACATCTCCCACCCACCACACCCCCCCCCCCCCACACACACACACACACACACATACATGCACCCGCCCACCCAGCTAATCCACACAAAAAATATGTACACTATGAGCAGAGAAGTACAGTCAAACCTAGATAATAAAAAACTGTATTGAACTCGAATGTGTTGGTTAAAAGTTGTAAATATTGCAGCTTCTCTGTGCACAGACACAACACCACAGACTTCCATTCAGAAGGAAGAAGTAATTGTCAGTAAATGTCTCTTGTTATGTCTCTGGTTACTTTGATTGACATATGCATTCCCTAATTCTGTCTACTTTGTAAAGTGGGCCTGAAATACAGCCTCTCCAGATAAATGTTGAAAAATATACGTTCAGTACGAATGTTGTCAACTTTTGTAATTTTTTGACTTTTATTAGAAAAAGTAACAAGTGTGGGCATTATGAGCTGATGTCATGAGAAAACTTAACATCCTAAGTGGTTTTGTCATCTGTGTAGTTCTATCCTCTTTGTAGTTCTTTCATCTTGGTACTTCTGTCATCTTGTAGTTCCATCATTTAGGTAGTTCTGTCATCCTGTAATTCTGTCATCTTAATACTTCTGTCATCTTGTAATTCTGTCCTCTTTGTAGTTCTGTCATCTTGGTACTTCCATCATCATGTAGTTCTTTCATCTTGATACTTCTGTCATTTTTGTAATTCTGTCATCTTTGTAGTTCTGTCCTCTTTATAGTTATGTCATCTTGGTACTTCTGTCATCATGCAGTTCTATCATCTTGATACTTCTGTCATCTTTGTAGTTCTGTCCTCTTTGTAATTCTGTCATCTTGGTAGTTCTGACAACTTGGTTAGCTCTAGTTGGTAGTTTTGATATCTTAGTGGCTGTGTCATATTAGTAGCTCTGTCATCTTGGTTGTTTTGTCATCTCAGTAGTTCTGTCATGTCAGTAGTTATGTCATCTTGCTAGTTCTGTCATCTCAGTAGTTTTGTCATCTTGCTACTTCTGTCTTCTTGGTAGTTTTGACATCTTTGTACTTATGACATCTCAGAAGTTATGTCCTCTTGATAGTTTTGTCCTCTTGGTACTTCTGTCCTCTTAGTACTTCTGTCATATTGATAGTTCTGTCAATCTTGGTAGTTCTATCATCTTGGTAGTTCTATCATCTTGTAGTTCTGTCATCTTGTAGTTCTGTCATTTTGGTAGTTCTGTTATCTGAGTAGGTTAGTCGTGTAATTAAAGACTTTGCTGGCCTTTCCTTGATAGCATTGCCAAGTTGTAGAAACTTCAAAATACAAAAGGGGAGTGAGGAGGAGGAGGAGAGCAGCATTACGAATACTATAAATCAATTCAGAGGACAGGTTGACTTGATATACCCTGTGCACGACTTCGATTTAAAAAAACAAAAACAATAAAGTATGTGATTGATTTTTACGTCTGCGATTAGTGTGGGCTTTGTGTGGATGGTAGTTGTCTGCCCGTGTTGTTTCTGCCCAGCTAATGGTGTTCTCCCGTCGTTACCAGGTAACTGTTCCAGGAGTTGTGATTTTGTGTCCTTTCTTGACGTTGTAGCTGCATGTTTGTGGCAGCATTCGGCTTCTGTCAGGGTCCTGAATCAGGGCCTTGTATCAGTCATTGCTTTCGTATTTTTCATTAGCTATCACATGCCTGTTATCTGTAATTTCATCCCCACTAGCCTGGTTTTTCGGCACACAAGGTGAATGCTGACAGTGTCAGCAAGTATCGATTTCATCTTTACCTTCTTTGCTGTTGACAACAGGGGTGTTGCGGGTGTCTTCCTCTTCTTCTTGTGTCCTTTATCCCCTATTGACTATTGGAGCATAGCCCATCAACCAGCTCACACCAGGCCCTGCTATCTATTACTGTCTCCTGCATTGCTCTCCGTGCCCTCCCCATATAACTCATCCCGGTCTTTAACTCTCTTAACTGATTCAGTGTGGAAGGATAATATATCGCCAGATATGGCCTCCCATTTGGGCAGAAGGACGATATGTCGCCATTCTAGGGTCATCGTCTTATTTGTTTTGTTTTGTGGTATCTTCTGCAATGTTAGTTTTCAGTAAATGGAAATTACAATACTTGTTCGTTTGATTGTGTATCATATTTGGTTCAAACCTACTTTTTTGTTTGACAATGTATCAGTTAACTGTGTGTTTTTAGGTTTCCCACTATTTTGTTAGCCTCATTGGTTCCAGACAACGGAGTATATTGTTATATTATCCTTAGGTTTTCTCAATATCTTTTCTCACCTCTTGATTTACTGGGACTTGTTTATTTCTCTCCATGAGATCTGCATTGGTGATTCTGCTGTACCTTTGTAGTGCCTGCTTGAGTTTTAACCCAACCTTTTTGTCAGATTTCTGAGATTAAAACGTTCACCACTTGCAGGGTGGACTTTGGCAAGAGAGGCAGTGATATTATGTGTCTTATATGCGCTTCATTCAACTTTTTGAGCCCCAAAGTGTCTTAAGACAAGCTAGATCGCAAGAACATTTCTACATATAGGATGGAGAGGTGTGCATTGTGCTTCAGACCTGGTGCGTTTCACAGTTTGACAATGCTTGATCCATTTTTGATATTACATCCCTTTATTATATCATGACCTGGGGTAGAGGCCGATGTGGGGTTGTTTAAGAACAATGATTGTGGATATCACGTGTTCATGGTTGATGGGGCATGAATGACCTGAAAATCCCATGAATGGGCTAGTTTAGAAACTAAGAAAACAGTTAATATAGCTAGCTAACTGACACGTTCATTCGAGAACTTGACAATACTGAGTCCCGTCTGAGAGAGGATGGCGACTCCACGGTTGTGGAGGTCTTGTTACACCAATATCAGAGTATCAATTTGTAACTAAGTGTTGTAGATTATTCTCTAGGAGTAGTGTGTATTACATATGATTGGAAAATATGGTCGCGGGAATAAAACCATTATTGACGTTGTTGTTCTGTGATTTTGAAATTAACCTCGTCCTTTTGAAACTCATACTGTCAGAACAGCTACAAGTTCACACTTCTGCTGGTTCTCTTTCTTTGGCAGCTTTATCAGATATCCTTCTCTCTAATCTGTTGATTTTTCTTCAGCTACCAAGACTCTGCTATATAATTAGTGTAGTAGTTCAGCTGAAGTGTTTGTATTGGCTACAATAGCTTCTGCTGGGGAGCCATCTGGACTTGCAGCTTTCATATCCCTCAGAAGTTTGCTAGCTTTTCATAATTTCCTCTTTAGATGGTTTCTCACGGTTAATATCCAGCCTCACTTCTGCAGCGTGGATATCTGCGGGTGGATACTAGTCTATTCAGTATGTTTGTTTTTGGGGGGTATTAATCTATTCAGAAGTTTCTCAAAGTATTCAGCCTATTTATTCACTACATTTGTAATGTCAGTCTTGGTGCTCATGTTTCTGAGCTTCAAAACGCCATTGGCCGGCTGTATGCAGCGTGTATAAAGGGCTTGCGAGGATCGTCTGCCCCAGTGGCTACAACGTTTGGCTCACATTCGGGATACCAGGGTTGGAATCCTCGTTAGGGTGGTGGATTTTTTTTCTTTCTATCTGTGTGGGGGGTGTGTTGTTGTTGTTGTTGTTGTTGTTGTTGTTGTTGTTGTTGTTGTTGTTGTTGTTGTTGTTGTTGTTGTTGTTGTTTGGAACTCCTAACCTGCATAGTTCATGACGATTGCACAAGCCTGGTGGCCCTTAATTTCTCAGACTTTAGACTCTGCTGCCGTACACCGTGAGGTACTATAGGCAGTATGTAGGCAGTAATAACATTCAATGTTGTAAAGGGCCTGTCTCTTGATAGTTCGAAGATTACACACTTTGATGTCAGTATACTGTGTTTATAGATCAGGAAAAGGCTTTGGGCAGAGTAGATAGATACAAGTAATGGATTATCCTTGAAGACTTCTTGGATACAAGGACAATTACTAGAAAATATTATAGCCATGTACCACTCGAGGCAAAGTTCAGTAAGAACACAAGAAGGTATATCAGATATATTCACAGTCGATACAGGAGTAAGACAGGAATGTGTGCTCTCTTCTCTGCTATTTAATGTCTACATAGACAGAGTATCCAAAGAACCAAGCTTTGACATAACAGATTCAGAAAATTTCACACTCTTTACTTCAGATGAAACAACAGATTCACACGCATTGTGAATGAGCTTTTATTTGCAGACGATCAGTGCATGTTTTATAGCAACGAGGGCAGATTGCAAAATCGTATTTATAAGCTGAGTTCAACAAGCAGCAGATACAATATGAGTATAAATAAGCCAAAACTGAAGTAATGCAGGTTACTAGATCCCCTGGTCCACTAAATATACTTATAAATAGTCTGAAACAAGATAAAGGATAAAGATATCTAGGAAGTATCATCACAGAAGATGGCAGATTAGACAGAGAAATCAAAATCAGATGTCACAAAGCCAGTTCTCTTATACATCAGCCATACTGAAACACCCAAATACACCTGTGTACGCAAAACGACAGATAATACATAGCATATCGACACCAACCCTATGGACGTCCATCATACGCAATATCAACACCAGCGAGATGGGATGATGGAGACGAGCTGCCAACTTACCCAAGACAGGGTAAGAAGTGATGTTATCAGACAGACAGTGGGAGCAGCACCTTGTGCGACATATATTGAAAGGCAGTAAGATCTGGTGATTCGGCCATGTCGTTAGAATGCAACACCACAACCCACCAGCACTGGCGTTACGTTACAGAAGATCTGATACGAGACCAAGAGGACTCCCGAGAAGAAAATGGATTGACGACATCGAAGACATTGTACAGTCACACAGAATGACACTATCCAGTGCCACTCACCGGGAGCTAGAACGTCAGCTATTCCTCGGCACGCCGCTTGACAACACAAGTGGAAGATGATGATAATGTCAGTAATTTCTGCTTCTCTCTAAACTCTAGTTTGTCTCATCAATCTACACTTGTTACCCCTCATTACTACGAGGTGGCTTCAAATGAACACTTTAAAAGTCTGATAGAAATTACAATAACCATGCCATTGTCTTGTAACCTGGCAATATTGTTGTTAAAGATGTCAAGAGTGTTAAGCACGTGTCATCACGGTGCATATGGACACGGTGACATCTTAAGGACAGTTTAAAGATGACCGCCCCACTTTTGGCATGCACCAAAGAGGAGCAGCGTTCTGTTATCCATGTTTTGATCAGTGACCTTCACGTTCAGTGTGTCCAATATCCCCCATACTCACCACACCTCCCCAAGTGATTTCCACCAGTTTTCACAACTCAAAGAGTCATTGGGAGGAAAGACTTTTTTTTCGGTCTGATGAAGAGGTACAGCAGGTAGTGCATGAGTGATTACACAGCAGCCAAGAACATTTTGTTTTCAACAGAAATCCAAGCGCTTTATCGGCGCTGGAGGACCTGTATTGGACGCAGTGGTAACTACATCGAAAAATGTTAACATTTGTTCTTAATTTTTTTTTGGGTCAGAATATATTGACACCCAAAAAATTATATTCAAGGTTTTCATGTGAAGTCTCCTACGTTGTTCCCCCCTTGGGTGTAGACTTGCGTCAGCAACCAGTGATCTGTTATTATGATATTTTTCTTGCGTGAGTCGGGAGACAACAAAAACACCACAGACTATGTTGTTATTTCCAACGAGTCCCGTGGTTATAGTGTTAGGTCACACCCGGGTCATTGCCATAGTTTCTGATTTAGTGTGGAGACCTGCAGATGGACTTTTCCAGAGGTTCTGACACTTTTTTTTTCTAAGCCCTACACTTTTCTTCTGCCTAGGTACTACACTTTATCTGTCTAGGTCCTACACTTTTTTTAAAGGTTTTTAAAGGACAATTTTTTTTGATTAGTTCGACTTAATTTGTTGATGATTTCAGAATAACATACTTGCTTAAATCCAAAGTGCATAGAACAAGAAGATAGAATATCACACACGTCATCCAGAATATCACACACGTCATCCACTCACTGGCTCATTGCCGTCTTGACAGACGATGGTTTGTTACACTTTGCTACATAACTACAACCCAGCAATACCTCTCCATTGCACAAAGCCTGGACTGAATTGCAGAGACCATGTGTTGCCCATGCAGCATGATTCCTCTTTTTGGCGCTGTCTTTATAATGTAGAATATAGAAGGCTTCTAGTCCTGCTGCTGTTCATCTCCTAATGAAGATACGTCCTCAACCAACGAATGCTAAGCCTTTTGTAGACTTGCTCATGATCATCTTGGTTTTGCATCTGAAGTTTTCTACGGGTTGAGGTATCCAGTCTCAAGCCAACCCTCCATAGTCACCGCTGACAACATACACTGTAAGTTACATGTTACTATTCTGTGGTCACCTTGTGGAGCCTGGTAATATATGGGTCAAGATAGAACATTATATCTTTGTTATTCTGCCCTTTACCTGGGAGTATCTGCGGCAGGGTGGTTACACTGCTTGCCTTTTGCTTGGAAGGTTTTTGGTTCAATTCCAGATTCCGTCATTCGGTTCACAAGTGCAGTTTTCTCGAAGACTCCTGGGGGTCGTCGCTGGAGCTACGGAGATCGTGCCCTGTGCGACGCGTTTAGCAGGCCGCCCTCAGGAAAGAAACTAAGCCATATGGTATAAAACCCGGTGCAATGAAGTCGATCCTCTCGCTGTTTAAACTGCCCTTTATCTCCTACTGGATCGTGAGCTGTCGTCCAACCTCTACCATGCCATCCAATCTGTTGCTATCTCCCGCAGTTTTCTCCATGTCCTTCTCGTAATATTTACATCTGTCTCCAATGTCCTTATCTGTGTGTGTTTTTTTTTTTTAGATCTACATCTATTTCATTTTCCGTGTGCTTTCCAGAAGAAAGACTCACTAGGTTTACTATAAACATGTTTTCTCAATGTGTATCACATCCGGCTCTGGCATTGCCTGCAAAGTTGTTGATTCGCTGAAATGTGTCTGTTAGGCTTCATATGCTCAGCATTAGTGACTCTGTCATACACTTTAATACATATTCTCTTAAGCACAGATTAATGAATATTTGTGGTTTATTGATAGTTGTCCTGGTCGTTGCCCGTGTTTCTGATTCATACAGCGTTCTGATTTAACGTTAGGGCTAAATATTTTAAGTTTGGTTGTGGATTTAACAGATTGTGCCTAACAAAAGTAGGTTTAGACCTAACAAATGGATGGCTGGAAATGGGAAGTAGAGGTGTGTCACTGTTATTACGTAAAAGTTGTTACTATGGTAGCAGACATGTTGTATTATATATCAAACTAGCTGACCCGGCCCGGCTTCGCCCAGACTCTGGTGGGGAGCATCTCATTTAATTCATATAAGTAGTCATATAAGATTCCGTTCCCGTTACCGACTATCTGTCTGTCTGTCTGTCTATCTGTCTGTCTGTCTGTCTGTCTGTCTGTCTGTCTGACCCGGCCCGTCTTCGCCCAGACCCTGATGGGGAGCATCTCATTTAATTCATATAAGTAGTCATATAAGTTCCCGTTCTGACTATCTATCTGTCTGTCTGTCTGACCCGGCCCGGCATCGCCCAACTCCTGGTTGGGAGCATCTCATTTAATTCATATAAGTAGTCATATAAGTTCCCGTTCCCGACTGTCTGTCTGTGTCTGTCTGTCTGTCTGTCTGTCTGTCTGTCTGTCTGTCTGTCTGTCTGTCTGTCTGTCTATCTATCTATCTGTCTGTCTGACCCGGCCCAGCCCATGGTGGAGAGCATCTCATTTAAATTATATAAGTAGTCATATAAGATCCCGTTCCCGACTATCTGTCTGACTGTCTGTCTGTCTTGGGTAAATGTAGGAGGGAGGAGGAAGAGGGAGGTGGAGGAGGGAGGAGGAGTAGGGAGGAATAGGAGGGAGGAGGAGGGATTAGGAGGAGGAGGGAGGAGTAGGGTGGAGGAGGAGGGAGGAGGGAGAAGGAGGAGGAGGAGAATGCAGGAGGAGAAGGGAGCAGGAGGAGGAGGCGGAGGGAGAAGGAAGAGGGAGGAGGAGGAGTAGGGAGGAGGAGGAATGTGAAGGGAGGAGGAGGCGGAGAGAGGAGGAGGAATGTGAAGGGAGGAGGGGAAGGAGGTAGAGGGAGGAGGAGGAGGTAGAGGGAGGAGGAGGAAGAAGGAGGAGGAGGGAGGAGGAGGAATGTGAAGGGAGGAGGAGGGAGGAGGAGAGGAAGGGGGAGGAGGGAGGAGGAGGGATGAGGAGGAGGAATGTGAAGGGAGGAGGAGGTAGAGGGAGGAAGAGGGAGGAGGAGGAATGTGAAGGGAGGAGGTAGAGGGGAGAGGGAGGAGGAGGAATAGGGAGGAGGGGGGAGGGAAAGAGGAAGAGGGTAGGAGGAAGAGTGGAGAGGAGGAGGTAGAGGGAGGAGGTAGGAGGAAGAGGGAGGAGGAAGGAGGAGGAAGAGGGAGGAGGAGGGAGAGGGAGGAGGAGGATGGAGGAGGGAGAGGGAGGAGGGGAAGAGGAAGAGGGTAGGAGGAGGAGGAGAAGGAGGGAGGGGGAGAGGAGGAGGGAGGAGGCAGAGGGAGAAGAAGGAAGAAGGAGGGAGAATGAGGAGGGGAGGAAGGAAAGGGAGGTGGAAGAGGAGGAGGAGGTAGAGGGAGGAGGAGGAGGAAGGAAAGGGAGGATGAAGAGGAGGAGAACGGAGGAGGAAGAGGGAGAAGGAGGAGGGAGGATGATGAGGGAGAAGGCAGGAGGAGGAGGAGGGAGGCAGGAGGAGGAGGGAAGATGAGGGAGGAGGGGGGAGGAGGCGGAGGGAGGAGGAGGGGAGAGGGAGAAGGAGGAGGTGGAGGGAGGAGGTAGAGGGAGGAGAAGAGAGGGGGAGAGAGTTCGCCATTCCGAATTCATACTCGTCTAGTTCTTCCCTTCTACACGACTGTAGATAACTTCCTTACACATAAAAAGATGAATTGTTATTGATATTGCCGTGGCATGGAGGAATATCAGCAGCAGAGTTGATCCAAAAAACCAAAGACTGAGATCTACGGAGAGCCATGAACGCCTACGCCAGCCGGCACGGCACTTGATGATGATGATTGCCGTGTGACGATTCTGTGTAGTCACGTCATTTTCTTCCCTTTCCCTAGCGTTTTGGTTCCGGGATTCTTTCATCATCATCATCATATATTTACGTACGTATTTTGGGAGGGGGAGGAGGAGGAAGAAGAAAAAAAAACTATGACAGTTGACAGCTCTGGAATGAAAGGAAGGCGTGTAGAAAATTTCATCTCAATCGGATGGGCCGTTCGCGAACAAATAAAGGACATACATATATACATACATATTTACATACATACACTTTGTTTTATAAATATAGACTAGCTGACCCGGCCCGGCTTCGCCCAGTCCTTTTTGGGGAGCATCTCATTTAATTCATATAAGTAGTCATATAAGTTCCTGTTCCCGTTACCGACTGTCTGTCTGTCTGTCTGTCTGTCTGTCTGTCTGACCCGGCCCGTCTTCGCCCAGACCCTGATGGGGAGCATCTCATTTAATTCATATAAGTAGTCATATAAGTTCCCGTTCCGACTATCTATCTGTCTGTCTGTCTGACCCGGCCTGGCATCGCCCAACACCTGGTGGGGAGCATCTCATTTAATTCATATAAGTAGTCATATAAGTTCCCGTTCCCGACTGTCTGTCTGTCTGTCTGTCTGTCTGTCTGTCTGTCTGTCTGTCTGTCTGTCTGTCTGTCTGTCTGTCTATCTATCTGTCTGTCTGTCTGTCTGTCTGACCCGGCCCAGCCCATGGTGGAGAGCATCTCATTTAAATTATATAAGTAGTCATATAAGATCCCGTTCCCGACTATCTGTCTGACTGTCTGTCTGTCTTGGGTAAATGTAGGAGGGAGGAGGAAGAGGGAGGTGGAGGAGGGAAGAGGAGGGAGGAGGAGGGAGGAGACAGGAGGAGTAGGGAGGAATATGAGGGAGGAGGAGAGATTAGGAGGAGGGAGGAGTAGGGTGGAGGAGGAGGCGAGGAGGAGGGAGGAGGAAGAGGGAGGAGGAGGGAGGAGGAGGAGGAGAGGGAGGAGGAGGGAGCAGGAGGAGAGAGTAGGAGGAGGGAGGAGGCGGAGGGAGAAGGAAGAGGGAGGAGGGAGGAGATGGAGGGGGAAGGGGAGGAGGAGGAGGGAGGAGGAGGAATGTGAAGGGAGGAGGAGGGAGGAGGTAGAGGGAGGAGGAGGAGGAGGGAGGCGGAGAAAGGAGAAGGAAGAGGGAGGAGGAGGAATGTGAAGGGAGGAGGAGGGAGGAGGAGGAGGGAGGCGGAGAAAGGAGAAGGAAGAGGGAGGAGGAGGAATGTGAAGGGAGGAGGAGGGAGGAGGTAGAGGGGGAGGAGGAGGAGGAGGTAGAGGGAGGAGGAGGGAGGAGGCGGAGAGGGAGGAGGAGGAAGGAGGAGGAGGGAGGAGGAAGAAGGAGGAGGAGGGAGGAGGAGTGATGAGGAGGAGGGAGGAGGGGTGCTGAGGAGGAGGAGGGAGGAGGAGGAATGTGAAGGGAGGAGGTAGAGGGAGGAGGAGGAGGGAGGAAGAAGGAGGAGGGAGAAGGAGGGATGAGGAGGAGGAGGGAGGAGGAGGAATGTGAAGGGAGGAGGAAGGTAGAGGAGGAGGAGAAGGGAGGAGGAGGAATGTGAAGGGAGGAGGAGGAGGAGAGGAAGGAGGAGGAGGAGGGAGGAAGAAGGAGAAGGGAGAAGGAGGGATGAGGAGGAGGAGGAAGAGGGAGGAGGAGGAATGTGAAGGGAGGAGGAGGGATAGGGAGGAGGGGGAGGGGCAAGCGGAAGAGGGTAGGAGGAAGAGTGGAGAGGAGGAGGGAGGAGGGTAGAGGACGAGGAGGAGGGAGGAAAAGGGAGGAGGTAGGAGGAGGAGGAAGAGGGTGGAGGAGGGAGGAGAAGGAAGGAGGAGGAAGAAGGAGGTGGAGGAGGGAGAGGGAGGAGGAGGAGGGAGAGGGAGGAGGGGAAGAGGAGAGGGTAGGAGGAGGAGGAGGGGAGAGGAGAGAAGAAGGGAGGAGGAGGAGGGAGGAGGCAGAGGGAGGAGGCAGAGGGAGGAGGAGGGAGAGGAAAGAGGGAGAATGAGGAAGGAAAGGGAGGTGGAAGAGGAGGAGGAGGGAGGAGGAAAGAGGTAGGGGGAGGAGGAGGTAGAGGGAGGAGGAGGAAGGAAAGGGAGGAGAAGGGAGGAGGAGGTAGGAGGAGGAAGAGGGAGAAGAAGGGAGAAGGAGGAGGGAGGATGATGAGGGAGAAGGAGGCAGGAGGAGGAGGAGTGAGGCAGGATGAGGAGGAGGGATGAGGAGGGAGAGGGAGGAGGAGGGAAGATGAGGGAGGAGGCGGAGGGAGGAGGATTGAGGAGGAGGGGAGAGGGAGAAGGAAGAGGGAGAAGGAGGAGGGAGGAGGAGGGAGAGGGAGGAGGAAGAGGAGGAGGGTGGAGGGAGGAGAAGAGAGGAGGAGAGAGTTCGCCATTCCGAATTCATACTCTTCTAGTTCTTCCCTTGTACACGACTGTAGATAACTTCCTTACACATAAAAAGATGAATTTTTATTGATATTGCCGTGGCATGGAGGAATATCAGCAGCAGAGTTGATCCAAAAAACCAAAGACTGAGATCTACGGAGAGCCATGAACGCCTACGCCAGCCGGCACGGCACTTGATGATGATGATTGCCGTGTGACGATTCTGTGTAGTCACGTCATTTTCTTCCCTTTCCCTAGCGTTTTGGTTCGGGGATTCTTTCATCATCATCATCATATATTTACGTACGTATTTTGGGAGGGGGAGGAGGGAGGAGGAGGAAGAAGAAGAAAAAACTATGACAGTTGACAGCTCTGGAATGAAAGGAAGGCGTGTAGAAAATTTCATCTCAATCGGATGGGCCGTTCGCGAACAAATAAAGGACATACATATATATTTACATATATATTTACATACATACACTTTGTTTTATAGATATAGATTAAAGGGTAATAACTACTTATAAGCCACTATGATAAATTGTCACTGTGTGCGTCTGCACCGTGATGTCACGTGCTTAACACTGTTGACATCTTTAACAACAATATTGACAAGTTACAAGACAATGGCATGGTTATTGTACTTTTTATCACACTGTTAAAATTTGCATTTGATGCCCCCTCCTAGAAGATAACAATGTAGATAAATCCTCTATGATATAGAAAGTAGAGCATACCAATGATGTAGAACAAAGAACATAACAGTGCCAGTTAATCCTGTATAATGTAGAATATAACAATGCGGGTAGATCCGATATAATGTAGAACATAACAATGCGATTAAGACATTTTTAACATAGAAAATAGAGCATAACTATCTTTGAGAAATCTTTGTAATGTTGAACATAGAACATAACTATCTCGGGATATCCTTTAAATGTAGCGCATAGAACATAACAACCTGGGTTAATCCGTTATAACCTAGATCACACTAATGCATCTCAGAATCTCCCGGCCACACTTGTGACCCCAAGACGCAGGGGCAGCATGGTACTGCCTGTTTGAGAACCACTGTAATCTGTTCTGGTGTTGGTATTTTTGGGCGGAAGCTCTATCATCGTGTTGTCAATTCCATGATGCGGTTGTTGTTTCAGGCCGACCGCAATAGCTGAAGCATAAAGGGCGCAGCAGCAGGATAGTGGATTCCTATAGGAATAACAAACCAGTTTAGGTTGCGCTGGCCGTGCATGCAGGAGCGCCTCTTTCCCCCCTCCAAATTTATTACCCCTACCCCGTTCAACCTCAAAGAGAAGTAATATTAGGGTCCGTCACCCTCTCAGATTAATAATCTTGTTGACAGGATATTAATTTGAAGATGATTATTGTTCAAGGAGGGTAATGAGCGCTTCCAAAAAATACTTCTTATAGTCCATACCTTACGGCGTTGGTGATGTCTGACCACAGCCTTCTGTCTCGTGTACTGTCAATCTTCTTATAGTCCATGCCGTGCGTCGTTTGTGATCATGTCTGTCCACTGCCTTCTGTCCCACGAACTGCCAGTCTTCTTATAGCTCGTGGCGTTGGTGATCATGTCTGTCCACAACCTTCTGTCCTACATACTACTGATCATGTCTGTCCACAACCTTCTGTCCTACGTACTACTGATCATGTCTGTCCACTGCCTTCTGTCCCACGAACTGCCAGTCTTCTTATAGCCCATGCCGTGTGGCGTTGGTGATCATGTCTGTCCACAGCCTTCTGTCCTACGTACTACCATTCTTCTTATAGTACATTCCGTGTGGCGTTGGTGATTATGTCTGTCCACGGTCTTCTGTCTCACGTACAGTCAATCATTATATATACTGATGTTCCTTAAAGATTCACCGTTTATTCATTTAGTATCCCCCCCCCCACCCCTTTCTGCCCTGGAATAAAGAGCTTGTTTATTGTCGTGCTGTTTTGTACATAATTACATACAGACACGTGGATAGACAGATAGGCAGTTGGATGGATGGATTTATAGGCAGGCAGTTTGATGGATGGGTAAGTAGAAAAGCAGGCAGCAAACAGAAAGAAAAAAAAAGCTTTGGAGATGTGGTTTTATAGAAGAATGCTGAAAATTCCTTGGACAGACAAAATCATCAATGTGGACATTTTGAAGGAGTCTAAGTCGCAAAGACAACTTATCATAAACATCAGAAAGAGGCAACCTTAATGTTGCGCTTATTTACATTAATGAACAGAGGACATCGCCACTATGGTAAATCGTCACTGTGTTCGTCTGCATCGTGATGTCACGTGCTTAACACAGTTGACACGCTTAAGAACAGTTGAGGACTGCGTGGTCTCGAGGTATGGTGTCCGCCTCGAGTGCTGGAGGTCCCTGGTTCAAGCCCCGGTAATGCCGGGATTTTTTCTCGTGGACTTATAGTAATAAATTTCCCCTTGTCTCTGGGTAGTGAGATCGGACGCCCGTGTGTATTGTTGCGCACGTAAAATATCCCTTGGCAGTTGGAAATCGAAAAAGAGTAGCCTAACGGCGCTGCCCGGGCAAAATTTCGAGTTAAAAATCTACCCAAGTATTTCAGGATCCTCACCGGTGCTACGGAGTTCGTGCACTGAGCTGAGATTCTCCGGACTCAGGTTTGAGTTAGGAGGAGAACAGAGCACTTATGATTTGCAACCGTGTGCCGTGATGTTGATCCATCGAGTAAACTAAACTAAACTAAATTAAACAACAGTATTGACAGGTTACAAGACAATGGCATGGTCATTGTACTTTTTGTCACACTGTTAAAGAAGAAAAAACGTTAACATGTTGTGACGACTTTAAAGATTTGTGGAAAGAGAAATAGACGAAGACAGCGAGGGAAAATTCTTGACCGTCTTGTGTCATGGCACGGAAGGGAGTCAGCACACAAATGTGTGCCGTTTGACAATGCATGATGTGGAGAAGCATTATTGCCAACGCCAACAAGGCACTTGGTGATTAGGATGCTGAACTCCATTTCATTACAGTATTTTACCCATTAATTTGGGCAGAATCTGGCTACATAGCAGTGAGAACGTGGGAGTAGTATTTTGCTTTACTTTCAGCGTGATTGAGCATGCCAGATTGTCATTTACATATTTAGCAAAACAGAACTGGCGGTTCGCCTGATTACGTAACTGGAGAGGGCGAGGTAGGGAGGTGGGAATAGGAGGATTCTGTTGACCCAGATCCGTCACGCACGCCGGGGCTGAGTCCAGGCAGCGGAGTAGGTATCCTATTGGGCGGTGTCTTGTGTGAGATTACATTAGCGCATTATTAGGTGTTATCGATCCACTGTCCGCTTTCCTGGTGGGAGAGTGTGGGTCCTGCCCGCCCCAGCTCACATGTGCTGTCGTCACATGCCGCTCCTGCGGCCGAAGAATGCCTGCCAGTTGGGTGTAGTGCTTGCTGTATACTTGTTTCGTTTTAGATTGTTGAATGTGTGTTCTTTTCTGTGTTTCAAAACAGATGTTTTCTAGTCGTTATATTCTTAGATCGTGATACGTTGACCGTTTTCTATTTGATTTATTTGGTTGTTTCGAGGTTTGAGATTTTAAATATTGAGCACAACCCACTACTGGCAACGCTGATCGCATTCTGATATGAGCCTAAGGCCTATCCACGTCAATGTGGAAGCACTAGACTCGAGTTTCGAGTTTGGCCGTGTCCAGCGTGTGCCGCGTGGTCTAGTGTTTACACACCCGCTTCACACGCCAGTGATCCAGGGTTTGTTTCCGGGTCCGGTCAAGGATATGCACTACTGACGAGCTCAAACGAGAGCGAAACTCGAGTCTAATGCTTCCACATTGACGTGGATAGGCCTTAGGCTCATACCAGAATACGATCAGTGTTTTCTATTTAACTGTGTCGAGTGTACTCGTTTCTATTTAATTGCCTATAATTAGTTTTCTGATAATTTGCTTTAGTAATTTAGTGTTTTCTGTTTACTGGCAAAACATGTGTAATATTTTCTGTTTATTTGTGTATGTAGTTTAATGCTTTCTGTTTATTTGTGTACAGAGTTTAATGTTTTATGTTTATTTGTGTAGGTATTTTAATTTTTTCAATTGTCATGTATAATTTGATTTGTTCTGTTTGCTGGCGAATAATATGTAATGTTTTATGTTTGCGGGTTTAGATGGTTAATGTTTTTTTTTCGGTTTTCTTGTATGATTTGGTGTTTTCCTGTTTACTTGTGCTGTTTCGTGTTGTCTGTTACCCAGATTCGCTGCTATACAGCAGTACAGGTTTGATATAACATTTCAATGGTCTCTTTCTGGCAATCAGTCATAGTGATTTAATACATGAAATACTCATGATCTTCCCAAATGCAGCTGTTGTTTGGGCTTCTTTGCTGACACTCTGTCACGCATCTCCGTCTAATATTATTTATGTTTCCTTCACTTGCTTTGGACTCAAGCGTAGTCCATACACGTGCTACTGTTTCTGCTGCACTGGATGGATATTTGCGTGTTGATACCTTTCTCTGTTACCAGTGTCCCTTGCCATCAGGCCAACACACTCCGACTTAAATTAAAATGTCTACGGTACGGTTGCAGAGCTTTCGTTCTCCTCCGCAAGCTCAGTAACAGGCGTGTGCAAGACTGGTACTGAACGTTCACATCTGTGGGGAAGCATACTGGGGTGTAACTAGGTCATTATGCATGTATGCCCGTACGGGCTGTTGGTTTGTCGAGACTCCTATCTGTTCCACTTTTAACATGGGGCAGTGAGGAGCATTGTGTGTGATGTTCACTGGCACAGGAATAGAGCATAATGGGGCGACTTACTGACTGACTAACTTGGTCATGCTTCAGCACCACACGCATGCGAAGTAACCGGGATTAAGCCAATGTTGATATTGTTTCCTATCGGGTGTTAGGTAGTTCAATGTCTGAGGTAGTTCATTGTCTGAGGTAGTTCATTGTCTGCAGACTTCAACCTCAATACCCAGGGGGTGTAATGGTGGTAAAAGTGTCTCACAGAGCAATACATCTTGCCTACTCCAGTTATTTCCTCTGTGTGACACTTTACGCCAGGGGGCAGTAAACCCATATTTTCCGTGCCAGTAGTCAGGATTGAGCACCGAAAAATGCTGATTGAGACAGCCGGCCTCCATCTACGATACTGGCCAGATCAGCATTTTTGCCAGAGAGTGGCAGACGACTTACGGGTTGCGCGCGAGAAAGACGGGAGGCAAGAGCGGTCACCAGGGGCTGGAAGATGACTAATAGCGACCGTGCGGTGCAGTTCAGGCTGGGAAATGAGGTCAGGGGTGGTCAGGGTTGCCAGATTGTGTAACCGAGAAACCGGGACATTTCTCTTAAGGTAAAGAAAGTGGTAAAAACTCTGCTGCGGAGCAAATACAACAGGAGATTTCCGATCATCAGAAGTAGTCCCTCCCTCGCCGATTGTTTCGGCTCCTTTACCTTCCTTACACTCTCGGGGACGGGCCCATATGGGTCATGACTCCCGGATGTGTGCCTCCGTTCGTGCGTGGCCACGCAAGTTGACTTCACTGCACCGGGGTTTGTCCCACTTGCCGAGAGCATCGCGCAAAACACGAACTTCATAGCTCCAGCGATGACCCTCCTCTCTCCCCCAATCCGGTTCAGGGGTCTTCGGAAAAAGTGCACTTGTTCACTGAACGGCCATTGTTAAAAGTGTTTATTCGTGAATAAACTTTTTTTGTTGTACATTATTCATTTATGAGTTATTTACCCATTTCTGTGTAAATTATTAATTCGTGAATGTTTTACCAATTTCTGTGTAAATTATTTGATGTTTGTGTTTACTCACCCCAGTGTAATTTGTTAAATTTTGAGTTATCTACCCATCCCTGTGTACATTTTTTACTCTTTAACGCACTCTTGGGTTATCTGCCCACCCGTGTATAAATTGTTCACTTGTGAGTTATCTACCCACCACTTTGTAAATTGTTCACCCATGAGTTATCCACCCACCTCTGAGTGAATTGTTCACTCGTGAGTTATTCACCCACCTCTTGTGTAAATTGTCCACTTGTGAGTTATCCACCCGCCCCTGTGTAAATTGCCCACCCGTGAGCTGTCAACTCACTCACATGTAACGTGCCCTCGTCCCTGAGTTCGGTGCCCGGTAATAAATGAATCAATCGATCTCGTGGCTGACGTCCATCAAGTTATTTAGCTATTTGCATTTGTGCCCCCCCCCCCCCCTTTTTTCCTCCTCACCGGTAGAACTGACGCATGTAAGCACAGAGTAACGGTGTCTGATAGGCTTATGCATGTATCGCCGACTACAGATAATGGGGATGGGGAGCGTGCGGGGTGTGGAATAGAGGGTGCATGATGGGAAACGGTGTAGGATACTGAATGCGGTTGTATGTGGTGCGTACTCGGCCGCTGCTTGGTTGATTTCCATGTCGTTTCTATGGGAGAGCTGGTGGAGGAGTGCCTGTAGTATAGTATACCGTTCAACGTAAATCTTTTTCATCCCTCCCCCCATCTCTGTCTCCCCTCTTCTCTTTCTTTCCCTCTCTTCTCTTTCTCCATCGCTTCTATTTTTAGTATATCATTTCTGGTGTATTTCACGCTATATCTTCTCTCTACCCACATACTATATCGTCTCTTTACTCACACACTATATCTTTTCTCTACCCACATTCTATATCGTTTCTTTACCCACATACTGTATATTCTCTCTACCCACACACTATATCGTCTCTTTACCCAGACACAATATCTTCTCTCTACCCACATACTATATCGTCTCTACCCACACGCAATCAATATCTTCTCTGTACCCACACGCTATATCTTCTCTCTACCCACACACTATAGCTTCTCACTACCCACACATTATATCTTCTCTCTACACACACACTATGTCTGCTATCTACCCACACACTATATCTTCTATCTACCCACACACAATATCGCCTCTCTACCCACACACTGTATCCCCTCATACACACACACACACACACACACACAGAGCACCCTCTCTCTACCCACATCTTCCCCAATCCTTCCACTCCCCCCCCCCCCCTCAATTCTCATTTAACCTTATCCATGCAGATTTTATTGCCTGAGCTGTAACAATATTATCATTGATCGCCAGTTTTACATTCGGTTACATTTTCTGCCCTATTGATGAAAAATGTACATTTCTCTGATCGATTGTCCACGTGAGTTATTGATTGTTCCATTCCAGGGGTGTTTTATGATGTTCTCTGAAATTCTCTGTTATTAAATTGTCACCGAATCTGAACACTCTTTGATGGCTTGATGATCCTGTTCTCACCCTTAAAAATCATAGTATATTCAGTATTTTTCTGCCCTGTTCTATGGTATATTACCCTTAGCCATATTACATTTACCATAATACTACAGTCGTGCAGCAATTCTTTTTTGCGTATTTTCCAAGCGTTTATAATGTTGCGCAAAATGCATATATCTTTGAAAACAACTTATTCCTTTAGTGAGTTTAAACACAGAAGCCACAAACAATAGATTGCACAATGTATTGCCTGCGCGCCGAGGCCACACCCATTAGGCGTCGTATAACAGTGTAGGCTGTTATATGGGGTTTAGTTAGCTGGCACGGCGTGCAAGAAGAAAAGAAATAACTAGATGATGCACGGCTAAGCACCGTAACTAAGGGGTTAGGGACGCTCACGTGCTGACGTAGGGGGTAAACAAGGTTTCAGTTGTGACTTTGCCGCCCAGCCAGCAAGATGCTTTGACTTTTGGTACTTACTGTACGCATTTTTATATTGCTGAAGATTCTTCTAATAAACTGAATTTTATAGTCATCGCTGGCTTGACTTCATATCTACCGTTACTTTGAGTCTCGTCACTCTGCAATAGACTCAAATTGGCTGCCGCATAACCAGGATCCCGAATCATGGGTTGTTGAAGAAAACGCAAAGTACTGACCGCGGCAAGGAATTTTCCGAAGTGCGCTCAAAGAAAGTCATGCTACGGTTCTAAACTATTGCTGAATGCAGTTGGAAAAGATGGCTTCTTCCATTACCATAGCCGTGGCCTGAAACGGTCGTTCTCAAGAGGCTGCTGCTGCTCCACATCGTCATTTGCATAGGGCTATAAGAGCTCGTTGTCAAGTCAGCTTCCAGGCTCTGTTGGGTCACTCCTATACGCTGCTGTTAGGATACTGGATACATCATCTAACCGAGTATCTCAATGTTACGAACCTGAATTACTACCAAGAGTCTACCTGCAGCCGTAAAATCGTTTTGCTGATTTGAAAACTGGTCTAATTGGGCAGCCGCAACAACGCTGAAGCTTACTCAAGTTTGAGAGGAAAATGTCCAGCTCATGAAGATGTTTATCATAAAGTGCGATTCAGCTGCATTGGGCTCCTCTGAGGCGGGTGGGCATAATGGTTGCCGGCCCTGCTAAAGAGGAGAGCATATTTCAATCGCCTTGTTCCTCTGACCGAAGTTGAGCTCGAGGCGTTGCCAGATCAAAACGATACAGAAGAACCAAGTAAGTCAGAAGTGCTCTTTTACGGGTGAAGTCAGAGGTGCCCTTTCACGGGTGAAGTCAGACGTGCCCAACCACGGGTGAAGTTGCTCATCACACTAGCGAAGCCAGAAAACTGAACCCAGAGGTTTTCCAGGATCGAAACTAACAGAACAAGTAAATATCAAGCTCTCGTCAATTGGAAGTATTTTGAAGGACACTACTCACTAAGGAAGTTACAGCCTCAAGTGAATCCTTACATAAAAACTATTGATTATATCTTATTTTAATTGTAATTGTGCAATATTTTTTTCATAGATTGACCTTATTTGAGTAATTAACAAAGATACTAAAATGGCACAGGATGAGGCGTCGTTGACACAAATTTTGGGCGGAGTAGATAGAGCAATAGGCAGACTTAACACAGCAATAAAACAGCAAGGGGTACAGGAAGAAAGTTTGAGAAGGAGATTTAGATTAAGAGTAGGACGAGAGATAGGAAGCAATAGAGAAGAGAGAATTGAGGCACCTATGGAGATAGGACAAGCAAGGTACGGATGGAGAAGACGGGGAGAAATACAGACACTGCAAGGAAATAATAACGAAAGTAATCAAGATAGAGGAAGACAAATAAGAAATCCTATAAGAGAGACAGTAGCTAGTACAAATATGGTCTGTTGGAATTGTGGACAGAGGGGACACACTTTTAGATTTTGTGGTAACAGACGTGCTCAGGTTAGTACACAGAATAGAAGTGTTAATAGTAGACCAAATAGGAATTTTAGAGAAATGCAAAGAAGACGCGGAGTTAATCAGACCAGCACAGAAATACTGACACTGGTAAGAAATTATAGAAGACAACGTAGTCGAGGTTTCCAATCGAATGGCGAGTATGATACCATTACGCTAAGGCCACGTCAAAGTTCAACCTGCTTTAGAAGACAACCGCTTTATAACAATGACAGAAACTACCGCAGACGGGAGGTAAACGACGTGACGAGAACACGAAGGTATGAAGAGAGACAACATAGCAGGCCAGAAGTCAATGGTTGGCAGAGACAGAATTTTTATAAGAAAAGATGGAACTGGAACTGGCCATCTAATAATGAAGAGCTGAGAACATTGCGAAGTCAATGGTTTGAGATCAGAAGGTTGAGATATGCACTCGCAAAGTCAAACAAAAGTGAAAATCAGCATCAGACTAATAGAACCTTAGCTGATGATCAACAGGTGTTTTCAGTTGTTAGAAGTAGACAAGAAAGAGAGACACAGACGCAGATGATGGAAGTGGTAGATAATAATACGCAGACGCAGGTAGACACGGTACAACCGACTAAAACGATAGGAAGGGGAACACAAATTATTAAGACGGTAGAACTTACAGAACCAGCACAAGTAAAAATTGAAAAGGTGCCGCCAGTCAAAATTAAAGAGAAAAATTTAACATTATTGAAGAAGTGGAGATATGGCAAATAGATTGATAAGAAAGACTCTGCAGATGGCAGATTTGTTGCTGATTTAATGAGGGTTGGACATATAGCTGATTGCGTTAAGATTTTTATAGTAATTGGTATAAACAATACTTATAGTTTACAGTGCATATAAATGTTAAACTTGTTTTAGAGTAGTGGAATAGGCATGACTTGTGTTCTTTGTAGTGAATAGATATATATTACATTGGTCCGTATAAGAGACCAATGTTGTTTGGTTACAATAAATAGTTGATTTTATTTGAGCTTGATTACTATTTATGTATATTTATTTTGAAAAATGTGGGGATATATGAAAACATGTTTGAAAACAGGGGGGGGGGGGGGGGAGGGGGGGGTGATATTGTTCTATTTTGATTTGCCTTGACTCCAGTTATTTATGAATTGTGGTTTTATTTAGCTAGTATGTTACTTGGGTTATTTATTTTCACTTGCAAAACTTATGATGATTTTGCTTCTTGAGTTGCCTGATCGTGTTTAAAACAGTTTTTCTTTTGGCGTTCAGTTGTGGGGAATTATAAAATATGAACTGGTCCATATTAAAGAGACTTGCTAATAGGGTCCTTGGGAGTTCTGGATGCAGAGTTACGTTCTGAAAATATGAGGCAACTTTAAGAAATGATCTTCATGGGGTACAGAAATCACATGGATTGAGAGCCATGGAGAGATATAGTTGGCATCTATGAATGTTGCTGTTCTTCTCTATGAATGTTGCTGATCTTCTCTATGAATGTTGCTGTCCTTTTCTATGGTTGTTAGAAAAATAGTTACCAGTTGCTCGCTATGAGTTAATAGAAATACATGGATGTGGTGGATAAAATAGGATGTTGCTGATCTTCTCTATGAATGTTGCTGTTCTTCTCTATGAATGTTGCTGTCCTTCTCTATAGATGTTGCTGATCTTCTGTATGAATGTTGCTGTCCTTCTCTGTAGATGTTGCTGATCTTCTGTATGAATGTTGCTGTCCTTCTCTATAGATGTTGCTGTTCTTCTCTATGAATGTTGCTGTTCTTCTCTATGAATGTTGCTGATCTTCTCTATGAATGTTGCTGATTTTCTCTATGAATGTTTCTATTCTTCTCTATGAATGTTTGCTATTCTTCTCTATGAATGTTGCTATTCTTCTCTATGAATGTTGCTGATCTTCTCTATGCATATTGCTGTTCTTCTCTATGAATGTTGCTGTTCTTCTCTATGAATGTTGCTGTTCTTCTCTATGAATGTTGCTGTTCTTCTCTATGAATGTTGCTGATCTTCTCTATGAATGTTGCTGTTCTTCTCTATGAATGTTGCTGTTCTTCTCTATGAATGTTGCTGATCTTCTCTATGAATATTGCTGTTCTTCTCTATGAATGTTGCTGTTCTTCTCTATGAATGTTGCTGTTCTTCTCTATGAATGTTGCTGTTCTTCTTTATGAATGTTGCTGTTCTTCTCTATGAATGTTGCTGTTATTCTCTATGAATGTTGCTGATCTTCTCTATGAATGTTGCTGATCTTCTCTATGAATGTTGCTGTTCTTCTCTATGAATGTTGCTGATCTTCTCTATGAATGTTGCTGCTCTTCTCTATGAATGTTGCTGATCTTCTCTATGAATGTTGCTGATCTTCTCTATGAATGTTGCTGTCCTTCTCTATAGATGTTGCTGTTCTTCTCTATGAATGTTGCTGATCTTCTCTATGAATGTTGCTATTCTTCTCTATGAATGTTGCTATTCTTCTCTATGAATGTTGCTGTTCTTCTCTATGAATGTTGCTGGTCTTGTCTATGAATGTTGCTGTCCTTCTCTATGAATGTTGCTGATCTTCTCTATGAATGTTGCTGATCTTCTCTATGAATGTTGCTGTTCTTCTCTATGAATGTTGCTGTCCTTCTCTATAGATGTTGCTGATCTTCTGTATGAATGTTGCTGTCCTTCTCTATAGATGTTGCTGTTCTTCTCTATGAATGTTGCTGTTCTTCTCTATGAATGTTGCTGATCTTCTCTATGAATGTTGCTGATCTTCTCTATGAATGTTGCTGATCTTCTCTATGAATGTTGATATTCTTTTCTATGAATGTTGCTATTCTTCTCTATGAATGTTGCTATTCTTCTCTATGAATGTTGCTGTTCTTCTCTATGAATGTTGCTGTTCTTCTCTATGAATGTTGCTGATCTTCTCTATGAATGTTGGTGATCTTCTCTATGAATGTTGCTGATCTTCTCTATGAATGTTGCTGTTCTTCTCTATGAATGGTGCTGTTCTTCTCTTTGAATGTTGCTGTTCTTCTCTATGAATGTTGCTGTTCTTTTCTATGAAGGTTGCTGTTTTTCTCTATGAAGGTTGCTGTTCTTCTCTATGAAGGTTGCTGTTCTTCTCTATGAATGTTGCTGTTCTTCTCTATGAATGTTGCTGTTCTTCTCTATGAATGTTGCTGATCTTCTCTATGAATGTTGCTGTTCTTCTCTATGAATGTTGCTGATCTTCTTTATGAATGTTGCTGATCTTCTCTATGAATGTTGCTGTTCTTCTCTATGAATGTTGCTGATCATCTCTATGAATGTTGCTGATCTTCTCTATGAATGTTGTTGTCCCTCTCTATGAATGTTGCTGATCTTCTCTATGAATGTTGCTGATCTTCTCTATGAATGTTGCTGATCTTCTCTATGAATGTTGCTGATCTTCTCTATGAATGTTGCTGATCTTCTCTATGAATGTTGCTGTTCTTCTCTATGAATGTTGCTGATCTTCTCTATGAATGTTGCTGATCTTCTCTATGAATGTTGCTGATCTTCTCTATGAATGTTGCTGATCTTCTCTATGAATGTTGCTGATCTTCTCTATGAATGTTGCTGATCTTCTCTATGAATGTTGCTGATCTTCTCTATGGATGTTGCTGTCCTTCTCTATAGATGTTGCTGTCCTTCTCTATAGATGTTGCTGATCTTCTCTATGGATGTTGATGTTATTCTCCATAGATGTTGATGTTCCTCTCTGTGGATGGTGATATGTTGGGCAATGAGTTTGGATGCAAGATTAGTTTCCAGCAAGGTGGGACGCATAATGTGACGAATCCGACGTGCATACAACCTGTGTGTTACTAGAACGATCAGCATCTACTCCTTACGACATTAGCTCATACAACCTGTGTGTTACTAGAACGATCAGCATCTACTCCTTACGACATTAGCTCATACAACCTGTGTGTTACTAGAACGATCAGCATCTGCTCCGACGGAGCACCACATATTGTGTTCGAACGCTATGTCGTCTATTTTTAAAACCAACAAAAACACTATGCTATTTTGATGTTGTATTCAAGCTGACAATGAAGCGAAGAGCTCCTATCCTCATTCAACTTTGTTTCGTCTTTCTGATGCCAAATTTTAATCACTCATTTGTAGCCAAACAAGGAGGTTTGTTGACACTAGCGGCGGACTTAGAAGTTTGCAATGTTGCAAATGACGTCAGCAAATACAACAAACAATTGCATTGATCACCATCCAAGGAAGCAATTAATTATCAGCGGCGCGAAAGTTGGACACGCAGACCTGTCTGTTGTCTTGGCTGTGGCGTACTGTATGTTGTGATTGTACATTCTTTCATTGTATGATTGCTGTGTGTTCACACTCTAATTTGATTTGTTGCAGCGGTACATTTGTTTTTTAATCACCAACTGATAGGAAACGTTGGTGTTGTGGTTAGTGGGCGTGCTTGCATAGTTGATGGCCCGAGCTGATGTTGCTGCTTCTTCTTTTCTTCTTCTCCTTCTTCTCCTCCTCCTCCTCCTCCCCCCCCCCATTCTTCTTCTTCTTCTTCTCTTCTTCTTCTTCTTCTTCTTCTTCTTCTTTCCCCCCTCCTCCCCTTCTTCTTCTCCTTCTTCTTCTTCTCTTCTTCTTCTTCTTCTTCTTCTTCTTCTTCTTCTACTACTACTACTACTACTACTACTACTACTACTACTACTACTACTACTACTACTACTACTACTACTACTACTACTACTACTACTACTCCGCCTTATCTCTCTTCTTCATTTTCTCCTATTCTTATCCATCTTATTCTCCTCCTTTTCCTCCTCCATCTCCCTGTCTTCTCCCTCTGCTTTTGTCTACACCTTCCCACATCAGCTAGAATATATGTACAGAACACCCAACAGTGTTTTTGACATGTCAAATGGAGCCGACATATTTTTTCTGTCCGGCCTCTTGTCACTCCAGGTTGAATCCTTGGCTGTGGCGGGATTATCAGCTCTGGGCTTGATCCAGCCGCATAACACGGGCAAAGAGATAAGTTTAGGAATTTTCTGGAAATGTAATGAGAAAGAGTTCACCCTATCTCACCTGTCATAACTTGTAACATATGAAACACCTCAATGTATGGGAAGTCCAGGCGGCCGGTCTGATGTTGAATGCTGATTGGGCTATACAAATGTTTGGCTTACAGCATGTATGCAATACCCCTTAGCTGATTTAGTCGCATACATAACTGTCATTTACTGCCAGTATAGTAATGGCAGGTGGGTCTTGAGCCTGAGGAATTAAGGCCGCCTGGCTATTGCAGTCGCTGCGAACTGTGCAGGTTAAGAGTTTTCTTTTCGCCCCCGACAGAAAAAAAAAACTCCACACCTTACCGAGGATTCGAACCCGGGTCTCCTGAAGGAGAATCCAGCGTTCTAGCCACTCGGCCAGCCGCTCCTCTACCCGGTGTATGGATGCTGAGGTCAGTTGGACTGAAATGTTGACTTCTTGTCCTTGACTTTTGGACGTAAATTACAAGAACCTCTGAAGTCTGAGTGGGTTCGCCTGATGGCGAGGGACACTGGTAATACTGAAAGCTAATCCACACGCAAAATTCAGTCCAGTGCACTAGAAGTAGTGTGTATGGACTACGCTTGAGTTCAGAGCGAGCAAGCGCAAAAAGGGGCGATAATATTATCAATGGGCACTGAATCAGAAGAGATTCACAGGGTTCTTTAATGTGTTGTACTGACTTGCCCCATCAGAGGCAGGTGGGTGTGTCCCGCGTCTGTACGGCTCTGGGGTCTAAGCTGCCTGATTATGAGGATACCAGAGAGATGTCAGATTGTTCTGGCAGTTGTCTGGAAGGTAAGTCGGCGAGGAATGGGACTCCTACCATACGTCATTATATTAAGCAGAGACATAGGCGAACCCCCCCCCCCCCCCCATATATATATATATATATATATATATATATATATATACACACACACACACACACACACACACACACACACACACACACACACATTTGTTTTCGCATATCCTTTACAGGACATCGCTGTCAACACAGCTGTCGTTGATTTCTTGGCAAGATTTCGCTCAGTAGTTTCCCATTGCTTTCTGAGTGACCGGCTCACTTATCCCGTAAGTTACCAACGCGGCGAGAACCGCTTCCAATTCTCGCGCGCTGCGTTAACTACATGGATAAACGGGATTAAGGATAAAGTCTTTTAACCCCTAGGATTACACACATACAGACATGATTATACACAAATAGAGACGTGTATGTACAAATAATCACAATTACATACAGACATGCTAACAGAAAGGAAGGTACACCGATTGACAGAAACACAGACGCAGATTCAGTGCGTAGAAACATATGTACAGATACACACAGAAATACGGGCACACACTGGCAGACTCAGAGAGATGCAGATGATTGCTTGGACACACTCAGGTCGACACACACACACACACACAGATAGACACACAGAGATATGAGACGTAGACACAGACAGATAGACGAAAAGTCATACACAGATAGACACCTCGACACACGCAGTTAGGCTCTTAGACATACGCATATAAGCAGGTAGGCATACTTAGGTACATAGACATACACAGATAGACATACGTAGACATACACAAATAGGCACACGGACATACACATAGTCACGTAGGCATTGTTAAGTACATAGACACACAGATAAAGAAAGACATACACAGGTAGACACACATAGGCACATATACATACACAATTATGCACAATGTACCTGTGCGGGCTGTTGGCTTGCCGAGACTCCTGTCTGTTCCACTTTTCACATTGGGCAGTAAGGAGCATTTTGTGTGATATTCACTGGCACAGGAACGGAGCATAATGGAGACGACCCGTTGCTGTGAAGTTGGAACCGCGACTAACTAACTAACTATATACATACACAAATAGGCACATAGACATACACAGATAGATACACAGATAAACAGACATAGACATACACAGGTAGACAGACATACACATATAGACATACACAGACAGGCACATAGACATACACAGATAGGCACAGAGACATACGCATATAGACACACATAGACATACACAGGTAGACAGACATACGCACATAGACATACACAGGTAGACAGACATACGCACATAGACACACATAAACATACACAGGTAGACAGACATACACACATAGACATACATAGACATACACAGGTAGACAGACATACGCACATAGACATACACAGGTAGACAGACATACGCATATGGACACACATAGACATACACAGGTAGACAGACATACGCACATAGACATACACAGGTAGACAGACATACGCACATAGACATACACAGGTAGACAGACATACGCATATGGACACACATAGACATACACAGGTAGACAGACATACGCACATAGACATACACAGGTAGACAGACATACGCACATAGACATACACAGGTAGACAGACATACGCATATGGACACACATAGACATACACAGGTAGACAGACATACACATATAGACACACATAGACATACACAGGTAGACAGACACACGCATATAGACACACATAGACATACACAGGTAGACAGACATACGCATATAGACACACATAGACATACACAGGTAGACAGACATACGCACATAGACACACATAGACATACACAGATAGGCACAGAGACATACACATATAGACACACATAGACATACACAGATAGGCACAGAGACATACACAGGTAGACAGACATACACATATAGACACACATAGACATACACAGATAGACAGACATACGCATATAGACACACATAGACATACACAGATAGGCACAGAGACATACGCATATAGACACACATAGACATACACAGGTAGACAGACATACGCACATAGACATACACAGGTAGACAGACATACGCATATGGACACACATAGACATACACAGGTAGACAGACATACGCACATAGACATACACAGGTAGACAGACATACGCATATGGACACACATAGACATACACAGGTAGACAGACATACACATATAGACACACATAGACATACACAGGTAGACAGACACACGCATATAGACACACATAGACATACACAGGTAGACAGACATACGCATATAGACACACATAGACATACACAGATAGGCACAGAGACATACACATATAGACACACATAGACATACACAGATAGGCACAGAGACATACACATATAGACACACATAGACATATACAGGTAGACAGACATACGCACATAGACACACATAGACATACCCAGGTAGACAGACATACACATATAGACACACATAGACATACGCAGGTAGACAGACATACGCATATAGAGACACATAGACATACACAGGTAGACAGACATACGCATATAGACACAGGTAGACAGATATACGCATATAGACACAGACATACACAGGTAGGCACATAAGACATACGCATATAGACACACATAAACATACACAAATAGGCACATAGACATACGCATATGGACACGCATAGACATACACAGACAGGCACATAGACATACACAGATAGGCACATAGACATACACAGACATACACGGATAACATACAGACATACACATAGGCACATAGACTCGGACACAGAGATCGCGGAAACAGTCGCGTGGACACACGCATGCTAATGAGGGAGAGAGAGAGGGGGGAGGGGGAGAGAGTGGAGTGGGAGGAAGACATTTCCAGTGCAGCACTCCTCACCCATCTCGTCCGTGTGCCTCCTCCCTGCGGCAGCGAGACAGCCGGCAGCAGCCACCGATCCCCACCACGAAGTCCTGGTCCCCAGGATTGAGAGTACATAAGTCTTGATATCCCTCCAGCGTTGTCTGTCACACGTCGGGTCACATCGCTGCCGCACACTCACTTGATAGGTCACACAGCCGAACACACTCACTCCCACGCTCACACATACACTCACTGGTTGACAGCCCGCGGGTTGGTGGTGTGTGTATGTGTGTGCGCGCGTGCGATCTCGGCGCTTGTGTGTATGTGCTTGTGTGTAGTGTGTGTTGCCTGCTGTTGTATTAACGTGTTGCTTCGCGCTCGTGGATACTAGCTGCAGAGGTAAGTAAACCGTAAGTACAGTCAGCGACAGTTGACTATGTTGACCTCGTTTCTCCTCTTCTTCGTTCGTCTATTTTTTGTTTGTTTTGTTTGGACGTCATTGCATTGTGACAGATTACAGCAGAGCTGCGATATTTGCGTCTTTCGGCCGACACATCCGACTTTGATAACCGGGTTAGCCGGGCGCGGGAGAAGGTCATTTGATTTCACTTTTGTCGCTGTGGTAACAAACCCAAATTGTCCTTCTTGTGACTTGCAACTCTTCCTGTACCCAGCGACTCACCATAAGTGCCCAGGTTACTCTGAAGATAATCATCAGTGAATTTATTATTGAGTGTATTAGTGTATGCGTGATGCAATCGAGTGTGTGATTTGGTATTGTTGTTGTTAGTTGCTTTACAGGACGTCGCAGTCAACCCCAGCATTTCTAAAGTTGTTTGTAGTCTCATAGCAAGTATACGGTTTGCCATTGATTTCTGAACGACCGGCACCCATACCATTTCGCAAAAAACCAACGCAAGACGATCTGCTGCCAAATCTCCCGCAGCTGTATGTGGGATTACGAACTGCGTCCGTAACGCCCTCGCCGCGGAGCGGCTTTGGTATTGTACTAAACAGTTAATTAATTTTTAGTATATTCGTGTTTAAGTGATGTACTTGAGTGTGAGATTTGATATTGTAATAAACTGTTAATTCATTGTTGAGTGTATACGTAATGTACTCGAGTGTGTGATTTAGTATTGTACATAAACATACACAGTTCATTCATTGTTGAGTGTATACATAATGTACTCGAGTAGTGATTTAGTATTGTACATAAACATTTCATTCATTGTTGAGTGTATTCGTGTATATGTGCTAAACTTGACTGAGTGATTTACTCGTAGCATTGTGCTAAACCGTTAATTCATTGTTGTGTGTATTCGTGTACGCGTGATGTATCCGAATGTTCGTAAATAAATTCACAAGCATTGTTGGACGCTTATAGAAGTAGAAGAAAGGAGGAAAGGTTAGAGGACACACTTGACAATATAAAAATTGAAAGCTATAATTACCGACTGGGATTCGAACCTGCAACCTCCAAATGACGACAGTGCCTCGCTGCAGAAACAGGTGTACATCGACGCATGGCCATGATTTAGTATTGTGCTAAACAGTTAATGCATTGTTTGGTGTGTGCTCCAGGCTATATGATGTATGGATTAAGAATGTAGTCTTTGAGAGAGCGAGAGAGAGAGAGAGAGAGAGAGAGAGAGAGAGAGAGAGAGAGAGAGAGAGAGAGAGAGAGAGAGAGAGAGAGAGAGAGGTCTAGACTATGTTATCCACGAATCCATCATTTAGTATGTGCACAGCTGTGTGTTATAAGTCCGGTGTTCGACCCACTACGTCTCTGCTCCTAATCCTGCTGTTATAAACACAGCCTGTATTTATGCCAGCCGTAAAGAACACAGCCTGTGTTTATGCCAGCCGTATAGAACACATAGAGCGGGGTAGGGGTATCCCCTATCAAAGGAGAAGTAAGGCGCCTCCTTCCCTCCGCTAGCCTACGGGACACCCTTGGGCAAGGTGGAGTACCCGTTTAGCCCCCCGATCAGGGTTACGTGAAGCCATGGGTGCAGGTGGTGGATGAAGATGGAAAGCAGCCGACAGATAGTTGTAGGTTATGGTCTCCACCTTCACGACGGTAGGCAGAGGATCTCTTTTTTGAGGAGACAATGGCTACGGTCACTGACCAGTATGGTCACTGCTAGGAAGGAAAGCAATGGCAAACTACCTTCTTTACAGATGCCAAGAAAACCATGTTGTGTAAACTCATCGATAATCAGAGTCCACGACTCTGGTGATCGAGTGAAATGGCAGAACATGAACGCCCACGCTTACCGGCATGGCATATGATAGATGGATGGATAGAACACATGGCCACGTCAATCCAAACAACAATCAGACAACAGCAACCACCACCAATGAATGGTTGCAGTTTCGATTTTTCACCAGTAATTCACACATTTTAAGAAGTTACAACAGGCGTATTTTCGCCAGTAATTCACACGTTTTAACAAGTTACAATAGGCGTATTGTCTCCAGTAATTCACACATTTGAGCAAGTTACAATAGGCTTATTTTCTCCAGTAATTCACACATTTCAACAAGTTACAATGTGCATATTCTCTCCATTAATTCACACATATTAAAAAGCTACAATATGCTTATTTTCTACAATAATTCACACACGTTAACAGTTACAATAGGCGTATTTTCTCCAGTAATTCACACATTTCAACAAGTTAACAATAGCCGTATTTTCTCCAGTAATTCACACAAATTAACAAGTTACAATAGCCAGGCGCGCGCGCGCACACACACACACACTTATATACAATATATTATGTCTCGCTTGCACGTAGCGGTGAGCGTCTAACTTTTCTATGATCGTTTGCCTGCTGCCCATAAAGACACCCCCTGTACCAACTCGAAGCTCCCCTGGGCATTGGGTTGGAGACTGTTGACAATTAAATGCCTGAAATCCCATGGAGGGAACATTGCTAGCCTAGGCCTCATTCAGCCAGTGTGTATGTCCTTGGCTGAATCTCGGTCTGGTTGCATCCTAATATGCTTCTCCACAGTGAAGTTCCTCTACCAGTCTCGCACACCCCGCTGGTTTCTGAGCTTGGAGATGGACATGAGAGCGCAGTGTCACAGTCCCCCGTGGAGATGGTCCATGTCGGGAGAAAAGTCTTTACACCAACCCCACTCTGATAGATCCACGTTCTATTCAGTGCTCAAACGACTTGACCGCCAATGCATCGAACTTCGCGCTCAATCTTCTGACCTACTGAGCACTGACCTACCAAAAAACCAACCAATGTACCTACCTACCTAACTACCAACGCAGAGGACGCCTTAAATTATAAAGCTGCATTACTTTATGTTATGTTATAGTTGTGTTTTGTGTGTGCTTGTTTGCTGATGAAGGCTAGTCGCCGCAACGTCCTGTAGTTTTTCGTAATTCTATTCTGTAAAGCCGCATTACTTTGCGTTATTTTATATTGTTTGAATCTCAAAGGGGACGACGTAATGAAACGAATAGACGTGATCGACTTAACTGATTCAGTAATTCTGTTCTATAAAGCTGCATTACCGGTCTCCCTGGTCTAGGAGTTACACGATTTTCTCCGCAATCCCGTATACTCTCGTGAGTGTGCGCGAGAATCGGTAGCGGTTCTCTCCGCGTCGATAACTTACGGGGTATGTGAGCCGGTCGCTCAGAAAGCAATGGCAAACTACTGAGCGTAAATCTTGCGAAGAATTCAACAATCAGCTGAAAGATGCTGATGTTGACAGGGGTGTCCTGTAAAAGATATGCGAACAAAAAAATTAAAAGATACATTATTGTGTAGTATTTTGTAATGTTTAAATCTCAAAGGGGACGACGTAATGAAACGAATATGCCATCGACTTAACTGATTATGTTCCGAAGGATAATATATCGCCAAATGTGACCTTTCATTTGGACAGAAGGACGATATATCACTATACTAGGGTCATTGTGTTATTTGTTTTGTTTCTTAGTATCTTCGCTAATTTCAATGATAGTACTTGCTCATTTTATTGTGTACCATATTTCGTCCAAACGTACTTTTTTATGTGGCAATGAATCAGTAAGCCAAACATTATTTGCTGCTGAACCGATAATAAGGTATAAAATCACCTCGATAAAAAGTTAGTTGCACATCATTTACAGAACGTAGCAGTCAATTCCAGCATTATTTGTTGTTGTTGTGATTCCTGGGAAAGTTTATGTTCAGTAGTTTGCCATTGCTTTCTGAACGACCGGTACTCATACCACTGGAGGGAAGCCAACGCATAGCGGTCTGCTTCAAAAATCACCCGCCTCTGTGTTTCGAACGATGTATGCGGAATTGCGAATTGCACAGAGCCGGCTACCTACTCCATTTGTGTGGGTGGACAAGAGAGTTAACCAGTCTTCATGACTACCCGCCTATTTTTATGTTTGCGTTATTACTTAACATTCACGCTATCGTGACTTTCTCCACAAAGATCTACACAAAGATCACAAAGATTCTCCACAAAGATCACGCTATCGTGACTTTCCCCACAAAGTCCGTGGAACCCAATCCGGACATCCTTCGGACACGTCACATGCAGAGCAGTGAATATTCTCGTGTGTAGCGCGGTAAGACACTCGGTTGTTAGTTTCTCCGGTGAACTAGTTGACGTTTTGACCTACAAAACTAGGACTCCAGCTTGGAGATATTGGTGAAGCTGTCAGGTTGCGTCCCATTACCCCAGCAGTTGTTGCCACGTATTGTGCGGTTTAGCGAGTCACGAGTGATCGTTACTTAACAAATGTTGAGGGGTTACTGAAGTGACAGCACAATCTACTGAATCTACTGGCTCTGTTAGCGGTACGCCGCCCTATTTCCCCTGACTGTAAAATAATCGTCGAGGTGAAGTATAAACAGCGGGAGAGTGCCCGCTTATGGGCTTCAATCAATCAATAATGTGCCATGCCGGAAAGCGTGGGCGTCTCATGACTCGCCATTTCACTCGATCACCAGTGTCGTGGATCAGCTCAGTGTTCCTGTCTCGTCCATGCCATGTGGCCAAGCCATCCAGGTATTTTCCTCTCGGTCTTGAAGCCCTATGGGCTTCATGTATCGATATTCCCATAGACTCTGCTGTTCCCTCCGTCCATCGTTTACGTGGTCGGCCTCTTCCTCTGCCTCCATCCGGTTTGTACATCATTGCTTGTTGTGGTATACTGTTAGTTGGTAGCCTAATCTACTTGCATGGCCAAACCATTTGACTTGCTGCCTTCTAATAAAATCTAGTGCTGCTATAACCCCCACTTTAGTCCTGTTTCTTAATTTCTGATCTTATCTCTTCTTGATACATCGAGTATTCTTCTCAGGAATCTCATTTCTGTTGTGAATTTTCTTTTCTCTTTTTCTGTCATTGTCCAGGTTTGGCATTGGTAGCATAGAGTTGGCAGGAAGATTATTTTGTAAAGTGCTTTCTTAGTAACTATTGATACATGTTTGTTCTATAATAAAGGTGCCATTTGTCCAATGAGTTGGTTTGCCTTATTGCATCTATTCTCGATCTCGTCTTCTGATTTGCTAGATGATATTATACTTTCTAGGTACTTGAAACACTTTACTTGTTTCAGGAGGTGTTCGTTTAAGTGAATCGTTGTTGATTTTTCTTCTTTAGTTACAGTCATTACTTCTGTTTACTTGTGCTAGCTAATTTTCATGTTATGTTCCCTACACATTTCATTTAGGCTATTTATGTGGTCTTGTAATTCAGCTTCTGATTTTGCTATTAGTTCTTGGTCATCCGCAAACAGGAGTTATTAAATGGTGTAATTTGCAGATGGTTCTTCTTCTGTGTTCTGGTCATGCTGTGTTTTTGCTATCTCTGTTTGGCTGGTTTCTTTACATATGTTGTCTATATATGTTATAAACAAGAGAGGGGACATGACACAACCTTGTCGTACTCCGGATCTTATGGTGAAGGGTTCTGCGTGTCCTCCAGTTGCTCTCACTATGCATTCACTGTTGTTGTATAAGCTTCTACATGGGTTTGTTAGATGTGTACTCACTCCATATTGTTTAAGGATTTCCCACAGCTTGTTTCTATCTACTCTATCAAATGCGTTTTCTTGGTCAACAAAGGCTAAGTATAGTGTTTCATTGAATTCAATTGATTTTTCTATAAGTTGTCTAAGAGCAAGCATGGCATCTGTGCATCCTTTGTTTTTCCTAAATCCAAGTTGTGTTTCGCTTAGCTGGGGTTCTAAAGTAGTTCGTAATCTTTTCTCCTTAATTTTGCAAAATATTTTCCCAGTATGACTCAAAAGGCCTGTGTATTGTGTGATAGGTACCAGGAAATGGGAAGTAAAGGCGGCCGATGTGATTCTAACCTCACGCCCCGCCGAGTGCCCATTGGTCTATACAAATATGCGTCTAGTACCGTACCTAAGGCCCAATGCGTCTAGTACCCTACCTAGGGCCCAATGCGTCTAGTACTGCACCTAAGGCTCAATGCGTCTAGTACCCTACCTAAGGCCCAATGCGTCTAGTACCGCACCTAAGGCCCAATGCGTCTAGTACCCTACCTAAGGCCCAATGCGTCTAGTACCGCACCTAAGGCCCAATGCGTCTAATACTGTACCTAAGGCCCAATGCGTCTAGTGCCGTACCTGCCCAATAAACAGGTTCCTACTTCTTGACTTTCTTTTCAGGACGTTTATTAAAGGGGATGGGAACATGTTAGCGGGGATGGGAACATGTTAGAAGGAATGGGAACATGTTAGAGGGAATGGGAACATGTTAGAGGGGATGGGAACATGTTAGAGGGATGGGAACATGTTAGAGGAGATGGGGGAATGTTAGAGGGGATGGGAACATGTTAGAGGGGATGGGAACATGTTAAAGGAGATGAGGGCATGTTAGAGGAGATGGGAACATGTTAGAGGAGATGGGAACATGTTAGAGGGGATGGGAACATGTTAGAGTTGATGGGAGAATGGTAGAGGAGATGGGGACATGTTAGAGGAGATAGGGACATGTTAGAGGGGATGGGGACATGTTAGAGGGGATGGGAGTATGTTAGAGGAGATGGGAGCATGTTAGAGGAGAGGGAACATGTTAGAGGGAAAGGGGACATGTTAGAGGAGATGGAGGAATGTTAGAGGGGATGGGAACATGTTAGAGGGTATGGGAACATGCTAGAGGGGATGGGGGAATGTTAGAGGGGATGGGAACATGTTAGAGGGGATGGGGACATGTTAGAGGGGTTGGGGACATGTTAGAGGAGGTAGGGACATGTTAGAGGAGATAGGAACATGTTAGAGGTGACGGTAACATGTTGTGTTAGAGATTTTTTTAAGAGTAGAACGGAACATGTTAGAGGAGAAGGGAACATGTTAGAGGAGAAGGGAACATATTAGAGGAGAAGGGAACATGTTTTGTTAGAGGAGATAGGAGCATGTTTTGTTAGAGGAGATAGGAACATGTTTTGTTAGAGGAAATGGTAACTGTGTTAAAGAAGAAGAGAACACGTGTTCATGAAGGAGATAGGAACATGTTCAACTCCCATTTTTAGGCATGTCACTAGGGAAACCAAGAGGATATTGCGCCGGCATGAGAGATCAATTCACGGGTATTGATTAGCACTGGAAGAAGGTAAAACCAGAGGGCGTCATAGAGACTAGAGTATTGTCAAGCGATATCCACGCCCACTTTCCAATTTTCAACTACTTCTGTTCGTTTTTTTTCTTCGGAGTATTCTCTCAATTCATTTGCAGTTGCTTGCTTCTCCTCCTCCAATACTACTACTACTACTACTACTACTACTACTACTACTACTACTACTACTACTACTACTACTACTACTACTGCTGCTGCTGCTGCTGCTGCTGCTCCTGCTGCTGCTGCTGCTCCTGCTGCTGCTGCTGCTGCTGCTGCTCCTGCTGCTGCTGCTGCTGCTGCGAATACTACTACTACTGCAACCACTGCTGCTGCTGCCCATCGTCTTAGTTTCCTCAAGTCCCCCTCCCCACCCATTTCTTCTTCTTCTTCTTCTTCTCCTCATTCTTCTTCTACCATTCCTCTTACTTCATCTGTTCCTTCTCCTTCCTCCCTTCACCACCACAACCTCCCATTCCCTAGGCCATAAACTTGAATACATTTAAACACATCGGCAGCTAGCACGAGTTCGTTGATTTCCCAGCAGAGTTTGTCTTGGAGTGGAGCCCACGTAGAACCACGTTTAGAAAGTCGTGTGGGCAGGGGGAAGGGAGGGAGGATGATATATTTAGACTGTGGCGAACATTACTTCATATGGACAACAATCACCTTCGGATTAATAAGCCTGCGAGGGTAAACCCAGGACTATCAGTCTGAGCCGGTGATGAACCCCAACTATAACTTCTTGAAGTTGAACGGGGTAGAGGTAATGTTGACATAGAATCGAAATCGAAACGGAAAACACTGATTCAAACTCTGACTTTAAAAGTTAGTTGCATAACCTTTACAGGACGTCGCAGTCAGCCTCAGAATTTTTTTTGGCTGTTGGTGATTTCTTGGAAAGTTTACCATTGCTTTCTGAACGACCGCCATGGACACCAGTGTATGAATACCAGCGCAAAGTTGGCTGCTTTCAACTACCCGCAGCTGTGTTTCGAACGCAATATGCGGGATTGCGAATCGAGTTCGTAACCCCTTCGCCAATTCGCTGGTCGAAATTATAAGAGCGCTCGCTTTTAGACTTCCGGTACGCTGGTGTCTAGGTACGATGTCCAATCTCTACGCTAGCATTAAGATGAAATTAAACGTTGACTTTACATTCAGAATGCAATGGGAAACTACTGAACGCACAATTGCCTAGAAGAATCAACATGGGGTTGGTTGAAACATGTAAAGAACTTAAAAGCACATAGGCTTATGTTGTTTCTAAAAGTGGCTTCCTTACCACCAGTTAGACTGAAATGTTCCAAGACAGGATTGATACTAAAACCGCATCCCATCGTGGCATTGGGGAGGGGGGAGGGGGGCTAGGCCCAATATTTCCTGACCAACGGTGCTTACAGAAGGATATGGTCGGTTATACATCGGCCATCTTGCTCCCTAAGATAGTCATGATGCCCATGTGGCCCGGCTGCTGCGGTCTGGGAGCCTGGTGGTCACGGGAAGAACATCACACCTGCAGCTCTCATGCTGGTCATTTAGCCAGTGTTGACTCGTACTTCCCCACCAGCGCTTGTCTATAGCTAGCTATCCTGGGGATACATTAGCAGGCAAAGCGGTTAAATCACCAGAAACCCGGGAAGGTTAACCCAGTCAAGAGATGCCCGCAGAAGTCGGATGTGTCAGCCAAAAGGCGCAAGTATTACAGCTCTACTGTAAACAGGCACAACGCAACTACGTCGGAAAAAGCACTCAGGATGAACGCAGAAGAGGAAACCACCAGAGACTAAGTACTGTGGCGAAGTGGTCAAGCCGTTTGACTCGTGCTCCGAAGGTTGTGGGTTCGATTCCGGGCCGCACCCTTCGGTTTACGAGTTAAATGTTTCGGAGACTCCTGTGGGTCGTCGCTTAAAGCTACGGAGTTCGTGCTTTGTGCGACGCTTTCCGTGCTGCGGAAAGAGACCGAGCCATATGGGATAAAACCCGGTGCAATGAAGTCGACCCTGTCGACTTTTAAGCGAGTCGCTTTAAGCGACTCAAGTTGAAGACTTGGAATTTTCTGCAGGACTGCGTGTGAAACCTAACGGAAGTCTGCACGATCTGCAGAAGACAGCTCGCACAGGGTGTAGGATTGCATACGTTGGCTGATTCCAAGCCAACGAGAAGAAAAGAGAAGGATGAGATAAAGAGGAAGAAGCAAGATGCGAAGGGGGAGGAGAAGAAGAGGAAGAACGAACGAACGAAATAACGAACGAACAAACTTTATTTTAAAAGGGTAACAAATTGGGCACGCAGGACCGTCTTACATTCGGCCCTTTCGATCACTCATCGTTCATTCATCAAATGTGCATGTTACATTTTACATAGGGGGAAAAAAAACATTGTCAAATGGATTTTGTAAGCATAAACAATGCATATTACGCATGGTACATTCACATGGCGAAAAAAAAAAAAAACATCGAAGAAGCAGGGTGAGGGGGAGAAAAACAGCAGGATGATGAGAAGAAGGGGATTATATTTTATTATATTATATTATATTATATTATATTATATTATATTATATTATATTATATTATATTATATTACTTTAGATTACATAGCCAGCATCAGCACTATCAATTACCAGTAAATTACTACCCAACAACAGTTGCATACAGGGACACATTGTTTGTGATTGGATATTGTGAAAGAGGAAACCATGGTCACGCCTCACTCAATACATACAGTCTTTTATATCTTGAAGGTGCCTAGCAACAGACGTCCCCTCCTTGCTTGGGAGTTTGTGTTTTATTAACGCCCAGATGTCTTTGACTCTGATTAATGGCGTTGTGGAGTGTAAGCAATAAATTGCATTGTCGAGTGTAAGCAGTGAATGGCATTGTCGAGTGAAGGAGGGTTTCACTGGCCCAACTGCACATCGCGTTACTTGTGGGATGTGATGTTGAAATGCTGAGCTGTGGAGGTGGATCATCAGTCAGACCAGGTTGGTGGATAGGGTTGTCCTTATCCTGGGGAGGCAGAGAGAGTTAGTGTACATTCAAACTAACAGACCCGGAGCATTTTATTTGTGTAGCGTTGAGACAGATCGGAATGGTATGACCAGTGTAATACTGAAACAGAACCGGAGAAATTGAAACTAATCGGGAGAGGGAGAATTTGATTAGTGTAACATTGAAATAGATGGAGAGAAATTGATTACTGTACATTGAAGCAGACGGAGAAAAATTGATTATTGTAATGTTGAAACATACAAGGGGCTTCAAAAGAAAACCGTACAAGTGTGATAGAAATTACAATAACCATGCTGTTATCAGTTATCAGTTGGGGTATCTTCATTGCACTCCAGACATGTCCATAGGTGCTCAGATCCTCCCCCCCCCCCCCCCCGCAGCAAATGCATCAGCGTCCGGTGGCTAATAGTGCCAGTTCTGTGTTGGTTGACGAGGCGCCTTGTTTTCCCGATGCACCTCTCGCGTCTGGCCGTGCCGATTCTTACTCCCAAGTCTTTCATCCTGGACAGCGATGTGGATTCACTGACGTCAAAGTCCTCTGTTCTCGCCATATCTTTGAGGACGTTAATAACATCGGCACGATCCATGGGCTGGCCATCTACAGGGGGTGCAGAGCCAGCCAGTTTGTCAGCTCGTTCATTTCCCTCGACTCCCGCATGTCCCGGGACGAAGATGAAGGTGACTTTACGGACAACAGACTTCCGCAGCGACTCAGTCCACTGTCTACGTACAGATCCATCTTCGACCTTCTGAATCATGCTCATTGAATCACTTAGTACACACAAATTAGTATAATGCTGTGATTCCAGAAATATGAAAGCCTGTGTAACTGCCATCACCTCCATCGTCATGCTGCTCGTGGTCATAGAGTGGGCACCACTGGATTCTTGAACGGTTCGGCCCGCGGAACGGGCTGTAAATGCCCACGCACTTCTCTGCTGCTTTACCACAGATCCACCTGTATAGATGAGCACTTCGGGGCTATCTGAGTGTTCATAGATGAGCGCGTTAACCTCAGCATTGACAGCGGCGGGGTTATGCTCTCTGCACCGTCTGTCGAGTGTGATAATGCAGGAGAAAGTGCACTTAAAAGCTGGAGGCACCGGCACCCATTCCTTGCCGGGGTTGATACTGGTAAGACTGCAGACCTGTCTGACGACACCTTCCGCCCGACCCATCCATGATTTGCCCCTCTTTAGCCTGTCACCCTTTTCTCTGAATATAGCGTCATGCAGAGGGTTCTGCTCATCTGCACTTATTTTTAAGTATGCACGAGCTCTCCAGATCTTGATCCTGTGTTCAGTCCCAATAACCATGCTATTGTCTTGTAACCTGTCAATATTGATGTTAAGGATGACAAGAGTGTTAAACATGCGATATCACGGCGCAGACTAACACAGTGACGTCATGAGGATAGATTAAAGATGCCGCCCCACTTTTAACATGCACCAGAGAGGAGCAGCATTCTTTATCCGTGTTGTAGTTGTTGTTGTTTTTTTTAAATCAGTCAAGGGGTGAAACCTATTGAAATTCATCGGCGAATGAAGGCTCAGTATGATGATGCATGCCTGTCAGTCTATCAAATCTATGAGTGGAGTAGGAAGTTTCGACCCGTAATCACATTCAACCGACGTGGACTTCTGAGTAAAGGTGTCCTTTTGCAACATGACAATGCTCGACCCCATACCGCTCGAGTAACTATTGAAGACCACTTTCAGTGTACCAATTCCCCCATACTCGCCAGACCTAGCCTCAAGTGATGTCCACCTATTTGGACTACTCAAAAAGTTATTGGGAGGATTAAGATTTTCATTTTAATCCCTCTCTTATTTAGAGAAATCGATTAGCGTAACATTGATACACATGTAGAGAAATTAATTAGTGTAATTTAAAAACCGATGAAGAGAAATTGATTACTGAAACATTAAAACAGATAAAGAGAAATGTATTAGTGTAACATTGAAACAAATGGAGAGAAATTGATTAGTATACCATTGAAACTGACGGAGAGAAATTCATTAGTGTAACATTCAAACAGATGTGAAGAATTTGCCAGTAACGCAACATGCACAACAAGTCACTCAGAATAGTCCTCTTGGAGCTCCCTGAGGTTAAGCGTGTATAACGAATGTTCGATAGCGTAACGGCTAGACGCTCGTCTGCTGGCCTGGTGATTATGGGTTCAAATCCACACCGGGGCGGACTTCTAAAACTGGTCCGTGCTCCCGGAATTACCCTGCCTAAATTGAGTACCAGAAAATGCATTGGGAAGCAAAGTCGGCCGGATGCTTTACTGGCCACATCACCCGATTGGTATGTAACAATATGAGTCTAGCACCAAATGCCTATTGTGTCTAAAGGCGTGCAAAAGAGTCCTTTACTTTACTTTGACATATAATAACGTCCAGATCGTTTGATGAGCTTCCGGATAGGTTGATGAGCTTCCGGATAGGTTGATGAGTTTCCGGATAGAATAATGAGTTTCCAGATAGATTGATGAGCTCCCGGATAGAATAATGAGTTCCAGATACGTTGATGAGTTTCTGGATAGAATAATAAGCTTCCGGATAGATTGCTGAGTTTCCAGATAGAATAATGCGTTTCCAGATAGGTTGATGAGTTTCCAGATAGGTTGATGAGATTTTTCGGATAGGTTGATGACTTTCCGGATAGAATAATGAGTTTCCAGATAGGTTGATGACTTTCCGGATAGGTTGATGAGTTTCCGGATAAAATAATGAGCTTCTGGATAGGTTGATGAGCTTCCAGATAGGTTGATCAGCTTCCAGATAGGTTGATCATCTTCCAGATTTGTTGATGAGCTTCCAAATAGGTTGATGTGCTTCCAGATAGCTTGATGAGCTTCCAGATGTATTAATATGCTTTCAGATAGGTTAATGAGTTGTCAGATTGGTTGATGAGCTTCCAGATTGGTTGATCAGCTTCCAGATTGGTTGATCAGCTTCCGGATAGGTTGATCAGCTTCCAGATAGGTTGATCAGCTTCCAGATTTGGTGATGAGCTTCCAGATTGGTTGATGAGCTTCCAAATAGGTTGATGTGCTTCCAGATAGCTTGATGAGCTTCCAGATGTATTGATGTGCTTCTAGATAGGTTAATCAGTTGTCAGATTGGTTGATGATCTTCCAGATAGGCTGATGAGCTTCCGGATAGTTTGACAAGCTTCCAGATAGGTTGATTAGCTTCCGGATAGGTTGATGAGCCTTTAAATATGTTGATGAGCGTCCAGATAGATTATAAGCTTCCAGATAGATTAATGAACTTCTGGAGAGGTTGATGAGCTGACAGGTATGTGGATGAGCTTACAGATATTTGGATGAGCTCCTGGATAGGTTGATGAGCTTCTGGATAGGTCGATGAGATTATGGATAGGTTGATGAGCTTCCAGATAGGTTGATGAGTTTCCAGATTGGTAGATGAGCTTCCAGACTGGTAGATGAGCTTCTGGATAGCTTGATGAACCTCCAGATAAGTTAATGAGCTTCCAGATAGGTTGGTGAGTTTCCAGATTAGTTGGTGAGATTTCGGATAGAAGGAAGAGCTTTCACATATGTTAATGAGCGTCCAGATATGTTGATGAGTTTCCGGATGTTTTGATGAGCTTCTCATAGTTTTGTTGTATTTTCCCTGTGTTTGCTACAATGGTCATATTAAACAGTGGCTTGAAAAGGACAATGGTGGAAGGCGTGATTCATGGAAGAAAGAATTGGTTAATGTTTAGTGTATGTTTACAACATGGTGATCATCAGATGTGTTTGTCACGATGCCGTGGCATGGTGTTTCGGCTAGCCGTGGTGGGAGCGAGGTGAATGGCCTGCAACAAGGTGACCATCAGATATGTTTGTCACGACGCCGTGGCATGGTGTTTCGCTTGCATATCAAGTCAGCGGTCATGGTTTAATGCTCGGAAGAGTCAGGGTTATCTTCTGTCTGACCAGTACGAATCTGGAGTCGACCCTACCTCTTGAAAAAGGGTGCTGAATAGTTTCTAGAATATTCAGAAAATGTTATTGGGTAGAAAGACAATTATTCTGTATTCTAGAATATGTGAACATCTAACATTTCACATCCATACTAAACGTAAACTTTATGTTGCTGGTGTCGATTTCGACGTCCTGTAAAGGATAGGCAAGTAAATTTTTTTTGTTTAAACAACTGTAGTAGTTGATATAGGACTAGTTTTTCCCTTACCGTGGTACAACTTTAGGCTTCGTTGACGTCAATGTTGCATTGTTGTGGGAATGAGCCGATTTGTGGCGCTCTTGACGTGGTATTGTGTTGGGTCGATGGGTACTGTAGAGACCGCTTGTGCGTGTGTGTTTGTGTGTGTGTGTGTGTGTGTGTGTGTGTGTGTGTGTGTGTGCCTGCCCTCCCGTGCGCGTCCATTTGCGCATGTGGTATCGATTATTGCTGAATTGTGTGTTCAAGGGCCGCTAGCTGGATGTTCAGTCCGCTAGTACGGGCCGACAATTGCCTGTTGTAAACTTGATAACCGACAGGTAGAATGTGTGTGCGTGCGTGCGTGCGTGTGTGTGTGCGTGCGTGCGTGTGTGTGTGTGTGCGTGTGTGTGTTCGTAAACTTAATACATCAATAAATGTGGGGGGGGGGAGTGGTAGGGGGTGTGATATTTTGGCCAGATGATTGGTCAGATGGCAGAGTGATAGCGCACTCCTGTGTTACTCTAGAAATGCAGGGTTCGTCATCCTGTGATGGGCTGTGGGTCTTCTTCTTTCAGCCTGTATCCTGCCCCGTTGGGTCATAAGCCGTCCACTGACTCGCTCCAAGCCCTCCTAGCCATAGCTAACCCATGTCCTCACACTATTCATTTCTGCTTCTCTTCTCCGTGTGTTTTTATGTCTTCCTCTATTTCTTGTGCCCTGTGTGTTCCAAAGTTATACTATTTTCAGCATCGCGGGCAACTATGGTTTAAAGCGTAGAGGATAATTCAAGATGTTTCGTCGAAAAACGATAGGAACTAGCTCGAACGGTATAATGGAACAAAGAAGACTTCTTAAAGTAGCACAAACATACGTAACGGCTTCCGTAGATGTTCAACATTCTTAGACACAGATACGCCAAAGGGAGTACTAGAATCCTGACGTATCGGTGAAGAAGAAAGAGATGGATCGAGGCAAATACGTACAAAATAGGCAATAATGGATCTTTCGATACAGAGTCGAACGTGGAATTATAGAGAACGACAAAAGACATAGGTTGATGCGCTTCTTGATAGGTTGTCGTGGAAGGCTTAGCAGCACTATATGATTCCTCTAAACATCATGGCGAAGAAGCCCAGCTAAATAAAATCCTTGGCTTGGTGTACGATCTCACCTGCTCTGAGACATTGACAAACATGTAGCACCGTTTGGAAGCATGGAAGTTTGAGTCGCCGACTCCCCCAGAGTTTACAAAAAATGTTTCTTGTCCTTTGTAGGACGTTGCGGTGAAATCCACATTGATTTTCCAGGCAATTGTACGTTCAGCAGTTTGCCATAGCTTTTTGAACGGGAAGTCAACGTTAAAGTTCAGCTTATTATCTGTGTCGGAGATGAACCATCTACCTCGCCATCAGGAGTCCTCTACACGCCACGGTGAAAGAGAACAGCTAAATGAGACCTTTAACTATTTCTTTACACCAGGGTAAAGTAGAACAGCTAAATGAAACCCTTCGCCTCTCTACACTCCTGAGTAAACGAGAACACACAGCTAAATGAGACCATTGGCTTCTCTACACTCCAGGGTAAAAGAGAACAGCTACATGAGACCATTTGCTCCTCTACACTCAGGGGTAAAAGAGAGTAGCTAAATGAGACCTGTGGCTCCTCTACACTCCCGAGTAAAAGTCTCCAGAGAAGAAGATGACAGCCAAAGAGAGAGAGAGAGAGAGAGAGAGAGAGAGAGAGAGAGAGAGAGAGAGAGAGAGAGAGACATTTGCTGTCGCCGTACTCCAATACTTAGACACTATTTACCTATTAGGATAAGACGGTGGAGAGATAATATATATACAGACCTACAAGCACTTGGAATCAACGACTGCAAGAGAAGGTCAACCAGAGAGACGAATGGAGACGGATTGTATCTGCAGCAAAGAACCTCAATGGCTCGGAACGCTGAAGAAGAAGAAGTGTTTAATTTGTTCTTGTATTTTAAACGTGCGCAGTGCAAAGAAATAAACTCGGCTTAGAATTGCATTGTAAGAAACCATAGATTATGGTCATCTCCATGAAGAATGAAATAGCAAAACGCAACAACAGGAAAATATGAAGTAGGTGAATCGGAACAGTCATCATAACATTTGGCGGGAAATACTTTGTAGAGATTTCAACAATAATCCTCATGGCAACAGTAGCTTTTTGCGAGATGTAAAACATATACTCCAATAAACGGCTATCATTGCAATGGAGACAAGAGTCTTGCCGTTGTTTGTAAAGTCTGTACTTTTGTATGAACTTGAAACGTAGGAAAAGACAAGCCAAGAAGTATATAGGGGAGACGCAGACATGTGGTTTCAAGGGAAAATGCATAGAATACCTCTCACGGACATTAAAAAATACACAAATTATGCAGTCTTTCAAGAAACAACTGAAAACTGTAAATTGTTGAGAGAATGTAGACAGAATCATTATTCTGTTGGCATGTTATGAGAAGAAATAAACTCGAAAACTGAGTAATATGTGGCAGATTTGATGAAAAAGAGAAATAGGAAAACGAAGAGGTGAATGGCTGGAAGACCTGGCCACATTGCATAATGGTGACATAAACACAGATCTGATCCGAGTTATATAAACTCGGCCATTACCCTCTTTGCACATCAATCACCTTCATATTAATATCCTATTTGTGGCTAATGCGGTCACAGGTTTATTAATATGAGCCAGGGATGTACCCTAATATAACTTCTATTCTGAGGTTGAAGGGCTCGGAGTTGATCCGTGACTTTGATAATCGCGTGAGATGGAGAACCATGATCGCCCACACTTATCGCACTGCACGCGGTGGCAATAATAACAAACAATTGGCGTGTACGATTCAAGCAGATACAATTAAATTACAGGCGACAAACTAACCACTTCATGAAAAAAAAAAAAAACTGATAGAAAGAAATTCATAACCTCGGCCAGATTGTGTCTCCTTAACGTCAACCACTGAGTGAATTTTTTTATACGAAACGATGTGTGGTGAAAAGCTTTATCTCTAATGGAGAACCCCTGTGGTGGCCGGTTTTATGTCAAGTCAGGCTTCCACCCAATAACCCTGGTATACGTGTGTTTCACAAGTGGCCTGGTTTGTCACTGGAGTAAGTCGCTGCCGTTTCTCGGCGTATCAGTTCGTCTGCCCACCCAGTGGGAGGGGTGACACCTTTGTCAACTTGAGGTGAGCTGGCAGGTATTCGGGTCTGTTCGGGGAGCAGGAACTGGCGGGAGGCAGCCACAACTTCGGTGCTTCCCAAACTGTGCTGAGAGTGGTCCAGTGGCACTGGCGTAGTTTTAAAATGGTTTAAAGGGCAAGGGGATCGACTTCATAGCACCGAGTTTTATTCCATGCAGCTCGGTCTCTTTCCACAGGGCGACCAGCCGAAAGCGTCACACAAAGCACCAACTCCGTAGCTCCAGTTACGACCCCCAGGAATCTCCGAGAAAATTGCACTCGTGAACCAAACGACGTAGGCCGGAATCGAACTCACGACCTTCGAAGCACAAGGCAGGCGGCGTAACAAATTCGCCACGAAGACTCTGTCACCGACGTAGTGAGACCGGATACCTAGGCTTTTTCAGATAAGGGCGAAAAACGGGGGGGGGGGGGGGGGGTGTTAAAAATCTGACGTCATTTGGAAATCGCGAGAAGGTGGTAAAGCCTTTGCCTTGGCAAATTTGTAAGGAAAGAAAACCTACGGAAAGGTAGATAGAACCCGCTACCATGGACAGACTATATCTAGGGGACGAAGAGCTGACACAGGATGCATGTTGAATTCGGACTCACTGACCTCAAAGATGAATAACTGGAGGTGACTCACTCCCCTGGGAAGAGAAACGGGGTAGATGTATAGAATCCAAAGACAGGACTTTAGAAAATGATACATTTCATTTTTTTTTATTTTATTTATTTATCTTTAATTAGCCCAGTACCAGAGTGCTGTGTGTCGGCTCTGCAATTATGGATGCCTCCTTGGATAGCTGTGGATTCCCATAGTTTTCCCCTGCCTTCCATTGAGGACCGACTGAGTTGTGTGTCAGCTGTTCTTGACGAGTCAGCTGGGATGGAGGAGTGAAGATGCCACCACAGCATACAGGTGCCAGTCTACCTACATCGGCAGAACAGAGCGGCTGTTAAACAACAGGGTGGTCGAACACATACCCAATTGAATTGACAAGATACTAAACACAGGTGATGGAAACCTGGCCAAGCCGACACACCACACGCCTTCTGCATCATCGATTGCACGGCACGTTTTGGAAACCGGTCATGTGATTGATAGAGGCGATTCGCTTGCTAAAGTTTGCAATAGCCATCATGATTAATCTACATAGGCATGTTTTGTGCAAACAGAAAGACATGATGATCAGTTTAAAATTACCGTGGTAGACAATTGAAATTACTGTGTGAACATGTATATTTCAGCTAGAAAGATTTATGTAGTTATTTTCTGTAGTATGTACCTGACGATATGCAGTGAAATATGCCAGGCAATAAATCGTGCAATCTATTGCTTGTGCCTTCGTTATTCAAATTCACTACGGAAAAACATCGTTTTGATCTATGCATCTTGTAACGTGCGTATGTTTACGAAAAACTGGGGTGAATGTACTAGCTAAGAATTTTATAATACTATCAAGGTTAACTGGGTCAGAGAAGAATATGTAGATGTTAGGTCAGAAAGGTGGAGGTAGGAATTATAAAACAAAGGCGGGTCCGAAACACAATGGAGGGTATATCACGGAGATATCAGTCTAAATCACGAAGGCACAGAGAAAACGAGAGAGTAGATTAAGGGACTAAGGGAAACTCAGAAATGTTAGGTTGGAGGAATTTAGATTGGGGTTAAAAGGGGTTAAATATTGTTGTTGTTTTTTTTTTTTTGGGGGGGGGGGGGAGGAGGGAGGTCCGGGAAGAGGGAATAAAAGAGAAGTCTGGGCACATTCAGGGGAGTTGGGTTGTGGCGGAGTTAGGGGTTTGAATTAACGGAATTCTGGGGCTAAGGGAGGAAACGTAGCCCGATCGTGGAGTTGGGAGTTAAGTCAGGGAGACTTAACGGGGACAGCTGATTCTGAGGCTAAGTATTGGAGACTTAGTCAGGTTTTCAGCGGCAGTTGATTTTGGACTGAGTGAGGGACACCAGCCGAGATAGGGCATTCAGAGGGAGTTGAGTAAAGTTGAGTTTGGAGCTGAGTCAAGTGAGAAGAGATTCAGAGGAGTTGGTTAAAGTCACGGATGGAGAGGAGTCCGTAACAGTGTACAGTATTGTGCGAGGCCAGTATACGGCAATAGCGTGGTCGCAGGATCGTATTGTGTTAAATTATACTATGAGTGTGCTGGAACTGTTCATATGCAATATAGATATATTTTACTGCTGAAGTTATCTGATGAGTGTTATAGCATCGAATTTGTTCAAATTAAATTAAAATCTTGTGTGCGCAGTCTTGTGTTCGATATTGATTCATCGTTGTTGATCAGTCGTCCAACACAATACTCACACTGACATCCTCTAGACACAACCACAGCCACTTCTTTATGTCCATAACTTTGTGACACATCTGTTTATCTTGCTGTTGTACCTTAGGGAGGAAACAAATGGTGTGGAGATGGGGTGTAGGGGGTCTC